>QVRM01004520.1:0-33506 GCA_003439945.1 Dermanyssus gallinae
TTTTTATGATCATCAGCCATTTTTCAGCTCCGTTAAGACAAGACTTAGAAATATTTTCACTCGCAGCCGAGTGCGCTACCATCGTGTGTCTTTGTTTATATAATGCTCTACATATCACTTTGGGCATGTTTAA
This sequence comes from Dermanyssus gallinae, assembly GCA_003439945.1. Classification (NCBI taxonomy): domain Eukaryota; kingdom Metazoa; phylum Arthropoda; class Arachnida; order Mesostigmata; family Dermanyssidae; genus Dermanyssus; species Dermanyssus gallinae. The sequence continues at coordinate 134 of QVRM01004520.1, forward strand.
ACACAAGAAATAGATCCCCACACCCGGGATCGAACCTGTACTTGAGCATACTAAAAGCCAGAGAAGTATTGTGCATTAGCTTTCCAAGCTACGCTGCCACAGATTTTAGAATCTGCGAATATATATATATATATATATATATATATATATATATATATATATATATATATATATATATATATAAAAAAGTAGTCATATATGTTATTTCATTGCCTAGCAATGCCTCAAATAGACTTACATTGATTAGCAGACAGAGAACATGTATCTACTTAAGTACTCTGTTTACTGTACATGCATTACTGGACCGTTGTTCAAAAGCGTAGCACACCAAAGAACGGTAACAGTGTAGCAATGCTTAAGGTAGCACGCTCTTTCTGTGCTTCTTAGTTCCTAGCTGGTATGGAAGCGCACTTTACAATATTCTAGTGTCTGATGCGCTAGCAAGTCATCATCCTTGATTGCCTTGTCTCGAGCGATTCGATTAGAACGGCGGGTTACCGTCGATAAATCGATCAGCTGTAATACACATGAGCGTTATGCCATACGATTACAGGCGCATATAGCAGAAAGCAACCCACAAGCCTCGGATAAACTGCTTCCGGCCAGGACGGTAAGTCGTTGAGCGCAGGCTTTTAGAGTCGGTCACGCTCAACTCCCGACACCCCTTGAATTACTTGTCGGGTTTATATTCATCTGCCTATGGGCGGTATATATATATATATTTTTAATATAAATCGAATATATATATATATATATATATTATATATTATATATATATATATATATATTTATATATATATATATATATATATATAATATTGTGATGATTTATTAATCATTTTCAATACGTTTGCACACTCGGCAGTGCTCGCCTATATATATATATATATATATCTATTTATTATTTTATATAGGAATTTATATTTATATATATATATATATATATTATATATTATTGGAAGACAATCACATGCACACACTTTGTCTTTGACGTCGGGCCCAAATGTAATACTTTCTCATGATCTATGATTGGCGTCGCCGAACTGTATAGTTAGCCATCTCATACTGCTACTACTCAGATGTTGTTAGCTTTATCCTGCTCTCTGTGAAGTTGCTCTCTCTTTCTTCCTCTTTTTCTTTTCTCTCCATCGCTTTCCCTATTTTAACTCCTGTGTTCAACTTCATCCCGTCTATATCATAACCATTTATCGCTTTGTGTTCCTGTGTCTCATTTCACTGGCACACGACAACGGGCCCGTACATACAGAGACGCACCGTGTACGCGGGCCTGTGTCGTCCGTCAGTCGAAAACGATATTGGCTACCCCCGATGGTATCTGGTATAGGGTAACCCGCATATTGCTTGGCGGTGTTGGTGGATATATATATATATATATACATGAGATATAGAGATATAGATATAGCAAATATAAATATATAGATATATAAGAGAGAGAATATATATAGAGATGTACATATATATATCTATTATATAAATATGGGACATAATATACATGTAATATACATATATTATCCTATATATATACTATATATATCAGTATATATATATATATATTACATGTATATCTACATATATAGATATATATATCATGTACATATCAGTCCTTCGTCCCTTGCTAACGCGAAAGTATATTGTGGGAAGTTTGCTATTGCTGACGCGAAGTTCTACTAGCGAACGCTTCGCACCGACTTGATTGGCCAGCCAAGTTACAGGAACTAGTACGGCACAGCATCGTAATAGCTACGGTCAGTAGTCGTGGTCATAGTAGGAGCCGTAGTAAATCCGGTCAGAAAATCGGGGATAGACGAGAAGCACGCCTCGAAAGACCCCGTCTAATATGAGCTCCTTGGCGCGAGCATTAACCTCTGCCTCACTACGTTGCTTTTGTGGCCATCTGTGTCCCCAGCAACAGCTCGACGACTGAGCTAACTCACCCCTTAGGCGGACTTGCCCCCCATAAAATACTGCCCTATGCTTCTTGAAGACGTTCAACCATTAACCATCGCTTTCGGGTCACGGAGTGTCCGGCGCGACCACTTAACCTTAACCAAATCGAGTAATCCCAATCGCCTGAGTATGCTTTATATGTGTCTATAGATAACCCACAATGCGTATATATATATATATATATATATATATATATATATATATATATATATATACACTAGTACGTATATACAGATATATGTGTGTAAGTATGTATAACCAATGGCTTGGTAGCGTGAGGTGTGCAGATATGTTAATCAAATCATGCGCGAAAATCGGTTGGGGTCAGCTGAACACAATGCGTGTTTAGAATAAAAAAATAATTCATGCACATAGCGTAGAATCCAGTTTTTAAAACGAAAGAAACAACAAAATAGAGACGGAAAGCTTCACCGACGGTCGCTAACCAACTGGTAGCAAGGTAAGCCATTTTGCTTTATTTAAGTCCTTGTCGTTGTTCCGTTAAAAGAAGAAAAAGTCTTCTCTGACCTCAACATGGGCATAGGTGACGACGCCATGACATCTATTCGTCTATTATTATTCCCCTTGCTCTGCAACATAACGTGGCTACTTTCGACTACCATATCTCTTATGGCCACCACCCCCTCCCTAGTTTTCCCTCATCTCAAATATGTTGGATTCAGCGATTACGTAAGAAAGAGTTGCCGCAGTCGGCCACGTCTGTCGGAACACACATTGCCAAGCGCCACCAACTGGCTTAGCCAAGCGGTTTGCCCCCGCCATCCAGCGCTTCCACCCGGCACTTTACGGGGGTTGGGTTCGGGCATTATTTTGGCCTTCACGGACAGTGAGAGGGGGCTTCATTTTGGTCTTCACGAACGGTGAGGGGGGGAAGGGGCTTCATTTTGGTCTTTACTCCCTCAGTTTCTGCCTGTTTGCCATTTTTTTCTAACCACACCCAGCCCACTCCTTTTGCCCTCTACTCTTTCTCTATCGCTCCTCTCTCTCTCTCTGTGACTCTACCGCTCTTTGTCATCATCGCCGCCGTTGTCTACCAACGAGACAAGTGGGCTCCGCATACAGCCAGCCCTTTCAGGCACCACACATGCCTGTTCACGTTTATGTATACAGTCAAACCAACCGACCTATCTACTATGCGTTGGCGCGGCTTCTTCAGCGCGAGTCTTGCATTCTCGCCGCCGCCACCGCCGCTTGTCGCCGCTCCCATCCTCACCCCGCGCCCATCCTCACCCCGCGCCCATCCTCACCCCGCGCCCATCGTCCTCATGCCTTTTGCCGTATCAGCAAACCTGCTGCAGTCTCGTACAGCGGTGGTCGTCGTCGTAGTAGCAGTAGTAGTAGGAGCTGTAGTAGTAGTAGTAGTAGAAGTTGTAGTAGCAAGCATTGCCTACCCTGCACGACTTCATGGGCGACTTTTATAAGACGGGAGGGCAAACGGGCTGGATGGCTGGTGGTGGTTGTTGTTGTTGTAGGCGAACGAAGAGGGGTTAGCGGCAATGCCCCGGCGGTTTAATAGAGGCTTCGCTACAGGCATTTGGGCACAAGCGGCGTCGGTATCCGGCCGCATGTTTCGCCAGCCATGATCGTCGTCGTCATCATGCATCAGCATCATCATCATCCTCACCATAACCTCCATCACCGCTGCCGCCATCATCATCATCATCGCCATCATCACCACCGTCACCACCACCACCACCACCACCACTACTACTACTACTACTACTACTACTAGATACTACTACAATGGCAGCCATCATCTTCATCATGACCACCTGAGCATTTCTTCCTCTATAAGCCTCACCACACGACCCCCCCCCCACTACTTAAGTTCTCCACCTATCGCTGGCGATACCACGCTCGCGGCTGCTGCTGCAGCAGGTGATCGTTAACCGTACAGGCAGGGCGCGGTGGCGAATTAAGATAAGGTGGTAGCTTGAATGCTGGCCAGGCCGTGATCGCCTATAGAGATCGCTTAGTGAAGCTGGCCGCCGTGGTGGTGGTGATGATGCCGCCGCCGCCGTCGACTATACATGGAAACGACGACAAGCCTGTCACGGCGGCTATGACACCTCCGCTGCCGCTCTGAAATTGGGCCCCGCACCGTCGACATGGTTGCACGACGTGTAATGATGAGGGCGCTAGCAGTCATTTGTTTGGTTGTTGTTGTTAATGTTGTTGTTGGTATTGTTGTTGTTGTTATTGTTGCTGGTATGGTGTTGTTATTGTTGTAGCAAAATTAGGCCTTGACTTGAAACTGCTGGAGCCAGAAATTGCTGTATATCCATCGTCACAGCGGTGCAGAAAGCACCCCGTGTGTAGTGAACACATATGGGCTAAACGTATGTGAATATGTGTATATAATATATATAAGGCGTTTTGTACGGCACGACCGTTGCACCTCACCATACCCTCACTCTCACCTCTCCCATCTTCACCGCCACTTCAGCTCTCATTGATGAGTTTTCACTGTAATGTCAGAGTCAGGTAAATAGATACCGGTGGTATATGAGGAAATGATCGAATTGGTAAGCGATCTTAGGACTCTGTAGGATGGGATCCCCTGATCATCTATCTGGCTTAAATTGCTTGCGCTGTACTGGCCGGTAGCTATTTAACTGGTTGTTGTCTGGTTAACGGCAAGGACATGAACGCGGCACTATATATACATATATATATATATATATATATATATATAGTATATATATATATATATATATATATATATATATATATATATATATATACATACATACATACATATATACGTCAGGCCCGTAAGGAAAGGTGTACGTATGTGGAAGGTATTCAAGTGTCGTCCTAAGCGACACGGCTTATATCGCGGTCGCTCAGGCGGCCGCTTCCGTGTGTGCCCTTGTGAGCAAGGCTAAGCTCTTGAAAAGATTACACCGCAGGTCGCGCAACAGAGAGCAATGTTTGCTCATTCTGCACAGCGGGCCGTTCTGCGTTATCTTATCACGCCTGCCGCACAGTGTCTATACAGCAAGCGTGCCACTAACAACAACAAGATGAACCGCAACAACAACAACAACAACAACAAGATGAACTGCAACAACAGTAACAACAATAACAACAACAGTAACAACAACAGCAGCAACAACAACAACAGTAGAACGCCAGAATCCCATTTGGGCACGCGCTCGAAAGGTTCAGGGGAGATTTTAAGCATACTCCCTTACGGTGTCAACTAGGGCGCCACGAGAAGAGCTCTTGACGTTGGCCAAATACGAGCGCTCAAGTAGAACGTGACCAGAATTAGCGTCGCAAAGATTCATTTTCAGAGTGTACCCGTCCAGCCAGATATGGAAGAAAAGCGGCGCCCAAGCGCACCCGCGTTTGACGACAGGACTACTCCCCAGTGCGAAAAAAATCCCAAAATTAAACGTGAGTGTTTACCACTCTCTGTGCGTGCATATAGAGTAACTAACTAACTTCTGTTAGTTAACCACTCAAGAATGAAATTGGCATAGATGCGTACAGTTACTTTTCACCCAAAATATCCGCTTTAGACGTCTACAGGCACTGTTTCCGTTCTCTAAAATTAAGTCATGTATTCATGTTTGCAACGTTAACGGTGGGTGAAGCGGCGTTGATTTCTGACGAAATGATCTGCTTGGCGGGACCTAAAGAAAATTTGCTTAACATATATATATATATATATATATATATAGATCCCGGATTCGAACATTCACGTAAATGACCTGTCGTGCACTGCTGGCCGCAACGTGGACAACTACTTGATTCGCCAGCTTCATGGTGACCAGGCCGTGCACAAATTTTTGTGGTGAAACTCGTGCACAGCAAATCGAAGAGTAAGATGATAGCGTCATAAATAAGACTGGGTCGACATTGGCCATTTTCGCCTCCCAATTTTGAGTATGCTGCTTAATATGCGCCTCAATGTAAGACAGGTCGTAGCTTCGCTGCAAGGTCTCTGTGAAGAGAAGTATTCCAGCCGCCAGATAGACAAGCAGGCTGCGACTTATTCTGTGGGCGTCCAAGATGCGTCTGAGGAATGTAGCCCTGAGTCAATCGAGATCAGCAATATTCAGCAACGCTGAGGGTAGCCACCTGTAGGGCCTATCTTTATATAAATAGTTATAGAGCTGCTTGTAACTGCACTCGCACTGGTATTTGAATACTGTAAAATGACATAAAACCCTTACGGATTCTTTTCCTGATATGTCGCGTAAAAAACTACCCAGTAGTTGTTGGTTTGACACTAAAAGAAGGCGAAGTGTTTTGACCCTGAAGATAAAGTTCATCATCGCTAGCCATCCACATTTACAACCGGGTAATTAGCGTTCACATACTTTTGTATAGTTGCAGAGCGCTTGCTGATTATTAAAACGACTTTTGGAGAACAGAACAAAATTTTCGTAATAGAGTCAGCGTACATGTTGACAAGCTCGTGCCGTATAGTGATTATAGATTAAAAGTCTAAAACCGATTCATAGAATAGTAGCGGACTGAGACTGAGGGGATATGCTTCCTAAGGGCTGCCAGAAGCAAGTATCGCAATTTAAGAAGTTTAAGGATGCTCATATTTCCTTTAGACCATTCAGTAATGATCTTAAACAGATACTCAGCGACACTCTACAGACTCTAGGTGATACCTTGGGCTCGCTGCAAGTTGATATTCATGCAGGGCACGCAGAGTGTATTGACCTAGACACTGACGAAGCACTGGCTCTCTACGGACGTGTTCTAGTTACGGCAAGAGAGAAACATCGCGGACACTCTCTTCCCCTTTCTCCTAATGTCAACTCCTGTGTATAGCTAAGAGTGTAAGCGCTTCCGTAACGGACTTGCCAGCCTTGCTTACAAGTTTAATGTGCAATCCATTTTTTTTTGTACATAACTAATATACACCGGTAGCGTGGTGCATTCCAACTGCGCCTCGCGACCGGAGGAAACACATAGGTGCGCGAGTTCGAAGCTCACCGTTGCACATTTGTATTTATGGGGCTACGGCTATGAAGTAATGCAAACAGCAGTCCCGTGGACGTTAAATCTTGGCTGATGGTCAGCCCGAAAAGTTTAACTAATATACAAGCAGCAACACAATTACGTCAAGTATTCAGATACAACGAGGTCTTGGCGAACAAGCGTGCGATGCATACGTATCAACACGCCGACGAGCGCGTATCCATAATCCGTAATCGCTTAACACACAGGCATAAAAGTGTTTTTTCTCTAGTTCTTATTGGTTCGGCTTGGAACACTATAAGGCGGCAAGTGAGGATAAACCACGCCAACAGGCTAAGTAAAGTTTTCAGCCAAGATTTAACAAGTCCAAGGCGCTGCTGTTCGCATTGCTTCATAGACGGACCTCCATAATGACAAATGTGCAACGGTGGGGCTCGGACCCGCGCACCTGCTATGTGTCTCCTCGGGTTGCGAGGCGCAGACGAATGCACCACGCCACCGGGCTCGACAACGCCCCAACAGGCTGGTCGTGGTACGTCTATCAGTTCGTCGGTTCATTCGGCGTTACTGCGACGATGAAAACACCCAGAGGTTCTTCTTCGCCAGCATCATCAACGCTGTGTCGCCTGGCGCACGCAGAGTTCTACTGCAGGCAAGTCTGTAAGTAAATCAGTCAAACAGTCTGTCGGGCTGTTGTACCATAACAGTCATGTGTGCGAATGAATACGTTCCAGGAGCCATTGCTCTTTTACGTTGCTACACCGCTTCGTAGTGTCGCCAGTGAAGCCCCCGATGATGAGATGGTCACGCACCATATGCACTGCATTCAAATTGTCATTGAGCAGCTTGCTCTGCTGACCCGAAACCTCACAGTGTCAGCACACAGACCAATGGTCTGCCTGACTGGCGAAGTGGCATACACGGTACTCGATGACGTGAGTACGTGCCTTACGTGAGTGTGTCCGTTTGCGGGGCATAGAACGTCTACTGTAAGAGATGGAGTGCATGCATGCATAAATGAGTTACTCCGTCAGATAAATCACTTTAGGTCAGTTATGCATGCACTCAACGACTCTCAACCTGCCGGCCGAAAAATCTTAATTACTCTACAATCAAGGCCCGAAATGCTATAGATTTGGTACCAAAATGACCCCCGTCATGAAATAATAGCGCATTTTGCTTGAATGTGTTTGTTTTGAGCATTGTGGACGGTCGTAGGGTTATTATGTAAAGGGTATTGAGCGTGAAGGCTAATAAAAAATTATTTTCTAACCGACCATGTCGCATCTTCTGGCCGGCATTTTATGTTCTTTTTCGCAGTATGTTCTTCACTCATCTCTCGCTCTTTTCTCACGAACACGACGATGGGCTTAGTTTCTGTATAGGAGGTCTGGTTGTCTCGCAATTGCACATTTTGTGCTCCTATGTCGGGCAACAACAACAGTGTCAGGGATTTGAAGGATCAGGGAAACCATGTTCCGTCGGAAAAATATTTACTTTAACGAGCTCTGCAATTCCGTATATCGATCTTAATATTCCTCATAGACCTTGCATATGTACATCATAAAGCTTTATTCGAATATTTGCGAAATTCGCTTTATAATAACCCCAATAACTTTGGGAAAAACCTGGTTCATGTTAATATCAATCATCACTATTTTGTTGTCCTGCCGCTCCACCAAGAAAGGAAGTGCAGGGATCCTCTTTGAAGAGAAGCAGCAACACGAGAAACAAAAGGGAACAAAGATCTTGCCCTTTTAAAAGCATGAGGAGTGGCAACAGAGTCTAGCCTATTCTGATTGCCAGCCTTAAATGTATGTCTGAACGGCTAGTTGAATATTCATCCTTTATGTATAAAAGCATATATTCAGAGGGATCAGCTAGGTCAGGTATAGTGGCAGAGCTTTTTAACGTAATTTGCAATCTCTCTTATTGCATATTATATGCCGTACAACAAACGATAGATCTTGTGCTGGTACACTGTCAGTCATAAAGGCAGCCAACTTCAAGTTGCACGCGAATAGAAAACTTCGTCTGCGTAGCTCGCATGCAGAACTTACTCGCACTCAACATACTTGGGTCGATTCGTCGCAGTTACATCTGCCAATATATGTACGTGTAACGAACGTGTTTCCTCTTTCTACCGTCACATGTTTCTCAGTGTTTGCATTTGTTGTATCTGAGATTTTGCTTTGCTCTGCTGGCGTGCTAGGCTGTGCTTGTGCAAATGCGAACGAAGAGACGTGAATAATAGAAACAAATGCAGATCACTTTGTTTGTGTAAACCACGCCCACGGCATTTAGCTGTTACCTTGTAGACGAAGCAGACGCGAAACGAGAGCCTGTAGCGTGGCCGCCAAACCGCCAGAACCAACCGTCAAATCTCGGCAACAACTGCTCTGCAGCGAGGAGGGGCAAGCGATCGAGCTAAGAAGGTCCAAAGGCAAAGTGTGCAGCGACCGGCCGAGATCTCGGCTAACTCTGCAGCGTATTCGGTCAATGGCCCCTCATTGGGTGGGCGGGCGTCTTCTGGTCGCTGATGGGACGCATGATACTGTTACGTTAGGAGCTGCTCTCCTCGTCCCGCAGAAAAAGGACGTTACTATGACGTGTGCTACAACTCCCACCCTCCTCACCACCACCACTACTATCACGAAATGCGGCCAAGATAAACGAATTTCCTTTGTCTGAAGAGGAACAAAGGAACGTCACCTACGCCCTCGGCGACATCAAGGGCGGTCATGAGTGGCTTCGTTTTGGCATTTGATCTCACGAACAGACTACTATCTAGCTATTTATATTTATATATATATATATATATAGTATGTGTGTATATACCTCTTCAGTGGCTTTGTCAAAGCTGACAGGTACACACAATGTCACTAACTCTTCACTGAGTCGCACTTAAGTTGTGTCCTTGTCGTAATTGTGGGAGCAGCTATGAGCAAAGAGAGTAGATGAGGACCGACCATGAAGAGCCACGTTTAGCAAAACGCAAAAACGTACCTTGTTATGAAGCATAGGCTCACGCTCACTCACCATCACGTGACCATTCAAAACGTAAACGCCGACGAGCAAAGCCACCAGTCGCTGACTAGCGCGGCTCTGAAGGGTAACGAGCTATTTGTATAATATACGTCATCATCACAGTAGCACCGAATACCGTACAAGCAAGTATATGCGAACAGCGAACCTATAACGTTCGGAATACAATACAGCTTATTATAATGCAGCGAAAACAATATCGTTGCGCGTTACAAGACTACATCCAAGCAACCTTCGATTGTGTGCTGTTAGCTTATGCTGTGGTTTCCGCCTGTGGTGTCTGTTCGTGAGGCAGAGATTATTAAAACCTATACAACTAGCAATGGATAGTACACATAATGTACGTTCGCACATGCATGTTTATTTCCGCTGTCGACAATAGTAGGTATGGCTTTAGGTACGGCATCTGTCGGATATTGGCGCAACGCATTGTCTTGCAGACAATCTAGATCCTGTGTACAGCTGAAGGGCATACACTTTGAATGCGATAACTTCGTGAAGTGCCTTTAGGAGCTACGAGTGAGGATTAACTCATTCTTAGAGAAAATACAGGTAGACACTCACTTTTCTTATATTTAGTTCGCCGACAAACACCATGACAGCAATAAACGATATTAACGAAGCTTTTTTATTCTCCCTGATCTCCGTCGCTTGCCCGAGCAATTTGACACATAACGAAGCGGTGTAAACATGGCACATCTTGAGACGTTTCAAGGTGCGCTTTAACACATATAAGTATATTTTCGTTGTATAGCCAAAACATGATAAGTCACTAATTCGGGTCAAACGTTGGACCCTTTTTTCATGCTAGGGCTGGGGTGCGGGAGTACTATTACGGCATACTGTATACCTGTAAATATACAAATAGACAAACATCATATCAGGTAGTAAGCCGCACCACAGCCTACGGGTTTCACATAGCTGTAAGAACGAAGGACTGAATTTTATCGTCGAAACCATTATCAGGTATTTCGGTGTGAGCCATAGACACGGAAAAGCTTAGTCCTCTAGCTGATAGCGCGACATGGAACTAGTCTGCCAGACGTTTTGGACACTAGGTCAATTGTACGGCTATTTTCTACTGCAATCCAGTATTTCATGGAGTGACAAACGAGCAATGGCGGCGCAATAGCTTGGACTTGGGTTAGCGCACCATTCGGAAAGTATAATTTGCTAGTGACAGCCTTTATAAGTCTCGTCGTATGGGAATGCTATGGTCTGGCTAAAGGAAGCAGAGGCGAAGTAATGGTATTTCTAGTAGCCTCTGACCAGCAATCGTTCGGGCACAAGTGAGTTCGATTATCTTAAAGTATTGGCATTTCAGCCCCTTATAGGGGAGCCCAACAGAAGTAGCGGCTGATTGATGGTCGCCGTCAGTTTGGAAAAACACAACATTGAGAGTGACAAACAAAGGCCTCACCATCTAGGCTCCTTTGTCATAGTTTACTTGTTTAATGTTTAATAAAATTACTTAATGAAATGTTCCGATAAAGATGCCCTTAGCCTAAGCAGCCGTTTCTCTTCTTATAACAAAGTTGTAGACGTGTGTTTTTCTGGTAATCGAGGGCGTTCAGATATCGAAGCAGAAGATGCTCCGGGTCCCTGCGGCTTCTATGATAAGCAGTAATTGTCTAGTACCCGCCCCGTAATGATATGCTGTATTATAATTGGGGCCCGAAACGTAAGCGGGCGCGGGCTTAATTTGAGGAATTGTCTTATTACAATTAAACTACTTAATATTAAAAAATATATTGGAACGATTACAGATTATATATAACACTAGCAGGATATTGCACTGCATTTGCATAACTCGACTGAATAACGTATGATGAATAGAAGCAGTAGTAGCCAAATAATTAGCCAGTTGACCTAATGCATAATATCAAATTATACCTAGTAAGTCATCCTGTGGAAAAATTACAAAGTTGAATCAGAAACTTGTACAGCAAACCTCATGAGGTTGGCATGCTCGCTCCTTAGCATAAGAATCATCCGGACTGCTATTAGATGCTATAAAAGACGCAAATAGGATGCGGCGCAAATCTCCTTCTCTTTATAAATAAAGATTTAGGCTAAAAATTACACTCCTAAATAATTTACAAAAGAAAGTTGGTCGAGCGATCTCCATGGGTACTGTAACTAGAAACTGTTAGAACATGTTACGACGGTGTGATGCAAACAAATCAAATTCCACTATTCTCAGTGCACGCTGTGCACGCCCAATGCACGATTTCTGCTTGCGTGTTCGTTTTTTTTAGAGGTGGACAATGCTTTACGCACTCCCTCCGATGTTAATGAGGGGATAGTGTGGGACTAAACGCCGGGGGAGAGCTTCTTGATTACCCCCTTTGAGCATAGAAACCCCCGCTCGTGGGGATTTAAACGTGCGCCGTCGACGCACTTGTGACGACGGAGGCGGACGCCGAGCCGACGACAATCGAGAGTCGCTGCAAGCATGAGCACTCCGCCGTGGGCGCTCGCTCTTCATAGTTCACTCTACCGTCACCGCCTTTGCTGTTGCCCCCGACTTCACCTTTGCCCCGTGTTGCCTATGTTACTGCTGCTGCTGCTACTGCTGCCGTGATACTCTGCAGAAGTGTCGTCCGGTTAGCGTCTCTCACTCCTCCGTCTGTCTGCTTGTCTAAGCGGCTCGCGCTACCCCCATCGCAGATTGCCGCAGCCTCCCGCGCCAGCCAGCCAGGCAGGGCAACCCTTGGCTGTCGCTAAACAAGGACTACGACCAAAGTACCAATCCGGCCGGATCAGGAAACTCTTAAACCGAGCTCTGCATTCCACTCGCCATCGTCTTCGTCCATACCTTCATTACTCGAGTGATGCTTCATTGCTCATCACCACACGCACGGCTGCCCCCGCTACTGCTTTCAAATTAGTTCTTCCTTGCGTTGTCACCGCGAACGTAAGGTTCGAACAATCTACTTGGTCTCTCTACGGTCGCCCCGTTGTTGTTTTTGTTGTTGGTGTGTCAGTTATTGTTATGTCCATTATTATTGTTGTTACTACGTTATTGTTGCTGCAACTGTAGATGTGACGGCCGAGCTTACTCGCCGTCTGCTAATAGGTAGCAATATGCAGCCAATATGACGAGTGGCTACTCGAGAACCGGCCTAAGTACTTGGTTGCTCTTTCGCGTATTTATTTACTCTCATAGTTAGCCTTATTCTTGATTTTTTACCAATCTAGTGTTGGCAATTTCTGCAAGAAATCATATTTCTGCACACGTCTAGCACGGACAGTTAAAAGCTCTGACAAGTGCACTTTTGTGTAGGAACGTGACTAAGTTTGCTGCCTGAAGCGCTGGGGACAAAGTCGAACATGTGGGCTGTTCGGGCTATTCGGCGCACGTGAGGGCGGACGCGGACGCATCACTTTACGAAAGCTTCTACTATAGTATACCAGCTAGTACGGCCTTGCTTATGCACCCTTAGCTTGTAGTGAAATCCGTACACAATTACTTGGCAAATCTAGGTAGCACAGCAGCATATCAGGGATATATATATATATATATATATATATATATATATATATATATATATAGTTCATGTGTGTGTACGCGTGAATATAAGCCATACGTTTGCTATATATACATATATATTAAAGCGTATGTTCACGCAATGGCAACAAAGCTCAGCGCACCGTAGCAAAGCCGTAAGGGAGAGAGAATCGAATCTTATCAGAGTTTACAAGAAACACGGCCTCCGATGTGTGTCCAAGCGAAGAAGACAGCGACGGCAACAAGAACAACAACAACAAGTGAAGACTATATCTATTTACTTTATTTAATGCACTATTTGTTTGATGTATATATATATATATATATATATATATTTATATGTTACCAGCAAAAGTGAATGTTTAAATCCACGGCACTGATGGCTATTTACTTATTTATATATCCATATTTGTAGCCGTGCAGCAAGGGTTCCCCTAAGTAGATCGGCTGCAGGAACGGTGGCCGAATGACGGTTATGATCACAACAACGACAACAAAAACGTCGACGTCCACGAGAAGATGTACGTTCTTCCAGCTGCCAAAGCTCGTATTTTTACTCCGACCGGCGGGACACTGCCTGCCACTCGTGGCCACTTTTCGCCCGTTCGTCCTTAGTATTTTGCCCGTCTTCGTAAGCGTCCGCCACCAATGTATGGCCGCTGAACAGCCTGTTCTAACCTGTCGAGAGCTGCCACTCGACGACAAGGCTGGCCACAAAGAACTTCTGTTACTACCAAGACCAGTGAACGTACTTGTTGGCAGTACTTGTACAATTACTAACCCTGTGCTTGCTTTTCCAGAATAGAAAGGAGAGTGTTAACGGGTTGGACAAGACGTTGGAGATTGCATGCGCCGCTGAAGTCGGTGAGAATATATATATATATATATATACATATATATATATATATATATATATATATATATATAGAGAGAGAGAGAGAGAGAGAGAGAGAGAGAGGAAAGCAGGTGGAGAAACGGCAAACAATTAAAAGAGATAAAAAGATCCAAACCACGGTCGGTCATATGCTGATGATTTATCCAGGTTTTGCTTCAGGCGATGCAGTTCATTCAACAACTACAGCAGCAGCGGATGGTGGTCATAGTCAAATTAATAGATACAATTGAATACGAACGATACTAAACCCCTAATAAGCATTTTATCAGGCCAGAACTAGTGACGGTTGCTATTGTTGTTGTTGCTGTTATTGCTGCCGTTGTTGTTGTTGCTGTTATTGCTGCCGTTGTTGTTGTTGCTGTTATTGCTGCCGTTGTTGTTGTTGCTGTTATTGCTGCCGTTGTTGTTGTTGCTGCCGTCGTTACTGATGTTTTGGTTAAGGAAACTGTGACTGTTGTTGTTTTGGTGAATAATGATGATGGTGGTAAAGAAGCTGCAACTTCTATTCGTGGTGCTGGTGAGAGGCCCACGGAATCTGCAGATTTCACATTAGCTGGGCGCTTGCTGTCATGTAAACACTCGGCATAGCAAGCGACGCACTTTGTCACTGTTTTTATTATTGTTGTTGTTCCAATTGTTGGCAAGGAAAAGCAAAGGGCGGTCCAAAATCTCGGCGGAAAGCATTAGCGAAGAGCTGTGCTGTTCGATGATTAGCGCCACCAGGTTGCACAAGACCCCGTCGTCCTCTTCTTAATTAAGAAGCGACCACAGGAATCGGATGACTACGATATATGACGGTGTACTCTCGGCGTCTCTGCCGGTCATTTGTCAAATATAATAAAAACAAGCTGATTGAATAGAGGAACTTATACATTGCGGCGCTGCTTGCGGCACTACTGTAGAGTGGCATTTACGGGTATATGTGTACATATTTATTTTATATGCGTACATAGGATGTTTCTGGAGTCACTTCTATTATTTCGGAAATTTCCCACGCTCAGCTCAGAGCTCCCCACGGCCCGCTTTTTCCGTAAATAAAAAACAGTTGGAGCTGGCCAAATCCAAAATAGAACACAACTCAACGGAAGAGCGCTTATGATGTTCTACCTATAGATACACACCAAATTATATCTATAGGTGTGCGACCTTAAGCCAAAAATATGCCTTTAAGTAGAATTCTCAGGGAGTAACAAGAGCAGCTAACTTGTTAGCCCTCATTATAAAAGGTCTATTAGATCAACAAGATCCGCTTATGGCAACTGTAATAATAAAAGGCATAAAAGAATGAAGTTTATTCCATGTAAGCACATGGAATAAACTTCTTTCTTTGGTCAGAAAAGAAGGTCTCCTTCGATCTTCCAAACACGGCATTAGAAGATACCTTCCTAGATGCTGAGCTGCACCCAACGCTGAGAATACAGGTAAGAATAAGGTGGATAAGATGCCGAGGGAATTGCCCTTTGTGTGCTATGTAAATATTCTATTAAATATATGTTGTAAAGAAATAAACGATAAATAAGAAGCGACATAGCGGAATAGGGCTCGGATCGCCAGACGTGCACTGCTAGCTAGGGAATAAGAACGGTCGGTATTTATGTTCTACAAGCATAAACGATCAGAAAGTGCTCACACACACCTCTCTTGCACTTCTGTAAAACCCCATTTGGGATTGACAGGTATATATATATATATATATACATACACCTCTCCTGCACTTCTGTTAAACTCCATTTGGGATAGACAGGTTTATACGTGTATATATATATATATATATATATATATATATATATAAACGTAAGCGTTAACCGTTCTTATTCTCTAGCTAGCAATCTGCGTTCGGCGAACCGAACGATACTCCGCAACGTCACTTTCAGAGCCCGAATTGGCTATCGGATCGGTCGTGCCGGTAGTGGCCAGCTAAAGCAGCCACAAGACAACACACATGTTGGCTGCACACGAGTTGTATACTTCTCACACCCCAAGCACACACTGTTAGTCTCTTACTCACTGCTTAATTTGGTTCATTGCTGTACAAGCAATGAACAAGGTCGTCGTTGCATAGAGTTGAAGAGGTGTTGGTGGCCCCCAGGGCCCCGTGCCGAGAAACTGTGTACTGCTGCAAGGAAACCGCTTAATACAATTTACAGCTCCTGCGTATGATCCCATTTATGGCAACGACGGGCGCCGCTTGATCGTGATGAAGTGAAAACCTAGCGAAGCGCACAACTTCAATGGAAAGAAAAACGTCTGTCTAAATCTATATTGTCCTCTCCCTTTTTCTCTCTCTCGCCCTTTCGATAAATTCTGTCTATCCTCTCTCCGACGGCCTTCTTTTCAGAAAAAGGCCGGCCAAGCTGAGAAGACCACACACGCTTACCAGCCAGCCCACTCATTGGCGACGGCGACGGTAGCAACAGCAGAACAATAGTGTTGTGGTCCTCGACGGTCAAGGACTTGGACCGACATCGAGAGTCTTGGCTGCCCCAACCATCGTTTTGCCCAGCGCCGCCCGCGGCCCGGCTTGTACGGTTCTGATAAAGCGACCTAGGTTGCAATATTGACTACTACAGTTAAACTCCAATACTTGATGTATTTCTTACCGATTACAGTTCTTAGGAAGCCCATAATTGGTGCATACAAAGCATAAAACAAAAGTTCCTTTATTACCACATAAATGGATGTATGTACAATGGTTCATAATGTGAAATCACTGGGCACGCCCATAAAAGTGCACTGGTGTGATTCCGATGACGTAATGAATTAAAGCGCACGCTAAACGCTAAGATAGACTGTAATGTATTGAGTCTGGGTGTGCTTTTCTGGCAACAATACAATCAAGAGTGGCGGTTGACTGATATGACGGCCAGATCAACAAAGTAGGTCTTAGTTTAACTGGGAGATCTTCTAAGTACATAGTCTTTATACACAATTTTATATAGACGTGGGTTATTCGGTAAATTAATATGTTTGAAGTTTTTCATCTTGCGACTTTTCACTATTTTGAGAGGGTAAAAATAATTCAAAACACCGCTGATCTAAATAAGAGCTTTATGGAGACTGTATATATATATATATATATATATAGTCGGAATATCATATCATATCATATCACCTTTATTGAAAAAAGGGGTATTACAATAGAAGCAAAGTCGTTTTGAATCTGTGAACGACGTGCAATCCTCCAGGCAAATGTGTTGTTCACAACGTCCACCCGAGCAATCTCGTGGGGGTGGATGGAAACGCCGCTCCGGAGATTATTTGGTCTTAGAACAAAATACCTAGTAATAAGTGTCTGACGCGCTAGTTGTTTAAACATGCGGTAATCGGCATGGGATTGGTATTCACTAACACTAGGCAATGTGATGCGCTCGCGTGGTAGACAACACCGGCGAGCAACTCGTTTCACAAACTTATCCTGCACGCTCTGCAAAAGGTCAACATCTCGTTTATAGAATGGCATCCATACGTGACAGCAATAAGTCCACTTTGGTACCACTAAGGTTTGATACAGCTTTAGGTACACATTATGGTCCTGTATAATGAAAGACCGCATTATGAGATTACATATTCGAGACGCGGCCTTGACAACCTCAGCCATGTGAGGTCTAAACTTCATTTGGCGGTCGAAGATTACCCCGAGGTCCTTGTAGCGTGAGACTTCCGGAATGGGTTGGCTGTTTAGCATATACTGAGTAGTATCTGGCAATGTCTTGAGAACAGCAGATTTGGAAGAAGATATTTGCATGCGGTTGTCCTCTGCCCATAGGGATACGGTGTCAATCGCTTTCTGTAGTATAGCTATGTTGCTGTCGTTTTTTGCCTCAACATAGATTTTGAGATCGTCCGCATACAGCTTATATGTAACACCAATATCTCGAAGCATTACCCCGAGATCCTGTACAAATATAGTGTACATTAGGGGGCCTAAGCATGAGCCCTGCGGGACACCAGATACACACCTGCCGACCGCGGAATAGCTATTCTCAACTTTGACGACAAATGTACGGTCTCTCAGGTAAGCTCTGCACCAGTTTATGATTCTTGGGCCGATACCTAACGCTGACATCTTTGTCAGAAGCAGATGATGGTCAACGCGGTCAAATGCACGTGAAAAATCAAAGTAAACGACATGCAGAGGGATGTTGCGATTTCGGGCAAGCGCCCAATCGTGAGCTACTTCCAATAACTGGGATACCCGTTGATCGACCCTTTGTAAAACCATGTTGTGAAGAGTCCAACAGGTCTTTAGAATCAAGAAATGTGTAAAGCTCAGCCACAATTATTTTCTCCATTAGCAAACAAGGTATTGAACATT
Source organism: Dermanyssus gallinae (assembly GCA_003439945.1). NCBI lineage: Eukaryota > Metazoa > Arthropoda > Arachnida > Mesostigmata > Dermanyssidae > Dermanyssus > Dermanyssus gallinae. The sequence continues at coordinate 18,836 of QVRM01004520.1, forward strand.
GAGACACAGGTCTGTAATTTTCTGGCGCTGCACGAGAACCCTTTTTGTGCGTCGGGGTGATAATGGACTGCCGAAAGAAACTCGGTACTTCACCGTCTTCGAAGGAGCGAGTGAATATCAATGATAATGGTTCAGCCAAGCTGACAGAGAGCTCTTTGAATAAAATTGGAGGGAAGGTTGTCGGGAGTCCGCGAGCATTTTTTCTTAAGGCTGTTGAGGTGCACTATTACCTTCTCCTTGTTAAAAACAATGTCATTTATAAGAACGGTCGGGATCTGATTAACGGTGTTGGGAATTCCAGACGGCTGAACATATACGCTCTCAAAGTAATCTTTCATAGCTGCCGCTTTGTCGGAGTTTTCTGTGACCGTGTGTTTGCCAACTATAAGTGGAGCCACTCCAGACTGCAGTGTTAAACGGCGACCAGCATATCTAAAAAAGTCTTTGGCATTACGAATGTTTAGGTTGGCCTCCTCTAGCCGCCTTTTGCGGGTTGCGGCTCGTGCCAATTGAGTGGATAAGCGCGAGTGTGCACGGGACGATGGCGTCAGACTATGTAGGCGCCTAGACGCGTCCTCTATGAACATTTGCAAGGTAGATGGTTTAGGCTTTCTTAACGGAGTAAACATCTCCATGAGAAGTATAATGGCATTCACAAATGACGTATACTGTGATTCGATGGAGTCACAGTGAGATAAAAACGAACGCCAGTTGGTAGCTGCAATGTTAGCCGCGATTGCCTCATAGTCCGAGTGGAAGTAATCTAGGGAAGGGCTAGCGGACTTTTGAGGTGTGTCAATAAGTATTTTAAAATACACAGCAAGGTGATCTGACTTTACGGGTGGCTCGTCTACTAAAAGCTCTGCTATAATATCTTCGTTGTCAGTGAATAAAAGGTCTAAAATGGTACCGCTGCGTGGCCTAGTTGGTACGTTCACAAGTTGTGATAAACCACTAAGGGAATAAAAAGAGCTAAAAATGTATTCTTTGGTGGTTTCACTTGAGGACAAGTCAATACATCTCCAATTAATATCAGGTTGGTTAAAATCTCCCGTCAGAATGACCGGAAAGTCTACTTGCAAGAGCTCATCAAGCAAATCACAAAGTGTAGTCATTCGCTCAGCGAGTTGTGTTGCAGAACCCGTAGGTGAAAAATAACAACAAATAAGTCGGCACTTTTGATCTGTTCCGCATAGTATGTCGATAGCAATGGTCTCTGTAGATTCATCCGTAATAGAAACTTCAATAGCTTGCAATTCGGATGTAGCGAGAATGCACACACCACCACCACGACTGTTGCGGTCTTTACGAAAAACGGTATATCGACCGCCGAGTGACAGCTCAGCTGATGAGATTTTGTCACTGGAAGCCCATGTCTCGGTGATGCATACTAGGTCAACGTTGTACTCGGAACAAAATTGATTTAATGAGTCACATGCAGAATTCTTAGTAATGGATGCAGCGTTAAAAGAAATGCAGTTGATAGATTTTCGTTGGGGTGTGTGTCGTTGAAGGTTCCGTATATATGTTGAGTGTGCACAAGTTCGCATTGTTTTGTCAGTGGGTTTCGGCTGGAAATGTCTCAACAACGTTAATATTGGTCCCCTCGATCCTTATAATCCATAACAAGTGTTCCGGACCCCCATAAAGATTCACAAAAGAGCTTGTCTCTATCTAGCTCAGATATATCGACAATAAATGAAGAATATGTCGCAAACTTTGGTTTGATTTTGCGTACTCGCAGCGCGGTGATGTTGTTATTTGTAAGGTGAGTATTCAATTGGGAGGCAGTGACACAATCCTCAAGCCTAGATACGAAAATCATCTGTGTCCGAAAGTTGGCTCGTGCAACTGGTGGTAAGGCTGACATGCGTGGGCTGGGTGCATGCGAGTTATGAGGACGTTTGCCGGGCTCGCTATTAGCCGAAACTCCAACGTTTAAAATACGGCGCTGCTCCCTGCGGTTCGGTGTAGTTTTCGGCAGAGGACCGGACTTCAATTGTGAATGTTTTGCAGTCAGCTGGCTCTGGCGAATTTGCGGCCTCTCGTTTTTGCGTCCAAACGAAATTCGGGAATCCGAGCGATTATTGCGAGATCGTGATCTGGCCTGGTGTGAATGTTTATCCACAGGACTCGTCTTGTTGCAGTTAGACATCTTTTCCAGCATCGTAGTTAGATGGCCAACGTCACTTTCGAGCTTTTCGTTTGTACGTTGCTGCTTCTTGACTAACGTGCGAAGTGCACGCACCTCCTGGACAAGAGTGCGCACAATCGATGTCACGTCGCCGGCATCGACGTTGGCATTATCATCATCATTCTCATCCATCTCATCATCACTAGCTTGTTCAGCGTCTGTGTCAGCTGGCGGATTGCAGCGGTGACACTTGAATTCCGAGAGAGCGGCTGTTTTTCCGACGACATCTTGTGTCTGTATTTGAGTGCACAATATGTGAACTAACTGTTCACATTGGGAGCAAGAAATTGTGTTTCTGGTACCAACACGGAGCTCACAGTTGGGGCATTTTCTCGGCTCGTGTGTAGCTCGTTTGGGAGAGCTAGTGTGGGCATCCACTGATCGCGCCCGCTTCGAACGTAGAGAATGCATCTTCAATGGATGTTGGATTGCCCACTTGCAAGGTGTGAGAGACACTGAGCGGTTGCACAAGCACAACACAAAGTCACCAAACTGAGGACGATTTGACCACACAGTGTTCAGACACGGATGCTAGCTTAGTACAGAAAAATTTCAAAATTATTCAGGAGCACTTCTCGCAGGTGAGTTGCTTCGTCGGTAGCAGACGAACAACTTATTTCTACAACTCAAGTGAGCATATGCAAGCACTTATATCGAATCGGCAAATACAAGCACCGCAATTTCCTCGTCGCCGATCGCGTTGGTAGGCAAAAACATTTTCCCTAGCGGCACATGAATATGGGTCCAAATACGCCCGCCTATAAAGCAAGTCTTCGCTGTCGTTGAGAGACGATATAGGATATGTTAATGTCATTGACGACGGCTGGCCGTATTGCCCGCGTGTTTCCGAGATGAGACATTAAACACACTGGCTATCTATCACGTTCGTAATGATCATGTTGCTTATACAAGGAATCTGATACAAGTCTGAACGTCAGTTGTACGCGACCAAAAACACTACCAAGTGCACGCAACTAATGTGCACCCGATCTGAGACTTCTACCCTATTGCCAACTGTTTTCATCGACCAGTCGGTGTAGATGACGCGCCGGACGGCCGCCGCATGAACCCCCGGCGTAACAGTCAGCCTGACATGTGTATTGAGTCATTTATTGCTAGATTGGTGTCGATTACCGGTATCGATCGGCACAAATCTAAACCTAGGCATCCAAGCAGCGTCGCATGTGCATTAACCATGTTCAAAATGAAACCAATATTGTAATTTTGTGTATATATTTTTGTTATTCCAGTTTGTTTGTTTTTGTTGTTGTTGCTGTTGTTGTTGTCGTCGCTGCTTCCGTCGTCGCCCTGATTTGCAAATTCAACTGTGAGTCTTGTGTAGGGCGTGTGCTTTTGACTGAATGGCTCGGTGCACATTGGCCATGCATAGGGCTTATCGTGACAGTGTAGGTTGTAGGCTGTTTTGAAGAGCATCGCTAAGAAAGGTAGCCGCTGCAACAGCAAGCCACGCCCACTGACTGGGAGGTCATTTATTGCATCACCGCTTTTACGAAGGTTTACAATAAAGATGACGAATATTGCCTCGGACAAAGAAGTAGAGTTGTATCTTTAGCTCGATATATATATATATATATATATATATATATATATATATATATATATATATATATATATATATATATTTATATTTATATATAAAGACAAGGGAGTCAAATAACTCGCTAAATAAGCATTTTGTTTTCAGTGGGAGAGGGCGGAAATGTCAAATTTAGAAATGACAGCTCTATTTAAGAGCAGCTACATTTCGTGTGCGGTTGTCAAGGCTGTATGTATGTGTTAAAATATTTGTATACATTCATAAACAGAGTGTTTATGAGTGATTGGATCATGCGTAAAGGGGGTGGTCGTAGAGCTCGCTAAGGTAGCCACCTCTAATAATAGGAGGAATGAGTGTGCGGGGGGGGGGGGGGGAAGGCGGGGGTATGTTTTGTTCAGGAGAGACTGTGAAATTACGTATTTATATCACAAAATGTGCGATTACGTAAAGACGAGTTGCTCGATACGACTATTGACGATACGACTATATATTGCAAATAAATATCAATTGTATTCAACACAAGCTAGCGATAAACACGCCCCGGATGTCAAATTCTCATTGACAGTCCTATGCTAACATATGAGGGACATTCAAACGGCTTACGGTAATCACATCACGAATCGAACCACTATGATTATTATTATTATTATTATTATTATTATTATTATTATTATTATTATTATTATTATTATTATTATTATTATTATTATTATTATTATTATTATTATTATTATTATTATTGCCTATTTGCCTGCATGCGCTTATTATGCTGTTGCTCTCTCTCTATCTCACTCTCCGTCTGTCGCGATTTTATTGTCGTCTGAACATCCTCCTCGCTTGCCTTCTGGCTCTGGCACCGAGCTGATTTGAATCGGCGGAACAAAAGCCAGACAAAACAGGACGGACAAAAGCTATGATTTAGCTGCGCGACGTGGCGCACACAAACGGCACGGCCGCATGCGTACATGAATACCTACTCTTATATATATATATATATATATATATATATATATATTTGTGTGTAAGTACACATATTCACAAACACACACATCTAGCGAGGTGCTGGTTCTGCTGCTGTTGGCGGCGTGTCTTTGCGTTCGACATTCTTCGGACAGACAAGCGGTCCGGCCGGCGTTCGATTGCCAATGGGGGGAGGGGGGGAGGGGCTGCGAAATGTGGCGGTGTGGAGGAGATGCTGCTGCTGCTGGTGGTGGTGTCCCGCTGACAAGAAGTCCCGCTTCGCCGGTGACCGCCGAGACCGGCTATCTATCTATCTGTTCTATCTGTACTCGCTTCGTGGGCTCGCGTTCGGATTCTGCCAGCTAGCACATAATTAGCTCTGGCTCGCCGATGGAGAGGACGAGCCAGCGAGTCAGTCGCGTACGTAAAGCACGCCTACACGTCGCCTGTAGGTCGGCGGACACGTACCTACACTGTAGATACCTACAACACATGCTGCCCAAGTGCTGAGTCGCGGTTCCGCTCCGCAGCCCAGGCGAGGACAAATTAGGTATTCGCAGCAGGACGTCAAGGGGAACGATGTAGGGATGTGATGACGACGTGACGCACGCAGCCTGTTTTACAGCGCCAAACGAATGAGACAGCTCTGGGTTTCTTTTGTTTTGCCTGACACGTATAGTCTGTCTCTATCACATACACATTCACACACGTATAAGAAAACCTATATATATATATATATATATATATATATATATATATATACAATTTGTTTGGATGTATTTATGATTGATATATACCTAATAAATATGTTAAATGAACGTAATGATTATATCTAATGAGAAACGTATTGTTATCTAAAATTACTGGATGACACAAAAAAACAAATCGTTGGCATCTATCTACCATTATTCCCTGCGTCAGAATCTAACCCGCAGCTCGTGAGATCTGAGTCGCAGGATATCTCTATCACATCGTATATTTACATTTATTTATTTATTTATTATATATATATATATATATATATATATATATATATATATATATATATATATATATATATATATATATAACCGTCCTACACGCATATATATAAGCGCTGAAATCTGTCGGCCTTCTTTGTGTACTGGAACCCCCGGGTCGATCCTGAAACGGTGGAAAAGACCTGTCGTTTACTGTAGTGTCACTACAGTGCCACTCTGACCTCCTTTGAGCATGGCCGCATGCTTGTTTTGGACTCAGCTGTAACCGACACTGTTAGCGCCTTCGATGGTCAGTGCAGGTGCAGACCGAGCAGGTCATGCTTCCAGCTTAGCAGAGGCCAACAAGTGCAGAAATTACGTCGTCGTTAGTTATCCGTACCAATTTTGTCCGTTGGCCGCTCGAGAAAGCGAGAAATCCAGGCCCCCTTACACGCAAGCTGATTCAGCGCATGGGTAGAAGCCTTAACTATTCGACGGGTGACTCGAGAGTATTCGAATTTTTGCGTCAGAGGCTGCCGCTTTACAAAGACGAGGTCAGGCAGCATCTTTTGAGGCACATTGTTGAACTGGGCTTACTTTGGGTTCGAGAACGCATGACTACACGTTTACGCGGAGACAGTTGTTCACTCAGAAGTGTTACCATAGTAAAATCAATTATTTAGGATGGATTTATATGTAAACACACACATATATATATATATATATATATATATATATATATATATATATATATATATAAATGACATGTAGTCATCGAGACGATTGACTAGCTGCGCGATGTCAGCTTGTCGTTTTAGAAGTGATTAGAGCGTGTTTTCTGAAAAATCACCCCCTCAATTCAAAGCAACAGCTTCACTTCTAATTAGAAAAAAATTGCTCGCAGTCGGTCTGCTGTTGCTTCTGCAGATGAGTTTACATCGTTGAACAGATAAAACGTTTGAACAAACGTTTATTATTATTATTATTATTATTATTATTATTATTATTATTATCAAGTACAACAATTTATATGTTCATTATATAACGTCAACATCATCACCTTGGCGCTGCCTCTCTGTAGTTGCAGTGACACCGTCTGCCGGAGGAACGCGGTCGATCTTGACTCCACCGTGGCCTCAAAGAGCTTTTTCCCAAGTTTATCTTTTGTCAGTTTAAGTGTATCCTTCCTTGCCGCAAACTCCAGATGACGACTCGAGACCGAACGCTATTAGAACGTGGTCCGCAAGAAGATGCGTGCATAGGGGCCGTTGGTGAATGATGTGGTCGCCGCACCCGCTGGCTAGTGCACGATAACCAAGAGCGTACGTGTCGGAGACAATCCCGTCCCGCCCCAGACTTAATAATAATAATGATTATGCACAAAAAGCGTGACTACGCAGATACTTATATAGACAATGAAGCAAATCGCTATAGAGACAAAGCGGACTCCCATTGATGGTATGGCTAGATTTACCCGGGGCTGCCGAGGTGAATGGAGCCAACGACGGGGGGACCAGCGCGAAGAAGATTATCTCAGACAGCTATTGTCTCTCAATGCTCTCAATGTCGGCAATGCTGCTTTCACAGTTGGCCACATGGGGTCGTCAATAAATAAGCTACTGTTGCTAATACGTTCGAACCACATAATTTTACATAATGATAATAATAAACCCTTGTTTTAAAAAATATATTATTATTATTATTATTTAGTTAATACAATTGTGAGGTATGAACGTTTAAATCATGTTTATCCTGCTCTGTTCGCTTTCTGTCAGTTCATGGCGCCTATAATGGAAGCCACGTTCCCTCTACACACGGCCAAAGACATCGTCTGTCTCAAAAACATGGCCTCGCGCCAATCGCCCGTAACGTCTTCGATTCGTTTTCCGATGTCTTGCAGGAGTTTTGCTGTACCTGTGCTGATGGGGCCGAGTGTCTCTAATGTAATGGGTGCAAAGTGGTAGCTTCTAGATATTTCTAGATACTTCCTCCGTTTTTCAGAATCTGCACGTTCTGCTACCCATCCCGATTCGACTGCGCTGTGGCGTAAATATGATAACGCCGCCGTGCATGAAACCGTTACATCCCATACAAGGCATTTTCCGTGCGACCACAGCGGGATGGTGACCCCGTCAGGTCGCAACTCACTGCTGCCATTAAGACCTACTGGTTCGGTCGTAGATGGTATCCCTGCTCTTCTAAGCGCTCTTCTCACTACGACATTGAGCGTGCCTGTAAGTTATTATTATTATTATTATTATTATTATTATTATTATTATTATTATTATTATTATTATTATTATTATTATTATATTATTATTATTATTATCATTATCATTATCATTATCATTATCATTATCATTATTGCAAGAGTCACTTTTGGACTTACGTACCTGACCTACAAGTCTAGAAATACATATATATAATATATATATATATATATATATATATATATATATATATATATATATAGGTCCTACCTATAGTCATGTGCAGCAGGCGGCATCCTAATGCAGCGGGACAACATCTTTAATGTTTGGTTTTGCCTTTCTTTTGCACTTCAGAGTACACGTTGCAGATGCAACGGTAACAAAAACGTATAGCAACCACAATAATAGCCTACTATAGCACGAGGGGAACTTAATTAAGAACAAGATTTGAAACTCATCATGGTACTCCTTAGTGTTCATTTATAAATTGATGAATGCATTTTGACTAAGAAGACTTTGCTGAGTTTCGATTTCATTGGTTCGTGTCGCTGGCTCCCTATTCCTGTTAGGTGAGCTGACTCGTTCATGACTCGCTCCTGTTTGGGGCGACACGTAACGACGTTGCATTTACGTCGCCTTCGTCTGTGTTGTCCTTTTACTGCTGAACCCTTATCTAGGTCCTGGCTAATGGGAAACCTTAATCGTTTCCCATCATCAACATTGCGGACATGTGTATCTGGTTGAAGAAGTAGCAAGTTGAGATCTGGTGCAATGAAGCTCCCTCAGGACTTCTATTCAATGAGGGATCCTATTCACTCTAACGAACAGCGCACTACACGTATCCGTCCCAAATGAGAGTGACTCATCCGCTGAGAGCGGGTACATTGTCTATAAATAAACTTGCAATCTGTAAAAGCATGAAAGAATTTCTTATGCAATATATATTATTATTATTATTATTATTATTATTATTATTATTATTATATATTATTATTATTATGGTTTATTCACACCCAGGTTAGGTAAAATTATAAACATATACACTCGTTGACTGAACATGCTGGACATGCTGCGGCGTGGTATCTATTGCACTGGGCAGAGCACCTCGTGCACCTGCAACACTCCTGAAGAATGTAGAATTCTTCCGTGCTGCATAACACGTAATGAAACCCGTGGGCTGCAAACGCCGTAGTTAAATGTCTGCTCTTGTATCCGGCTGCTCGCCAGGCCTTGCTTGTCATCCCTACCGTATTATATTAAATCGATTTCTTTAATTTTTCCATACACTTCAATGTATAGGCTTCAAACGCTCTATCCTAGGTAAACCCCATCGAAGTTGTAATTCCTGTGTCATTAAGGTTCCCCCCCCCCCCCTCTGAGATATAAACTATTCTATTCCTACAAAAATTGGCTAACCCCAAAAACCCGTTTCATAAAGAAAAATCGAGCTCTATCTAGTAACTGCAGATCTGCTTCTCCCAGTTTTTCCCATATAAGTGATATACCGAATGTTGCTATTGGTTCTATTTTAATTTAAAAAGGGCGGACGCGGTATGTATTGACAACATTTGCGGGTTCTTGATTGCTGCTACCGCTCGAATTGCTTTTCCCACTCTGCTTTCTATATGCCTTCGGAAACTGCTACCATCTGACGTTAAAGTGTCTCCCAGATAAGTAAATTTATTTACAAATGTACCTCATTGCCCCTGGCTCGAAGAATGTCGTCTTTTGCTAATCGACCCCCTCGTCAAAACTTAACTGCTACTGTCCTTTGCCAGTTTATGCTAAGCCCCATCTCGTCAATATAATCAATTGTTCTTTCCAGTCTCTGTTTACCCTAAATAGACTCCTATCATAGATTGCAATGTCATCTGCGTACATTAAAGTATTTGCCCACTCTCGAGTCCATCCCTGTCTTACCCGGTTAGGCAGCCCTCCCAATAGTACCGAAAAAAGCAACGGACTAAATCCGTCGCCTGGAGCCACGCCTGCAGTTTGCTTTACTCTTCCCACAATCCCTATACCGTTGCCAATGCATTTGGTTGTTCAATCGTTATCGCGACTTTTGAATTTTCGCGGGTTACGTATATTCGAATTTCGATTTTTGTGGCGTTATGTTGTACTCATGTCTCTCACTTATGCCGACAAGCTCGGCCATTTTGAATGTTCACTTAATTGTTGACAGCTGCTTTGCTTGCACGTGTTTTGGATCGTCTTCGATTTTTACCTATTCAAAAAAATGGATCAAAGAACCTGTATCAAATTTTGTGTGAAAACGAAATTAAGTGCGCGGATGCATTCCGAATGTTGACTGTGGCATACGGAGAAGCTACCTTGGACCGAAGCAACGTTTATCGGTGGTACAAAATGTTCTCAGAAGGCCGAGAAGATGTGAACGACGAAGAGCGTGCCGGACGCCCGAGCACTTCAACAACAGACGAAAAAATTAATGAAGTGGAGAAAATGGTATTGGCCAATCGTCGAATCACCGTTAGAGAAGTTGCTGAGGACCTAAACATATCGATTGGCTCGTGCCATTCGATTTTTATCAATGATTTGGGCATGAGACGGGTCGCCGCGAAATTCGTACCAAAATTGCTCAATTGCGACCAAAAACAGCATCGCATGAACATTGCTAATGAGATGTTGGACTCTGTCCGCGACGACCCAAATTTGCTCCAGAGGGTCATAACTGGTGACGAATCGTGGGTTTATGGTTATGACGTGGAAACCAAAGCTCAATCATCTCAATGGAAGCTGCCGCACGAACCAAGACCGAAAAAAGCGCGCCAAGTTCGGTCGAATGTGAAAGTTTTGCTGACAGTTTCTTCGATTGCAGGGGCGTGGTGCATCATGAGTTCTTGCCACAGGGTAGAACGGTCAATAAGGAATATTACCTGCAAGTTATGCGCAATTTGCGCGAAGCAATCCGCCAGAAACGCCCGGATTTGTGGAAGAACAAAAATTGGCTTTTGCACCACGATAACGCCCCTGCTCACACATCGTTGCTTGTGCGCGAGTTTTTGGCCAAAAACAACACACTAATGATGCCGCAGCCACCGTATTCCCCAGATCTGGCCCCCTGTGACTTTTTCTTGTTCCCTAAACTGAAGAGGCCCATGAAAGGACGACGTTACGCTACGCTTGACGAGATAAAGACGGCATCGAAGGAGGAGCTGAACAAGATAAAAAAAAATGGTTTTTGAAGTGCTTCGAAGATTGGAAAAACCGTTGGCACAAGTGTATAATACCTCATGGGGATTACTTTGAAGGGGACAAAATAGATATTCATGAATAAATGAATAATTTTTGAAAAAACACAAAAGTCGCGATACGTTTTGAACACACTATGTACTACACTCTCCCTAAGGATGGCCCCTAAAATTTTTAACAGCTGTTCGGAAACTCCTTCCAAGACCAGCTTCCCCATAATTATGTTTCTCGGCGCTAGGTCAAAAGCGGCCTTGAAATCTATAAATACCGCATATAACAAACGGTCTTCTTGGCTCGGCTAGAGTTGCCCAAATATCTGCTAACAATTGGCACAGGGCCGTAGAGGTCGTTTGCATTTTGCCCTTTTGGAGATATCTTTTTTTATATTCTTAACATTGTGACCCCGATATGTCCTTAGTAAGGTTCTGTGCGCACATGATTAATTTCTTACAGGCGGCATTCTCCTAAGTAACGCCGCATGTTAGACAATACCGTAAACGAGTAGTATACTCTGCAAACTTTCTAGAACAAACTTTGCGACACAATAGACAGTACATCATTGGTCAGAACTACATAATAGTCTGAAAAGCTAGGTCACACACAATCTACTCTGCCACCTGGAGAGGTTCGCGATAGGAGAGGCGTTTGGTGAGTCCACACACCGACCGAGTTTTGGCCACTTATCTGAAGGGAATGCAATGCGGTTGGTACATCCGACCCCTAGGAAGGGTCGTTTCCTAGCTGATACCATGCGGATCTTCATCGGAAGCTACTTAGCGTTTTCTCAAAAGATTTTTATTAAGACACAACTGCACTATAAAGATCCAATTTTATTGGAAAATAGTTTATCCGATCTGATCCTAAGATCATAGTAAACGGCAAAAGAAGCCTCTGTTATACAGGCTAGTATTAATGAATTTTCCTAGCCTCTCAAATGCATGCAAGGCGGCTAACGAGAAAAATAAAGAATACTGACGCCCTATCCCTAACCTACACGCTCTGATACGCCCCTGCCCCCCTCTGCCCTCTCGGTAGCCCAAAGGACGTTAATCTAGCAAAACGTAGAAATAGCATTAACCGCCCAGTCTGCTTACCGGCGATTCTTCCGTATGTCAAAAATGCATCTGATTTTCCTTTATGGGTTAAGAAGTCGTCCTTTTATACGCTGCAAGGGTATCCCTTGTTCATGCCGTGCTCATTATCGCATGTCGCGGACAGGCAAACGCGCTACCCAAGCGGAACAGACGCGAAGTAGATCTTCGTCAGTATGCTAACAACCTTGCACCGTTCATCACACCTCGAGACCATAAAATGAAATATACCCAGCAAGCTCTGCTAAACGTTTCTCTATGGTTTTGATGCATCGGATAAGTAGTATTCGTGCCCGCAAAGAGCAGGAACAGAAGGTGCTCAGATGGTAAATTTACTTATTTTATGCGGCTTTTTTACTATTCATTCTTTCTGCAGTTTCTAACTCAGTGACCCAACATATGGACCAAAACTTACTGATCAAACCATGTCTACAACTTGTCGCGTCATCACACACAACTCACAGAAATCGCCTCAATAAAATAAATGGATTCGTCTTGTTATTGCACACGTTGCCTGATCTAAAGGTGTTTTCGCAACTTGCCGTTAACTGCATATACCTGTTTGCGCTACAACGAGGTATCTACGCCGCTACGCTTACAAATGTCCTGAAGCAGATTTGTTGCAAGGCACTTGCATTCACAATAAACGACCTCGATAGAAGAGGTTCGCCTTCTGGTTGCTGGCCGCCAACGCTGCTGCTGCTGCAGCACTTTCAGCCGTATGTTGTCCAACCGACAAACACTACATATCCCAACTAGCCAACTAGAAAGGGAACGGGATAGATGGAAAAAAACAAACGTACTTGCCCTCCGTGTTCTAGCCGTAATCAAACTATGATCGATCATTTAATTTTAGGGTGCTTTTCGACTTACTTTGCTTGATCGGCGTCCTCTTCGTTAGAATGCGCTTGATGGCCTGAATGTCTTCGGCCTTTACGGCGTGCTTGAGATCTTTCTGCGATGCTGAATTCATACCACGGCCGCCTGGCAGCCTGCAGCTACTGCCCGCTAAGACGGAGATGTTGTTTTTACTTCGTTCGTCAGTCGTCACTGTTTGAGGGAGAACAAAAGAATCGATACGCTGCTGTCAGATTCTGCCGCTGTTACTGATGTTGTCAAATGCTACATGCCGGTAACATCGATTTCTACCAGAGTCTAACTCACCGACCAGAGACTACAACTACTGACGACTTCTCTCCAAATAAGAATAGTTATCAACTTATACTAAGTTCTCGGTCGATTTTGTTAAACTCAATTGTGTCAGCATTGATAATATTGTAATAGTAATGGTGTAGCATACGTCATATGTGATAAAATTGCGGTAGTACGTACGGTCGACCTGATAATGAGTCCGACCTCCGTGCAGTTGGCAAGGAATATTTTAGCGGTCGACTACATTTTTTGGTACATTGCAAATTATTATTATTATTATTATTGAATTTTTATGAATGAACTGTATTAACTATATTATTAAATGTATAAATCAGATCTCAATAATAATAATAATAATAATATAAAGTGTTATTAGGGTAGGTGTTTATACAATGGTAGGAAAACGGCATACGTACCTGTTGCTTTGCCCGTACGCTTGTTAAAGTGCCGCACAGAACGATTTAACCGTCCTGTCGACGTCGCTTGGTTGACGAGACAAAGAATGCTAGCCCGGCCGAACAGAAACAGCTTTAGCTGAGCCGAAGTCAACACCACCGTCTTGCATGTCGCCGATGACCGGCCACCACCGTGTGCGCTGGCAACACACAGCCCAAGCTGCCATCTGTAAAGGAGAATAGGAAGATTGCAAACGACGGAGGAAGGAAGAACCACAAGACAGGGACGAGAGAGAGAAAGCGAAATAGAGAAGACAAGAAAAGACTGATGGTTAAAGACAATCATATTATGATCAGACGATGCCATGCAAGCTTCACGCTCATGCATGAGTATGCATGCACACGTGTCTTTTGAGTGTGTTTGGAGATGTTGAGGAAGTAGGTGTGCAAACTCGCAGCTAGGTAATCCATGGAGGGGGCGAACGTTTGATTGAGGTAAGATTACCGGTGGATTCGTTCTCATTCTGTTGATCGGCTGCTTGATCGGTTAGAGTCGCTGTAGTAACCACCTGTAGTCGCCCTCTCACACTTCCCTCAACCATGCTCAACACGCATCTGCCCATATCGATACTACAGTTCGCGGCGTCGAAAACACATCTTGATGTGTTGATGTTGTACGACTCGCATCAGATATCTCCTGTTCGCCGCGAGAGAGAGCTCACAAAACCTCTGTGAATGAATGCGGAATTGCCATCTGTAGGCAACATACTACAGATCTCCCATCTGTAGTATGATGTTTGCCTGCGTGCATCGGCATCGGCGGTGAGTGATTAATGAGGGTGGGGTGGTACGGTTTGGGGCCGTGATGAGCTGACATCGGGAGCCTTTGCTCGGGCAGTTGAATTCTTTATTGGCTGATACGTGAAGTCGATACTAAGA
>QVRM01004521.1:0-29390 GCA_003439945.1 Dermanyssus gallinae
CTGAAAAGCTCATTTAAGAACTTGTAGAACCACCTGTATATGCCTTCATCGCAGGCCACCCCGGCCCACCACCAAGGAGACTTAAAGACGTCGAGCGTTCTTACCTCCCGTCTCTGCCTCCGTGACTTTGCGTCGCCACTCTTCCAAGAAATGGTTAAGTGGCTCCGTCAACGGCATACGCAGCCTAAGCCGAAGTATCTCCACCATCGGCGCACAGTCCGACAATACATACGCGAAGCGGCTTCTCGCCGTGAAGGCGCGTCTTACGTTCTTATATGAGTAATAATAGTAACGAGTTAATGGAATAGTGAGAAAACCACTGAAAGAAAGAACAAGAATACTATCCGCTTGTAAGCGCAAACAATAAGTTACAATTTGATGGGGTTACTATAT
This sequence comes from Dermanyssus gallinae, assembly GCA_003439945.1. NCBI lineage: Eukaryota > Metazoa > Arthropoda > Arachnida > Mesostigmata > Dermanyssidae > Dermanyssus > Dermanyssus gallinae. The sequence goes on from QVRM01004521.1 coordinate 394, forward strand.
CTCGATGGTCGCACGACAAGACCTTGTCTGGAATGCACAGTGGCGTTCTAGTGCCTTCTTCACAGCTCTGTCGAGTGTGAATGAGTCGCAGAACACGCATATTTGAAAAGTAAAAAAGTATACGATTTGTCAAGAAGCTGTCACTTCATGCCTATTAATTTAGAGACAATGTGTTTTATAGGTGTCGGCACTGTACACTTTGTCAGGGATATCGCAAAAGGTACGAAGGATATTACGGGCAACCGAGTCAAAGGCATATTATGTCATTGGTTGTTTGTAGAGGAAACGCGGCTGTTACTATAAGCGCACTGGAGTCACACGACATTGCTGACAACATAAATGTTCATTCTACACAATTGTAGGAATTAAACACCAATAAAAATAGTAATAACTCTAACACTGGGTGTATTAATATGTACAGGTATCACAATTACTAATATATAACTAAATAATATTTTGTTTGTTTTTTGACTTGTATTATTATTGCTTTAGTGTTTGCTTGTCTGCAGTATTACGACACTTTATATATATATATATATATAATATGGCTGAGCTAAGAATCGATGGAGGGAAACCATGAAGTATCGAGGATACACGTTTGCGCCTCAAACTTGTATTGCTCTAATATTATTAATATGCAGAGCAAAAAATACGTCTTCATATAAGTAAAAATGTTCCCCGTTAGTGTTTTTATTGCGGACAGTTTTGTTAGCAAAAATAATTTAAGAACAAATCTACTCCATAAGACAATAAGTGTCCGCAAATACTCGGTAATACGGCTAAGCTTCAATAACATGATTATTCCCTTGTTGTCCGACAGAACGTTGCGTGTGTTGTACGAGAAATACATTGTTTGCCATAAATTGTGTCCCATTATCGGCTAATGAACCGGCGTTGTGCCATCATTTCCTATCAATATAAGTGTTCCTTTGCTTCGGTTAAGAATCCTGATCATTGTTGTTAATGGTCTTTTCTTCTTGCCTTAACCAAATTGCAAGCGCTGAAGGTTTATTCAAGAACCTGCCGCTCTATTGCCGCATTTACGGTCTCTTGTGTATATATATATATATATATATATATATATATATATATATATATATATATATATATATATATACGCAATATTTAAAAAATAAAGGGGAGGACGATACACCCTATGCTTAGCATAGGCGTCTGTGTAGCATAACCGAAACACCGTATTCGTAGTTGTTATGTAGCCAAATACAAAATTTGCCTTATTTGGAAAATAATAAAGAATGCTGGGAAATAACAAATTATGAACAAAGGCTGTTGTTGAGGAGGCTACGATGCAAATGTAAGTGTAAATGTTAAACTATATATATATATATATATATATATATATATATATATATATATATATATATATAATATATATATATATATATAGCAAACGCAGGCTGCTAGGTCAGATTGCAAAATATTGCCGTAATGATGTTACATATAGAAGATGTGGTCAGCTGGTCATCTGGCCCTAAACCACAAGAACCAGACCAAAATGTGCTAAACTGCAGGGGTCCCCCACGCATCGCCTTCGCTGTCCTGCCCTTATTCGATTATTTGAAATAAAGAACGTAAAGCCCTGATAGAGTCTCACTTGCCTTTGCAACAGGCCGAATCAGAGCATTCTGAGGCACGGCAAGAAATCAATTGACTCGTCGCAGTAGGCTGCTACACCCGACTTCTCAATCGCTCCAAATTTCTCGCCTAGATCATCCGCATCATCGCTACCTATCTATGTTGCTCTGGTGAAGTTACTGGTCGTGGAGACCTGTTTGGCTCTAACGTTCTCGTAAATCTACCTGGAGCCATATCCCTCTCTAAGCAGCCGATTCGTACGGTGGATAAGCTAGCTGCGAGTACTCTTCACAAGTTTTTTAAGTGATGCTATCGCGCATCTTTCACACTCGTAAATGAATTGAATGGATGTGACTGCAACATAATCTCATCTTCGAAGCACATCAGGAAGGTTTTGAGTGTTGTATTCACAAAAGAGGGCAATCCGTCTAAAAAAACACCTTGAGGTTCTCAACCCGTTGTTTTCAACTCACGCGATGTTAAGGCAAAGGATTTCTTTTTACTGAGTTTTCGTCTTGTAGGTAAACCTAGAATAATCAGTTATGTATATACTGCACTGTGCAAATTATTTTAATTAAAACTGCATGCGAAATGTAAAAGCGTGCTGATTTTCGGATGACGTTAGACTTAATTCCTGTTGTTTGCTTTTATGCACCTAAGCGCGGACATTAAAGGGTTAAAAATCAATCAGTCAACTGAAGTTATTAAATGTTGTTTTTGAGGCAAAGGGGGGCCGTACGTGATTGCGGCAGTTGTTAATGAAAAGTGGCTAACGCATTGCGATTACGGGCGTCCCACCCCATAAGTGGTTTCGAGTTGGTTGCGTCAGGTAGAGCTCTGAAGAGATGGAACGACGGTGTCGGCATCTATGTGCGTTCCACCTGCCACCTGCAGTATTTTATTTTAAGCGGTCTGTTCGTGGTCCTGATGATAATGCCCAGGTGATATGTGTTAATTTGAAAAAACGGGCCGGTCTTGAATGTTTTATTGTAGAGTTTTATTCCAACCATGTGTCTTGTGATAAAATCCACCGACTTCTCTAGACTACATGTTGCCGTAATATATTTATACCCTTATAATTGTTATGAACGATGCAAATGTCAATCAGCTTTCGGTCCCGCAGCCTAGCAACCATGCATATTATTCTTTTCCGCTAGAGACTTCTCCTTTGTAGTGGATCGGATAACCCGCGTCCGGTACGTGCATAAGTCACATTGCGGTTTCTAATTGCTCAGTGTTTACCACTATCCATTCTGTGGTTTTCCGAACTCTGCTCACCTATGATCACTACTTGATTCTCTTATTTCTTTCTGACAACCCCACGGTCGCTAGATTGTGCGTCCATAACTCACGCAAAGTCATAATAGGGCTAAGATTGACATGTTCTTACTTATATATTGTTTATTTTGCAATAAGTTTGCATTTCAAAATGGCACGTATCAATACGAAACCGGATTTTGCTTGTAGGGGGCGATGCTATTCGTGGCGTCTGCCTCCGATGGCGCCAATGGTTCCAACCCAAAAACACTCGAATTTTGCCGGTCAGCATAGCTCATATCAGTGGTGAACATGTCTACCTTGGTGTCCAAAAACCAAGATTTGCACAGGTCCTTGATTTTCGCTTTCGTCTGAAAAGATCTGCAGTAGAAACGCATACAATGCTGAAAGACAAAGGCCATGATCTTGGTCGCACTTGTCAGTGATAAGGATGCCAGCCAAACGCAACAGCAGTTCGCGGATCAACTCAACACCTCCCAATAAAGCTGTTCCGTGCGCCTGAAAGCCATGAAATTGAGTTTAAAGTCGGGGAAATAGGTTCCTCGTGAACTGACCGAACGAAAGCAAGAGAACCAAAAAACCACAGGTGAGGTTCTGCTCTCCAGGCACAAAATAAATAATTTCTTCACAGGATTGTGAGCGGAGATGAAGAGTGGATCTTTTTCAAGAATCCTATGTGTACGAAAGTTTGAGCGACACCCGGCACTTCAGTCCCATTGACTGCATAGCCAAATCGTTTCGGAAAAAAGACGATGCTCTGTATTTGGTGGGACTAGAAAGGCGTGATATGCTATGAGCTGCTAGAACCTGCGGCTCGTTACCAACAGCGCATTATAGATTTGAGCTGAGTTCTGCTCGAAAAACGACCAGAATGGCGACAAACAGAATGCCACAAGACACTTCTGCTCCATAATAAGGCCTCGTCTTACTCATCGAGTGTTTGACTCACTTTTTTTTCAAAAAATATTTACCGCAAAGCATTATAAAATGCAGTTCCGTTTAATAAACCACGTTTGAAATTATATATATATATATATATATATATATATATATATATATATATGTAGCGCCGTTCACATCAGGATAAACTGTAGCCTTTAGTAAAAATCGTCATAACTTTACTACTAGATGACCTAGGCTTGACTCGTTGTATTCAGCAACTCTTCGCGCTTCTGTTTAAATTTTCAATGTATCTTCCGTTTGCTTCATAACCGCTTTAAGCTCTCTCCCTCTCTATATATATATATACAGGTACTATAGTGGCGCCTTATATGGCCATATTGCTTAGTGGAATTACTGTATGTTTATTCAATAAAGTGTTTAAAGTCACTAAATGTGTTAAATCCGTTACAGTGTGTCCCGGGAAAACTTCTCAAATGCTCACAAAATGGGAGTGCGCAGTGATGACGCCTTAGGGTGTGTTAGAGCCTCGCTCAGCTACGCTCCACAAAAATAACTCTAGAATATTGATTTCTGGACTCTGTCTGTCTGAAATGTGTTTCGGACTGAACATGTCCAGTTTGTGGTCTAACCAGTTCAGCGAACGAGGGCGTAGCCCTTCACAAGATCTAAACTTCACCCTCAAAGGGCTCTCTAAAACACTCACGTTCAGGATCGGGAACCTTGGCGTGATACTAGGTAGGTATGTCGCAGGAAGATTTCATGTGTGCTGAAGAAACAGAAAAGCTGCCAAAGCCTCGGTAGAGATGCGAGAAATCCTTCTGTGGACCTGAGAAGCGACTAACTTTCGACGCCGTCTTTTAGCATTACTAGAAGATAGCATGCTATTTGCTGCCCCTTTTTATGGCAGCGCACGACTACCCGAACTACAAGGCATAGTACCAAAAATATACCATACATTGCCATAGGGTCTAGCATGCACGAATAATAGCATGGAAGCTTTAATTGAAGTACGACTTTACTAGCATGTTTTGCCTTTTGTGTGATCAACTAATCGTCTGTTACTGATTACGAGCAAGCGGCATAGGTTTCGTTCAAATGAGGTCCACAGCACAGGTTTACGCCGCAAATATGATAACAAATTAGTTTAATTTGAGTAGCAGAAAAACCGCCGTATTAATTATCCTATTGGTAACACCGTGGTCAACATTTTTAGCCTTGCCAATCATTTCGTGAAGATTGGCGATGCCCGACCAGTGAGTTTCGTACGGCCACCCTGGCCTTGCAAGGCAAACAATCGGATGTTATGTTTCATGCGTTGCACCGTGGAACGCTTCGACGTGAAGCCGCTCGAACGTCTGCCTGCCTTACGTTGTACTTTTTGTACTTCATTTTGTTTGCAACTGTTAAGAACGTCTGAGAACTCCGCATTCGCTCTACACACTAGCGTGCGCACATATAACGCCCCAGACGGCAACTGCTGTTTGCTCAATCCTCGTGCATACGTTGTCTAATGCGTGTTATACATTGATGTTATGTTTACTTATATTGAAAAAAAAAATATATATATATTGCACACGCATGACGCAGCCGTAGGTTTATATGTGTCTCTCAGATTCAAACACACTTCGTTCGTTTATTTGTTTGCTTGTCAAGGCGTGAGTGGACCCCCCAGCCGACGGCTGTATGACCGCCTTCGCTAAGCTGGCTGTTAGCAAAGAAGCCGGTCAGAGGCGGTCTTTTTCGACTCCTCGTTTGCTTGAATGACTGGTTGAACTGTTGGAGCCCTTGTACATTTGTGTTCTAAATGGCTTGTTAGCCATTGCGAGCAACGAGACAAGGATTTTCTAGAGAAAACACGCCTATTAAGTGCCTTCAAGCATCTGAAATATTTAAACGTAGGCAACCATTGTAATCTGTTGTTAAGTTAAGTCATTTCGTTGTTTTGGGAAAACGTAGCGCTGATATCTGGCGTGGCGTCTTAATCTTTAAAACTCTAGTTCTCTATTTGTCATCGTGCAAGAGAAAGAGAGCCCACAGTTTCATGTGCGGAAATATGCACTGCATGTTGATCACTTCAAGCTGGAATACGCCGTGGAACTGATAACTAATCTGTACCATATAATGTCCATTTTTTTCTAATTGCTACAATGTAGCGTCATGATTAATACTAGTAAGTTACGCGCACCGAACTGAGTAATATTTCTTTTTTAAGTGCGTTTTATTTACAGTATCTTATGTATATTACAACATTATAGTCGTGCAGTTCGTAAGGCTGAAAGCCCGTGTACGCAGCACTGGAACATTTATAATATTTCATCTTTATAATAAACGTACTTCATGCTCTATTTAACGCTCTGGCAACTTTATTTGAATCGTCCGTAATGGAGTTAGATGCCTATGATAGGTCACGAGTTGCTTGAATACACCCGATCATTTTTTACAAAGAGTTCAGCTATTTAAGGAGGAATTCGGTCCAGCCTTAGGATTTCACCCGGCGGCAGACGCTCCAGTCCACCTTATCGAGCAGTACGTCGAGAACGTCCTCAGGGGAAACCTGTATTTGCTTGCTGAGCAATGGCTGGTGTGGAAAAGACCTGCAACGATGTCACCACATGACTGGCAGGCCCCACAGATTCACCTCTACTGAATCTATGAGTTTCCTTCATGGGTTTGCATTGCTTCTGACATTCCTATGACTAGCCCAAGACGCGCGATATCTGCTGCTCTATACCCCTCCCGCGGAGCCTCCGCCTGCAGTTTGTCATTCTCGCCCCGCTAAGCCTTCCTGGCTTTCCAGGAGCGAGCGCGGGCTTGTATCCGGTTGGCTAGTGCGTATGTCTTTCGGGACTTCTCAATCTCTGAGTTTCACCACTATATTAGTAGATAACGCCTCATCCATTTCGCCTGTGGCGGTTCTGTGGCTGTGCAGGCCTTTCTCAACGCTGCATTATCTTCTGATCGGAATGTCCTTCGGTTAGAAGTGCGTCTTATCCAGGAGTCATATCTGCCATCGTCGGCTTGATGGCCATGTTCTTCGGAGGGTGCAGTGAGAGTAAACGAAATGTAATTATAGTCACTCAGCAGTTTCTCAGCAGTCGCGCCCCACGTACCAGATTTTGACCACTGAGAGAGGGTTTTGTCAGCCAAAGTGAGATCTATTTAGAATTACTGCATGCCCCATGTCAAGGCCTCTCTGTTCTTGGCATCGAGCAAGTCCAACTGCGCCATACACTTCTAAAGTTTCTGCGCTCTTGCCGAGTATGTCCGACTCGGCCCCATGCTGCGCCTGCGGTATTCCTCCGCTACTAGAATTGTTCTTTCTACATGTTTCGTAGTACTTCGTTGTCCCAGCCTGGCGCCGAAATCTTTAGATTATTCGAGACTTCTGTTTGGTGAGATGTGGCCGTCGTATATGACCGCAATTCCTCCCACCTCCACACATGCAAACCCTATTCGTCTCCCTCCGCATCTGCACGCGGCTCCCGCCTGTCCGCCACGCCGCTGTATGCAGCTACGCATCTGCTATCTAGTCACTCCGCCAGCTTGTGATGGCCGCGCTGGGCTCCTGAGCAGAGAAAGATCGATGCAACATGTCGTGCGCCGCTCGACAGTCGTCCAGGTTTATTTGAAGCACGCGGAGCAAATAATGTGCTTTTGTTTGCCTTTTGCTACTGACCCGTGGTGGCGCATAGCAAGTACGCCGGAGTGAGCGCTGAACAGTCTCCCTACGTTTAAAGCGAGTCTCCGCACCGGTGACAGGCCTCAACCCCCGTGTATTTTTCTTCACATTTCAATTTCTTCAAATTTGTATAAATAAATTTACATACCTAGGGCTCATCTTATCAACAAGGGGCAGTAGTAGCTTTCGACCACGCATCCAGAGAGGGTTAGAAAGGCCACTATTGCAGCCGCGGCAATTAAATGTCCACATATGCCTTCCGTCGATGCAGCAGTCGCTCTTGTTGGGATACAGGTAGCACCAATCGGCACATATGGTATTTCACTAATATGGGATAAGTTGGGAGTGGACGAATTGCGTTGAATTTATAAGAAGATTTTTCTTTCTAAAGAGGGTTTTTGCAGAAATAGGGTGGTTCACGTGTTGAAAGGTGGCCCACTGCTGACAGAGGAGCTGCAAAAATGATGCAATCTAAAGAAAACGAGCGCTTTTGACGTTTATATGCGGAACTTGGGTTTGTCCGGCGGTTCGGTCCATAGCAGATCTGGCAAAACGCTAAATTGATTGTTGTGTCGAAACACTGTGATGTTACATCAACACACTTACCCAGCCGGGTGTTAATAAATAAATAATAATAATAATAATAATCATCATATTTTCTTCGCATTTTGCGGCCCCGTGGCCCGGCTTGTTATAACTTTGACAGCTCAGTAAGGATATGCACTTTCCCGGCCTGTACCTTTTGTACCGATTGATGCTTTTGTGATCTTGAATCGACCGGGTAGTCGCCGCTATTGCTCTGACCAGCGCATACCAAATGTCCGGCCTGCCCAGCTGTGACTCATTAACCTTTACTTAGTTCGTTTCCGGCAGAGTAGATCTTCATCAAATCAAAGGTCTTCGACGAAGGGCCGTGACCATGTCTGTCACGATTCATACGGCCATATGCAGCGGACCGCGACTACGTAAGTATACGGTGCGTGACTACCTCTCGCTCTCTTTCTCCCTTTGCCCCTGTGCCTATAAACGAGCCTGCTGGCGAGCATCAGTTTACGGCACTTCCGTCGTCGAATAGCATAGCCGACCGCGGATCTTAAGTGGCGGAGGGTAACAACGAAACGCAGATGCGGGCAGTGGCGGTTGTATTGACGAATAATTAATCTAGTAGCGTTCAATCGGTCGGCGCCGTAAGGAGATTGGGCAACGTTGGGGCATATCTGCAGCTACTGGTTGAAGTGCACGGAGCAGCACGGATGTACGATAGTTATTGCGTTATTGCGGTACTGTCCTATTGATTGATTGATTAATATATTACTTGCTTGGTATGTATACCTGAATGCACATGTCACCGTTTTATATCAGCGGCGCTTAAAGCGGCAGCATGTTACCTACGCATCCATATAATCAATACATCCTTTAATGCCTATTGAGTATTTGCTTTCCATTGAGACAACCTCTTCTTTGTAATATCGGCCAGGTCCTTTTTAACATTTGGTCCTAAAGCTAAGGCCTCGGAAAGGTCTATATCTCTGTTCCTCTTAAGGCTGTACATTCTTTAGCAATATGTTCGATTGACTTATTCCCTAGTTCACATGCTCGACATTCTTTACTTTGCCCCTCCCTTTAATTAACTTTTTGTATCCTTGTATCCAATATCCCCGCCCTGGGAATAGCCCACTCGCTCTTGAATTATCGTACCTATTATACCCCAACCCTTTCCCGATTTTCCTTTCCACATATACTTGCTAACTTCGATTTGGAACCCATCGCCAATTTCCATTTGGTTGTATATGAGTTGTTTAAACTCAATTTCACAACTTTCTCCGATACCCTCGCTTTGCCTCTTTCTGGCTATTGTTACCCAATCTCTCTAGCTGCGAACTCTACTCTCCCACTTCGTTTTGATCCTTAGTGCCGTCTTTACCTGCTGCATCTATTTGCCCATCTTTTATTTGTGACATTTTTAATCGATTAGTTAATTTATTAAAGTAATTAATCTATTAGTTAATTAATTAAAGTAAGCAATCTATTAGTTAATTTGTTAAAGTATTTAATCTATTACTTAATTAACTAAAGTAATTATTTAATTAAAAATTTTTAGCTTACTTGGCACTGCCGATTGTACACATTTTGACATCCCCCTTCTTCCTCAGGAAACTCCCTGGCGCAATTAAAACGGAAACCCAATGCAAATCTGATCACTTCTTTTTGTATTGTTTCTAACTTCCCTCCCAACCCCGCGCTATGGACCAGAGAGACATTAGCAAAGGTCCATTCTGGCACATATATGGCCTTCCATATATTCCTTGCATTGTGTAATGATAGTCTATATAAATAATTATAGAACGCGATCCATGAACATCTCAGTTTACGATCGTTTGCAGTCACCGGGTTGAAGTCATTCTGGTAGGTAATAAACGACGTGTATGTGCGGAATGTGGTATTGAATTTGGAGTCGAATTTAACCATTCTAGCAGAGTAGTGCTACATCAGTAGTTGAGACAGCGCACGAGGGCTATAAATAAGCATGCACCTCAACGCATTGCTATAACTTGCGCAGGTAATACAGCCTGCAACAGTAAAGAACGCGTTATTAGATTTGACTTCTGTGTCCGCAGATGACTAGATTTGAGGAGAATATCGATAGCCACTGTGACCTTTCAATTCAATTCAAAACAATTTATTTTTTGAATGCACGCTTCCTCCATCCGTGTTTCATACATCGCAGATTTCATACATTGTCGTCTAGTTATCTATAAAATTGTTAGGATTTAGTGGAACGAAATTTATAAAAACTGTATATATATTTATATATAAATGGCAATTCATAATAATACTATCAATAATTTACACATAATTAAAATGTCTATCGGTCGAGAAATTGTCCACGGAGAAATGTATGATACCATTGCCTTGAATACATTAAGTAGCTATGTACATTCCATTAACTTATTTTCGCGAGCGTTCCATAATATGGCCATGGCCATATCAGGTAATTTCTAGTCTGAATAGTTGCTGTACGTATTGGAGATTCTGAGAGGTGGGCTGTTACGATTTCGGCTGGTGATGGATATAATAATAATACGTTTTTGTTCCGCAATAGGTGTTTATCGTTCTAGGTTGCACAGTGGAAAACGTATGCAGCTTTCTATCGCCGACCAGCATAACAAGTTACGCAAAGGTTGCCGCTACTAAGACCAGTTATGATGCTACTAATGGACAACAAATTTGATCAAGAAATAATATCTATTTTTACGACTGCTTATGGCCCTTAAGTTCGAGCCGCGGACGAACAACCGGAGTTTTCCTTAGGCAACGCCGCGATCGGTAATTGTGAAGAAACAACGGTGCTGCGTACAATAACCGCGATCGCAGACATAGGCTCTGCAGACTCTTCATTCTGCCGTAAGGCTGTCTCAGTACCTCATAGAAAAGTTTAAAGACGTTTAAAAGAAATAAGGTATATTGAAGGTAATTCATTGTAACAGATGTATTGAATAAACCCGTTTCACCTACAATCTAAGCAAACATTGACAAGTACAGCTTAGTTCTTTTTTTTGTTGTTGAGGGGGTTAAGGTTTAAAATACATTTACGTACGACCGAGCAAAAGCATACAGGGATTGGCTGTCCCCAGAACATGCTCACACTCAGACAGTGTGGGACTCAGCCACCAAACAGCAAGTCTCACCACCAAGTTTTGGCGCTTTGCAAGAGTCGAGCCGTAGACAGCTTAGTTCTAGACTTAGCCAACTAGCCCTCGCAAGCTCGAACGAGAATTAAAACTAGTTATTTATTTGTATATGTTATGCCGTCCATTAGAATCCATGGCAAATGGCCTATGCATTCGGTAGCGAGGACTCTTTTCTATTGTTGTCGTTTGCGTTATCTGCGTGTAGTGGGTGTATCCATGGTCACCTGCTTCTTAGGCCAGGCTGTCTGGCTCTGATGCTACTGTCAGCGCTGTGCATCATTACGACCGATCTAGACTATTGACAGCTGTCCAGCAAGTTATACCACCGGACACGACCTGTTGTCCTGAGCCTTGTCCTAACATGCTATCAAGCGTCGCGCAGACCTGTTCAGTAATCTCACGTGATAGGGCACAATCAACGCCATAGACATAGCATCTTAATGAGGCGTAGGTTCTGAGTTTTCTCCAGTGCATTGAAATTTGCTCATATTGTCTGAAGTTTGCTATGGAGGCATGCTGTTGATGAGCTGTACTAACAAACGAACGACTTGACCGTTTTGTTGCCGAGTTCTTGTTAGTAAGGTCGTCACCCTGGAGAAACCGAGCCAGTTCCTCGAACCTATTTTGACAGGTTTTTCTGCTTGGAACAATGAATAGGTCCACGCACCGGAATGAGAGCTACTCAATTGACGATACCCACTAGCGGGAAAAGCGGGTGTGGTGCGGCGCGGCGTCTTTCGAGGCGCGATGTTATGCCATCCACATGTTCTTTGGTTCGACTTGGATGCACTCGAAAAGCTGTGAACGTCCGGGCCAGCAATTTCCAGCCAAGCAAGTTTCAGTAGTTGACAGGTTTTTGCTTGGAGAACAAATCCATACGCTCGCCGACATTAAATAATATGGACAAAGTGATTGTTCTGAGTGATTTTGTTATGGTCTCGATAGCAGACTCGTACAGGTGTCTTGAACTTGTGAAATATCTTTGTGATGTATATTTTTTCTTTAACCAAACGCGACCGTTTTATATATATATATATATATATATATATATATATACAGGTAGTTCCACAAGTTTTTAAAATGAAAACCAAGAATTTTCAAAATCTTGTTTTTAATTTTTCTTATTTGATATACTCCTCGAGATGCTCAATACACTTTTCCCACCGAGATTTCAGAGCATTTATACCTCTTGAGTAAAATTCTGCGTCTTTAGACTGAAAATAGGCATTGACAGCAGTTTGTAACCTCTTCATTGCTGGAAAAAACGGTGTCCACCGAGACGATTCTTCAAATGTCTGAAGAGGAAATAATCAGAGGGGGCCAGGTCTGGAGAATAGGAAGGTTGTTCAATAAGTTCGAACCTCAGTTGGGCCAGTTTTGCCGTTGCTTGCCGCGACTTGTGTGCGGGAGCATTGTCCTGGTGAAACAGGACAACCTTCTTCTGCAAAGCGGGCCGTTTCACGATGAGTTCTTGCTTCAGGCAGTCCAACAGTCTTGCATAATATTCTCCCGTGATCGTTTTACCGCTCTCAAGGTAGTCAACCAGAATTATTCCACGTTGGTCCCAAAAAACCGTAGCCATCATCTTTCCGGCCGATGCCGTTGGCCGCACCCTCTTCGGAGGTCCTTCACCAGGTGCACACGATTGGCGAGATGCTTCTTGGGTCTCGGAAGTGTAGTGATGGACCCAGCTTTCATCGACGGTCACGAATCTGCGCCAAAAATCCGACGGATTTTTCGACATCTTGGCCAAATTTCGCTGTGAAGCGGAAACACGCGCGTCTGTTTGGCCTTGGTTGAGCAAATGCGGCACTCATTTTGCTCTGAGTTTTTTCATCTTCAAGTTCTCGTGCAGGATGAAATGCACACTACCCAAACTGATCCCCAAGGCCTCCGATATCTCCTTAATGTTCACTCGCTTATCTGCGGCAACGATTTTCCGCATTTTTTTCACGTTTTCCTCATCAGTTGTCGTTTTTTGGGCGTCCTGAACGTAGTTCATTCTCGGTGCTCCTGCGACCTCTTTTTAACTCATTAATCCAGTTGGAAACAGTGGCAAAATATGGCGCAGAGTCACCGTACACCTCGTCTAACTCAGTTTTCACTTGGGTCGCATTCCAAATTTTGAAATAAAGACGCTTGATAACCACTCGAAACTCTTTTTTCTCAATTTTTCAAAATCACGCCGATACGTTGCACGGGAAAAGCGATCAAACGAAATCGCAACGGCCAATCACCATAATATTTTGACTGCTAGCATTCAAAAAGTTGCCGTTTCCAATAGCGGTGAAAGCGCGAAAAAATTCGAATTCTGAAAAGCTCATTTAAGAACTTGTAGAACTACCGTATATATCTATATATGCAACACGCCAAAGTGTCAAACGCCGTCTTGTATGGAACTGTTTACCCATCACAGCGTCCACCCGGATGAAACTGATCCTCGACTATATGATGCGCAAACCGCGAAAAGAACAATAGGCATTGCTATAACATGATTTAGTTGCCCTAATCCATATATGTGTCTGTTAGTACTGTGAGATACGGCGAATGTTGCGCTAGGAATTACTCTCTTTTTGATTGGACTGGTATCCGCATTTGATTGAACGTATTGAAAACACCTGACAATTAAAGTGTGAAGAAGCGTGCAATCCCGCAAGGGATTCAGCAATTATGTTAATAAACTTAAGATATATGATTAATCCGGAATTTTGGAATATCAGCTACGTTTACAAAAACTTATTGAGATTATATCAAATTGGTGTAGCTAAAATTGATAACGTATGTCAGAGTTTAATTACGCTATTCCAATACAGGACAAACAAAGTAATATATTTTTATAAACCTCTATATGTTCGAGACTTAGGTGTAACTCTCTGTTCATCAATACAGATGTTTTGCATCTTGACGCTACCGGCCATTTTTTCCCGTAGAATCATTTCAATGTTTCTCATAATTAAAAAGTTAAACAACTATAGTTAAAAGCGCATAATATCATTTATAAAAAAAAAATTATTTAATATTAACAATTTGTAATTCCTTTGTAATTAATAAAATTGTCGTTCTATTATCCGAAAACACCTACTGACAGAACTTATTGCAACGTTTGTATGAATGCACGTTCTTTCTATCAAACAACGAGAGACGCCAATTGCGTGCAGTATCTGGGAAGCACAGACATGCGAGGGAATGTTGGCTTTGCTGTCACTAATATTTCGGTTCTTTCTTTTTCCGCTCTCCTATTTTCGTTTCTTTTTTCTTTTCCGTGTTCCTATTTTTTTTGCTGCCCCTGCTGCTGCTACTGCTGCTGTTGTTGTTATTGTTGTTGTTGTTGTTGTTGTTGTTGTTGTTGTTGTTGGCTTTGTCTATGTTGTTGTCCTTGTTATTGTTGTCCGCGTCATTGTTTCGAGGACGGTTTGCCTCGCTCGACTGAGCCGTCATAGCGTAACGGGTAAAGACGGCACCGTCCGTCAGAGCTGGTACCATCGCAGCACAGGTCTCACGGACGGGGTCGTACTGTGGGCGGGCTTGCAGTAGGCCCTTCTGCCGTTCCCCACGAGTTTACTCGAACAAACAAGGAAGAAGAATACTGGGGGTTTAGCGTTGTCACGCTCGTCCCCGTCAGGCCGCGTTTCTACTTCAACGAGCATCGTGTACCTATATATATATATATATATATACATAGATATACGATATATATATTTATATATATATATATATATATATAGGTGTACTACTGTACGTTCATGCGAATGTGTCTCCGTGATTACCAGTTCCGTCTCGTTTTTGTTGTTCTTGTTGTTGTTTCGTGCTGGCTGCAGTCGTTGTTACTAAAGTCGAAGCATTCGCCGGTTGCCAGTACTGCTCCCGCCGTTGTCGCATTTGTCGGGCCGATATCGAGTGGCAAGCGTTTGCCAGCCTGCGTGTCTGCTTGTACGATTCTTCAGGCCAGGGGCCACCTGGCGGCCCGTTTCAGTTGAACGGCTCTCACGCTGGCGATACAGCGAGTTTGCCTTAGCAAAGCGACCCAGCGGAAAATACGCTCCGTGTACGCTTGTCTAGCACTGTATGCCCGCGTCAGCTCCCCCCTCCCCTCTCTCTCTCTCTCTCTCTCTCTCTCTCTCTCTATGGGTCTCTCTATCTCTATCTCTGTCGCTGCATCTCTCTCTCTCTCTGTGCGTGTGTGTCTCTCATCTGCCGCCCGCTTTCGTAAACGCAGGCTCACTGTTCACTAGTGTAAAGAAGAAGAGGTGACAAGAGAAATGTTTGGCCAGAGCAAGTTGAGGGAAAAGCAGGGGTGAAACGTCCGACGACAAAAAAAGCGGTGCGAATCGACCGAGGATGATGTCTGGCCGCCAGCCAAACGTTGCTTTTCGTCCACGGAAAAAACGGCAACGACCACGATGCCGATTCGAACAACATTCGACGGTGATCAGGTGACCGTAGGTGTCATGACAGCCGGCGTCGGTCTGGTTGCTGGGGTCCTGCTGCCCATGTTACTATGCGGCTGCTGCTGCAGCTGTTTAGTGCTTCTGTTCCCACGAGAAAGTGTTGCCGCCACCTCACTTAGCCACCAGCCCCAATATGGGTTGCGTTTCAGATGTGTGTGTTCGTGTAGGTCTGCATTTTGCGTCCAGTTAGCATTCATAATACGTTTGCGTTGCAATTATTCGCCCGGCGTCACTGGTTCGAGCTGACTTGTTTGAGGACAAGCATCTTCATGCCTATCTAAGCAATACGACGTTTATGATCACCTTTGTGAGGTATATGGTAACCGTTGTGTCAGTATACACATGACGGTTCCGTATTCCAATACATACATGCACTTAACGTCGCTACTAAACGTCACGCTACGAAATGAAAACGATTCGAGTAGCGACAATAGTACGCATCTTGTGGTTGTTCGTCTCTATTTCCTCAATAACGAATAACGTAAACCGAATGACGAACGTACAGCAGTGCTCTGAGGTGGCAAGTAGATGCTTATTTTTTATAACTAACAACATACAATATGAGACCTGCATAGCCTATATGCACATATGTGCGGGGTGCGGACGACATAAACACCGCCGATGCCGGGTAGAATATACCGTTACAAAATTATAACTTATCTTTTGAATAAAGATAGTCGAAATTTTTATTTCTTCTAGCTTTACAATGTTATATTGGGCAAAATTGATTTCAAAAAGCAAATGAGAAAAATGGGATAAGGAAGTGTTTGTGAGTTGTTGTTGTTGTAGGTGTTGTTGTTGTAGTTGTAGTTGTTGTTCCTTCTTTCTGTAGCATGGTGTCGTCGACGTCATCGTTCCTGTTGCTGTTGTTCCGCCGCCTACGCCTACCATACCGCCGAATGCGATTCGTTTATAGTGCATGCACGCCAGTCGGTGTTTGTTGTCTCTCTCATGTCAATTTGATTTCTGTTTCGGTTGGTGTCTGCTGCAGCCGACGTTGTGCTGGCGTGGGGTGGCCCGGCCCGCGTCCGCGGCCGCGCGAGTTCTCCAAGGGTCTAAAGGCCAGCAGACAAGGCTAGCGTGGGGGGCCGTCAGACAAGGCAAATGCCGCAGGGCGGAGACTACCAGACGGTCTTCCTGCATGGTTCTGACAGCAGCCGCAGCAGCAGCAGTAGAAGCAGAAGCTACAGCCTGTTGGCTGGCAGGCAGGGAAACAGGCAGGTCGCGCCACAGAGCATCTCAAGCAACAGCAACCACAGCCGCAGCAGCAGCAATAGCAAGACGTATGACGAAAATGGGCAGACCCCAGCAGGTCGACGTGACGATTTTGCTCAGCAGCAGCAGTAGCGGCGGCAGCGGCAGAAGGCAACTCGTAGGAGCGCAAGGGGCGCACAGCAAGCAATCTTCGGCCACGTCTTCGTCATCAACTTGTGCACTTCTGACTACCATAACCACGTTCGCCATCAACACCACCATCAGCACCACGTCTATCATTACCACTCGCATTACCGCCAGCGAGCCAACGACCACCCACCACACACAGCAGAGCCTACCGGCCCTACACCAGGCCATCGGCCACCGGCCACCGGCCTATCTTACCGAGCGAGACGTGTCTCACGGCCTGCCGCTTGCACGAAAGCGTGCGCCACCCAGGCAAGCCGATACACGGTTCAGCTTCGTAACGCGCCGCGGGGATCCGCTCCTGCTTCCGGAATTCAATCAGCGCCCATTCGTGGCGACAACTGCGCCCGGTGAATTAGCCAGCGTTCGTGCACTCATCACTCATCACGCAGGCTGGCTGGCTGTCTGTGAGTCTGTGTCTGTGGCCTTTCGAAGAAGGCCCTCTGCCTCCTGCTCTTTGCACCCGGCCCGGGGGGTCCTTCGTCCCTCGACGAAAGGGGGCCCACAAAGCAGGCCCACAAAACAGGCCCGCGAACTGCTGCTTGACGGTCGCCAACTATTGCAAGCGACGCCAGAATAGAAATGACGGACGCCAACAGGGCTTCTTAGGCTGTGTTTTCTAGTCAGATTTCTCGGATTGCTTTGACGGCGGGTGAATTATTGCAGCGCTGAATTGGATGTATGCGCCGAGCCAATGCGTACACCTTTGAAGGACACACACGGAGAAATGCACACACCAATGCGTAGGCGCGCCCGCACAATTGGCACTAAAGTTGGAGGTATATATGTATATATATATATATATATATATATATATATATATTTATAGTGCAGTAGGTAGATTTACCGTTAACAGACATCAAGACGCCTGCTAGCAGCGATCTATTATGGTGAAGTCCTATATGAACAGTTCAAATAACGGTAAATCTACCTACTGCACTATATATATATATATATATATATATATATTTATAGTGCAGTAGGTAGATTTACCGTTATTTGAACTGTTCATATAGGACTTCACCATAATAGATCGCTGCTAGCAGGCGTCTTGTATGTGTATTTTATAGAAAACGTCTGTTAACGTCTCCGAAGATAAATCAGATCATAGGAAAGTTTTAAGTGAAAACAATGACGGGACCAATATCTCTTTCTTCCTATATATATATATATTGGGTCTACAAAAAGTTTTTTCGGTTTTTTTAATGATTCTCTACGGACAAAACCGAAAAAACTTTTTATTTGTAAGGTGAGATCAAACACAAATGTAGGAAACGTCATAAAAACAAACACACAACCGGTAAAAAATTGAAGTATACCGCATTGGGATAACGTAGTGAGACACCTAGAAACGCGAATAATGGAGGAGAAGAGCATGCAGTTATTTATCCCGTCCCGATGCCGCGGCAGTGTACGTAAGGACATCGTGGCCTCCCACGATCACGTCTCAATTTCTACTAAACACTCATTACGTTTCACCGCAGGACAAATCTGCCTATAAGACGTTTTGCGTCAATTAGGTTTAAGTACAAGGTTGTTCAAGTTATTAGGCAGGATGTTGCGCTGCGTTCTTCCACTCGTCGATCGTACGTTAGTTTATATAGATATAATCTACGACAGAAAATCAGCTCTAAGTGTCGACGTGAGCCGACGAAGATCCTCATAAGCACATATTTGTAATATAAGTATTTAATTAAGCCATATTATATTATTGGCGCCATAGAATAAGGTAATTATTTAACAGAATTGCAATAATACGTTTAGACTTCACAAGTGTAATATACATATATAAGAGTGTCTGCGACGAATGAGTCACATGTGAGCATTTTTGTAACTCGGAGGGAATGTGGAAATGCCTTGTTTAGAAGTGATAGTGCAATTACTCTTCTATTGTACTGATATGACTGGCTAGGCCGTAGTCAACAAGTTACATTAGAAATGCTCTGCCGCACAGGCGTAAACGCAGGTAGTACAGCAAGGCCAGAAAGGGATATGGATTCCGCTGTATTATCATATACAAAACATCTTCGTCTAGTAATATATATATATATATTTCTAAACAATATATATATATATATATATATATATATATATATATATATATATATATATATATATATATATATATATATATATGGTAGGCGAAGATGTTCTGTATGTAATGATACAGCAAAGTTCAGAGTACACAGCTATAGAAACCGTAAAAGACGAGACCAAAATCAATGAACTGCATTATGGCCTGCACTTTGCCATGAGGTTTACATTGTACATAAGCGTGCTAAAAGTATCTTGTGTGTAGATTTTGACGTGCCCATACATTGAGCTTTGCTATCACGTTTCCGATTCTGCACTTATGTACTTGCTTGTTTGCGGAACTAGTGCTGCAACAACAGTAGGTGGGGGGGGCTAAACTCGTTACCGGTCAAGTGTTGGTATATTCTGTCGTTACCGATCATCTCTTGCGGTTGGCAATTGGTTTTATCATCCTGAGAAAGCGTTCTGGAAGCTTAGCACGCGCTTCAGCCAGCGATGGCACTTTTTTTTCTATCGTCATCCACTGCAGCGCACTGAGAAGAGTTTTCGCGGCTAGCTAGGCGAGCTTTCAACTAGAAACGACGTAAGAACATAGGCAAAAAGTTCGCCCATGAGCTCGATTGCGTCAGCCCGAGGAAGTGGTGGAGAACGGGGAGGAAGTGAAGTGGAGGGAAGGAAGGGGGAATGCCATCAGGAGAGCCATCAGCTATTTTTCAACGACGATAGTGAAGACGATAAAAATGATGATGATGATGATGGTAGGCGGTACGGCAGTGGTGACCAATAGCGTAACCAACGTCCCGGATAATCTCCTCGCAACATGTCCGGACGCCACAACAACCCACCCACGCTGACCACCCATGAGGACATCTCTCTGGCTCCGTGGTTCGCAAGTAGGTCGGCAACATCCAGCTAGGAGGCGGCTGGTAGATCGTTGCCTTGCGAAGGTCGTTGGTTGGTTGTCTGCACTCATCATTTCATAGTCAGTCAGTCAGTGGGGTCCGCCAACAAGAGCCCGCCGCCTTTCTCCGGTGTGCGGGGGATGGTGATGGCACCGGGACAGTCAAAAGTTCTGTGTTCTATTGTGCAACAATAGCAGTGACTTTCGAAGCAATAGTACCTGTGGTAATAGCAGTAGTAGTAGTACTAGTAGCAGTAGTAGTAGTAGTCAATGTAGTAGTCAATGTATTTCTTGAAGTGGTGGTCGAGATCGAGAAGTTGTTGAAGTCGACAAAGCAGATAAGGACATGATAAGAGTGAGACGGGCAGTGTCGGGTCAAACGATCGAGCGTTTGATCACGGCAACGACAGTAGCAGCCGACGCAATGACGTTACTGGCCACCGAAATGGCGTGGCGCGACATGACGGCGAGGCGGTCAAGTGGGATCCGAACAAAGCGACATCGATGCTCGCACGATGGCAGAAGAGTTCCGGCGGTAGAAATGTCTCGACGCGACGGCTAACTGGCTGATGGACGGACGAGCTGCGCGTCTGGTCACCAGACGCGCCAAGAGAAGCGGGCCGACGTTGCGAGATGTATGTATCTAGCAACGTAAACAATGATACAGTGTTCACTTTGGTAGCAAGCAGTTATACCTCTCGGATAGTATGTGCGCTGCTAATAATTATTCGTGTTTCTATAAACTTTCAAAGAAGAAATAAAAGTGTAGGCCAACCCACGGTAAAAACTCTCCTGAGGGCCTATATATATGTATATATATATATATATATATATTTATATTGACCTAAGCAAACCATATACGTATAAAGCATGGTGTAATTCGGATTAGTTGGTCTACGCCGTAAGGAAAAGTATCCGATCGCCTGCGCGACCATTTGCCGTCTGTCTCGAGCCCATTTCTGTGCCAGCTGCATTTATCGTCGAACGTAGGATTATTTTCGAATGTTGTACACGTTCTCGAACATTGTAGACGTTTTCGAATATTGTAGACGTCTCTGGTAACTCTGCATTCCCTCTGCATGGTCTCTCTCTCCACTTTCTTTTGTAACACAAACTGTCATGTGTCTGTTTGGATTTTCCCAGACACAACAGCCTACAGTACACAAATACACATACAAGTATATATATATATATAAATATGTATATACATACATAGCTTGTATGCAGCCTAACGTGTGGACATTTATAAAATTTCACCTAATAAAAACGTACCAACAAACTCTGATAGCACATTTTACTTGGTAACGCATAGGATAGGTGTAGAAGCTGGTCGATAACTTTGACGCAAAAGGTCGCAAGTCAATTGCGACACAACACACACTCTACTCAAACCAATTTATTTTAAGACTTGTAGATTTAGGTCAAACTTATTACACACAGTAAATACTCTAGAGGCTCATTTCTATCTCTCTATCTATCTACTTAGGTTAGCTTAATTATTGAATTGCACTACTGCGAAGCATGCTAATTTCAAGTACGCGAAATGCAATAGCAGAGTAGCGCAGCGGTAAATTCCCGTTTACAAAAAGCCTATATATACAAACATACGTATAGCTACTCTCAATTTACTCGAATATCTTTTGTCATGTTCCAAACAGAATAGAAATATGCCTGCCTTATCTGGACGGCTGTGTACTCGTGTATTTACTGCTGTCCCATTGCGACATATCAAGTACAATAGAAGTCAATAGGCATTATTGTTGTCAAACCAAGCATATTCGAATTTGTACGAGAGATTCGTATCTAAAAATATGCACTAGCTCCTGGCTCTTACAAAAACGGTGCGGCGACCGCCTTTGCAGATACACACGGAAGTGTGTTCATAAAAATAGGAACAGAGCTTTCGCAACTATTGTTCACCAGCAATACAGTATTGCTCACGGAATTGGGGAGAATAAGACAACATTAAAGAATGATGGAGAGAAAATGTTGATTCATCAGCCAAAACTTCAAAAGAGGCAACCCAAAATAGGTCGTCACTTAACTAATTGACCTAAATTGAACGAGATTCTTTTTCGTAAGTAATAAACTCTTTTGACAAGCTTCAAACGGAACGGGTTTGAGCCGTCTGCCCTGCTTAAAACCTGTTCCGCTGGTCGGTTAAGCCCAAATATATGCTTTGACTATATATATATATATATATATATATATATATATATATATATATATATATATGTAGAAGCGGATACGTGATAGTCACAATACACACCCGCTAGGCCCACTGGCATCTTACGTGTGTGTAATATGTGTCCCCTATATATACTCCTAAGGTCCTAGATCCTATTCTTAGATTGTTTAGAGAGATGAGTCTTATATGTGTTTAACGCAGCTGTCGTGAAATAACTTGCTTGCTTGTGGGGCTATTACAAGTATATATATATATATATATATATATATATATGTGTATATATATATATATATATATATATATATATATATATATATGTGTGTTTTCCCTGAGCAGGCCAAACGAATCAGCCGAGAATCAGTCATCTTTTAAATCAGTCTGATTACGTTAAGTTCGTTATGCAAGGGCTCATTGAAATAAAGCGACATAAGTAGCAGAAGTTCATTTTTGAAAAAAAATTTCTCATCAGACCCTAGAATTCGAACTTTTCTAAGAAGGTCGTCTTTAATTTAAGAAGGCGTCCCTCCGTTCCATACGGGCTTGTAATCGCCGTGACGTATATCTTCTATGCTCCGGCCAGTTGAGGTGTTACGTCTAGACTCTGTGAACTGACAAAGCGATTGGGTATCACCACAAACACAGTGGCTAGAGACCTAACGACGTGCAACAGGCAGTTTTCGGCGACAAGCCTGCAAGCGCCAGCCTCACTGAGAGTGTGAGCCGGGGTAACCATTGGCGGGCGCACGTTGCTCGCCATGGAGTCAAAATTGGCGGGGTAAGGTACAGCCAGAGAGTGAACCAGAGAGCATTATATTTTAAAGACCGATGGGGGGTTGTTTCACCTGGCTTGGGGTTTATCACATCTCAAGAATAGCCACCGTAGTCGCCGCCTGATTTGAACCCGCTTGGCTATTTGCCCGGTGGGAGATTCCTGAGGCAAATGTTCGCACTGTTGTCAGATACAGTTTCGTCAATGCGTCCTGCGGCAAGCTCTTGTACGAGAGTGGGATAACATGCCGAGACAAAAGGTCGTTAGCGATTCGTGTGAGGCCTTCTTCCAGGCCAGACTTCGAGCTGTGGTAAAGCAAGCCAAGAGGATGACATCAGAAACGAGTGTATAAACCAAACACTTTTTTACATGGATAAACCGGGGAGTATTTTGTTATCAATAAAGATTATATTTGTGAAGTTTAATTTTGTGCAGGCATTCTCCCAAGGCAAACCTGGCAGGATTAACCCTGTGTACCTATACAAAATCAGGAACTCCTGCTGCAGAGCGCGTTCAAGCGCGTGTTTGTCTAATGATATTCACAAGCGGCACACAGTGTTTGTATTGCGAGATCAAAAATCGAATGATTGTGGGTTCGACCCTGGCACGACGTATAATGGGTGAATGCTAATGACGTGGTCTTTGTGTAACTAATTAACTCCAAGGTAAAAATATACTATAAACAATTTGCTATATTAAAAAAAATGTGCCTGCCCGTTTGACTATTTTCTCTAAGGAATTCCTGAGGCCAGTGCTTGCACTGTCAGATACATTTCCGAAAATGCTATATTGCTTAGAAAACGAATTCCGTCAATGCCAGATTGCTTAGACTAACTAATTCCGTCAATGCCATATTGCTTAGAAAACTAATTCCGGCAATGCCATATTGCTTAGAAAACTAATTCCGGCAATGCCACATTGCTTAGAAAACCAAAAAAATTGGAAGCACAGTACGTTGTCCTCGTTTGAGAGGCGTTGCAAATGTTCAGATATATTGCGCTAAGCCGCTACTGTGGCGTTCACTACGTAGCAACGGTGTGGCTACGCGTTCCGGGTTGTGTAATGGCATGTTGATGGTTTGTTTAACCCAAATAAATTTTCCTGCGGGTTTGTTTGTCTGGAATCTAAACACGAAGCGCACTAAAGAACAAACACGAGGCAAAGAAAGAAAAAAAACCGAGTGTTTGGGGCGTCTTGTGAAATATGGAGAACTTTTCTATATAGAGCAGTTTTCAGTTTAAGATATAGATCTTCAGCCAGCTACCAACTCTTTGTCGATTCTTGCCAATATTTTATGGCAATTAATTTGTCGTGTCCTACATCATTACAAATAATGGAACAGTGATTAGAGAATGGCGATGTGTGTATGTTTATATAGGAGGCACAAATGGTCAAAATCTAGAATGCATAGCTGTTTGTTCGTAACATATGTGCCGCGGCGTACTGACTGAGTTGAATGCAATGATTGGTGGCTAAAACAAGCAAGCGTATCTGATGAAAGCCAATAACGGCTTCAATGCACTTACATGAACATAAGGTTTGAGAATTTGGGCAGGAGAGGAAAAGCCTTTCGTTAGAGGTTTATTTGCCGGAATTCATTGGCTAGTCGGTACGAAATATTTTAGACATTTGCCGTATTTGGTTATAGACCATACCAGTTATGTTCAAATTTAGCCTAATAATCGATTGAAATAAAACGCACTTAAAAAAGTCAACAACAGTTCTCAATCCTTCGAAGCTTAACGCGCGACGGGCACGAATAACCGGCTCTACAGAGATACATTTTCCAATTAAATTAAGTCCTCGTCTATAGTTATTGACTCAAAAAGGTTCTTATTTGGCAAATCACATGCCAAGTGATTTGGGTATACGCTTGTTAGTAGCATTAGTTAGTACGATACATTCTATCTAAGCGAAGTTTCCGAGCCGGATGTCTTGGGCATGTTGAAGGTCATGCCAACGTTGCCAAATTAAAAAAATTGCCTTTCCCGAGCATATAGCACTTCCAAAAGCATAACATCAACCCTTTGGCAACCGTCCAGCCTCTGGTGATTTCTAGCCTACGCCAGGCTGCAAACGGTCATACTGCCACTATTTTAACTCCACCAGAATATCAAATAAATATATATACTAAACTTATAGATTGCGGTCGTTTTTTTATTATCTAGACGCCGTTCTTATCTTCGCGCCGTTGAATATGAAAAAAGGTTTGTCTACTGAATCGCTGAATGTCCACTAAATGAAATATGTAAGTAGGTTTGTCGCCTACTGAGTCGCTACCTAAAGCAGTTTATTAATTTAGCTCAAACAGTAGTGCACACACAATGAGTATGCGCGAATACAAATACCGTAATATAAAGACACACACGTTTGTGCATTATTACTGTACACGCTGTACAAAAAGCAACCATGGAGCTGATTTGTACTAGATACATGTTCTAACGTTCTGCCCTTCTGTACTACTCCCACAGATGACGTTACGTCATCAGCTAAAATTAAATCTTTTTTTTGTCTTTATGCGTGTGGTTTACTCATTCCATCTGTACTCTCAATGACTTTTCTTGTAGATCTAGAGGATTCATGTATAAGTGACAAACATTACAGTAAGTTGTCGTTTATTTACCTTGTAAAAAACGTCATGCGTGTGTAAATAGACGAACTGTAATATAGCTGTAGGCAGCATGGTATGTGGTATAAGTCGAAGTTAAACTTCCTGCTTCAGGTGGTCCCCACAATGTCTGCATCATCTGCAGGTGTCGGCGTCACCCGATTTAGCAAAGTGAGTTACCTCAGCTAGACGTCAATGAAGCAATCGAGGTGCTGAGGCGGTATCTGTTTTAAAAGGCCTCACACAGGCGACGTCGGTTTCTGGTGGATCTATTTTGTACTGCCGTTCTGGTGTCAAAAAGTGAAATGTTTATATATATATATATATATATATATATATATATATATATATGTGCGTGTGAGAGAGAGATCATTACGTGATTAAGACACACTGAAACGTTGGCTAGTTTGCTTGTAGTAGTAACTCACATTTTTCACATATATTCTATATTCCTATAAATAATGTTTATAGTTGTGCGATGATAAGCGCACATATAGCATAATATTCAACAGCCTCACTGTATGCGCGCAATAGCTGTCGTCACATAAGAACAAGGCCCGCCTAAGCTAGCGCAATAAGACATATATATATATATATATATATATATATATATATATATATATATATATATATATATATATACATATATATATATATATATATATTATATATATATATATCATATATATATATATATATATATATATATATATATATATATATATACTCACTTATTTTATATCTTTTGCTAACTTTTCTTTGCTGCCCAACGCTTTATCTCGCTCTCCCTCTCTCGAAAACCCTCGCGTGCCACGAAACATGGGCTGCATGTCCAACATCTCTGCCATACCTATACGAGACTACTGAGATACGAACGAGAGCCGGCGCCCGCTCTGGTCCCGTATAGGAATGGCGGAGTGCCACTCCCTCCCTTCCCTCCTCCCACGCACACCTTTAAACTGCCCCGTTATCGTAGCGGTAGGGAACTTTTTGCTTTTATTTATTCCACCGCTTCGCAAGGCTTCGCTTGGAAAGTAAGTGGAGAGGAGTATGCGTGCCGACGAGTGCTCTCTGACGCACTGGTCCTTCCACTGACCGCTCAACCACCGTCCGTCCGTCCGTTCGTCCGTCAGTCAGCCAGTTAGTTATCCAGCTGGCGCTATGCGAGAAAAGGCGCTGCTCGATTTCACGCGTTTGAGGCTGACTTTAAGAGCGTTCTTAATGAGCTCGGCAGATCTTAGTACCTACGGCATACTAATAAACAACAATCAACCCGGCCCGGAGTTGGTTGTTGCGAGTGCAGAGAGCCAAGGAGGAAGAAGACTGACTCCATTTTCTATGGGCGTCGTAGCTCGGCGGAGGCGCCGCCTCCTCCTAACAGCCGCCACATCATCAGGGCATCTTCTAAGAGCCGCCGTAGCAAAGGTCCTGTGAAAGGCGGAGCAAATTGGAGATGCCGGTAGTCGTATTGTTGTTGTTGTTGTTATTGCTGTTGCTGCTGTTGTTGCTGTTGTTGTTGCTGTTGTTGCTGTTGTTGTTGTTGTAGTAGTAGTAGTAGTAGTAGTGTCGAGCCCGGTGGCGTGGCGGCTTAAGTCTGCGCTTCGCAATCGGAGGAGACACATAGGTGCGCGGGTTCGAGCCCCACCGTTGCACATTTATGTTTATGGGGGTCCGTCTATGAAGCAATGTGAAAAACAGTTCCGTGGACGTTAAATCTTGGCTGGGAGTCAGCCTGAAAACTTTAATAGTAGTAGTAGTAGTAGTTGTTGTTGTTGTTGTTGGTGTTGTTGTTGTTGTTGTTGTTGTTGTTGTTGTTGTTGTTGTTGTTGTTGCTGTTGTTGTTGCTGCTGTTGCTGTGTTGTTGCTGTTGCTGTTGTTGTTGCTGTTGCTACGGACGCCAGCTCAGAGTTAGATTTAGGTAGAAGCTGCCACAGCAACCGTGTTTCATCATTCAGGCGCTCAACCGTATAGGTAGGCAGGCAGGCAGGAAGTTTATTTATGAGCGTTTCTTGTTTTTTTTTATCAACGCCACGCGCAGTGAGCGACCTTAACAACCATGCGCGGGAACGAACGAGCGAACAAGTGCGAAGTCAAGCGAACGAAGTCAGGTTGTCGATACAATCTCCCGTCCTCTATTTTCGTTCATTATCTCGTCAGCCAGTAAAGTCTATACGACACAATCCGTCATCTGTGCCTTATCGGTGGGACACGAAAGAAAGCGTCTAGGTGATGCGTGGTATCATAGTATCATTATATTTTCTTCGAGTTTTCTAATATATATATATATAAGTTAGATAATTCCAGATTTATAACACAATTGCAGATGCAACGTCAAATCTTTCAAAAACTTAACAAAACGATTTCGTCTCGTAGCTACGCTCAGCAATCATGGCAAATAACACATTTTGCATTTAGGAATGACGTGACCTAGAGCATGCCATGTTACGAGCAACGCATATTCTTCGAAAAAAAGTATCTAACGATCTAACATATCCATTTGCCGGGGTCATACACCCAGAAAGAAGAAAAGCTTTACAGGAGTTTTGTGAGAACCTCTACTCATCCTGAGACATTGTTTTTAGTCTATGCGCATACGTATATAAAGGTGGTCAAGGACAAGCGCACGATAAACAGGATGAACAAAGTGAAAGTATGTTCATCCGGTTTTTTTATTCGTTTTTAGCACATGCCGCCCTCCTGGTTAATCTGGAACCGAGTCGGTTGTCATTTTATTAACAATAAATATAGTGATGCTGATGAGACAATTGAACAGGTGGCGTGGCTTCACGCTAGGCGTTTTTGTTCCGCGCATCAAACTTGAGCACCTAAACGACAGGTTCACGCATCTGAACGAAATCGGAACTTCTCAATACAACATTGTTAAAATGCTATTCTCTCTACAAATACTACTCTAAATAGCTTTGCGCCATAAAACGTTGTCCTATTTCCATTCTAATTCATAAACTGGCGCAAGCCTTAGTAACGCTTATTGGGGCCATGCTCTTCTATGTAGTTTACAGCAGTTAGGTTATCACACACACACACTATGGTGGTTTAAAGTATATACTTCAGTAGTTGGCAGTTTTAAGTCAAACCAACAATACTTTAAGTAAGCCCCTTTCTGTCAGGTGTGCTTCAGAGCGGACGCGTGTTCCCCCTTTATAGCATATTAAAGATATCAAATCAGCGGACAATCTAAAACGAGATCATTCAATTAATTTCCCGGACTCCTCTTGGTCTATGATACAATTTCAATTTCTTTTATTCACACTGTCTGTGTAATACTCTAGTCTATAATACAGTCTGGGTAACCGATATTACCCCCGATGTGCATAGAACAATACGCTGCCCTCTACTTCCAAATAGTACCACATTAAATTATAGAACCTATTAATTTGAAGAATCCTTTTTACTGATAGCAACTTTCGTGATTTGTCACGTTTATTACATTAATTCTAGTTTAGCAACAGTACAGCAAACTGGTTGAAAACAAATTAACC
>QVRM01004522.1:0-28379 GCA_003439945.1 Dermanyssus gallinae
GTTGTACCACTGAGCACCTTATTTTGATGTGAGCAAGCAGAGTATCTAGAAAAATGCTTTTATGGGCTTACCAGACACAACAAGTGTGTCGAGCCCAGTAGCGTGGTGCATTCCTGTGCGCCATGCGACCGGAGAAGACAGATAGATGCATCGTTGCAAATTTTGCATCTATGGGGTCCGCCGTGCTTGTAAGTACATCGTTCGTCCCCGCGCTGTAAGCGCACTGTCACGATGCCGGTCGTCGGCTGTTCAGAAGGGCTGCGTGCAATTTCTACCGCCCTTGGTTCTGTTATCTTGAGCGTTCGGCGTAACGTGTGCTCAACGATCCCTCAGGCCCGGAACAGCTTCGTGCTAAGCGCCGGGGCGTAGCTTAAGAGTCCGAGTCAGCCAGGTATTAATACGGGGAGAGGCGGCGCCGCCGCATAATTTTCCTTCGTATTGTGAGGACATAATACGTACGAATCAGTGTGAATCCGCGCATCTTGACTATCTTTACGGTTCCATTGGTAACGCTAGTTTACACTGACGTGTTAACCTACTGGTTATCGGGTTGCTCTGCATGGGCCACATAGATAAATCAGGACCCAACGGCTAGCGCCGGTTTTAAGCCTGTTCCTCCGTCCGGCCGTAATTGTTCGAGAGTTGACCTTTGACTACACCTATAGCGCGTAAACAATATAATTTGCAACAAAGTTGCTGTAAATTCGTAGACATCTCAGTATTTCAGGTGCCATTTGCCTGGAAATTAAACGCGTTTCTTTCATAAATATCAAATTCATATCCATCCGGCGGTCAATACGTCAAATCCTAGCTTAGTACACCTCGAATGCGTTTTGCCGGATCGATTGACACTCCGGAATTTTATCCGGTATTATGCCACGGGCCTGCAACTCAGATAAGCTAGAATGGAGACCGTGGCTAGAAGCGCTTCGGCAGTCGGCGGTTGCCAATGGAGCCACCTCTAGACCTCAGCTTTCGCGTTTGCTACTGCCAGCCCAGATACTAAAGCTGTTTGACTTCTCTCCGGCGCTTCGGTTTTGTGCCGCTTTTCCCGGACTCGCGTGCGCTGGCTTGGCCTACCTGTCTCCTCAGTTAACTTGGACTTCCTGTCTCCGTCCTGTGACCATGAGCTGCCTAACTAAAAGTCCTGGTTGCGGCTCGGATGCTTTCTGCGTTTCTTGACTTGTGCTCTTCTATTTTCGGGTGAGCAGGTTGTACATTGTTGACGCATCGTACCATTCCTTTCTCTGCCTTGCTGCTTCCCTCTTTTTCTTTCTCCGCCAGAATATTATTCTGTCTGTCCACCATTTACCTGAGGGTATCCTCATTGGTCGGTGTTTCTCAAGCAAAGATTTTACAAGTAAACTGTAGGACAACTGTTGCCAATAGGTATCGGGTTACCATTGCACACAATTCGAAGTTCAATGGTTTTCACAATGCCTCGAATAGCATCCAGGTTCTCACCCAAGTAGTACCATTAGAACACAGTTGTTGGTCCAGTAACCACGGATGACGGGGCTGATTGAAACTATTATGCTATAAGCGTTAACTAACCCTAAACAATATATTTAACATATCAGTAGATTTTTAAATTAGGTATGAGTTTAACTATAATTCTAGTACAGAAGTTATCGAAGAAAAAAACAGAGTCCATTGCATACTTGTAATTAAGAGTGCACAAGTTTCCGTCAGTAAATGGACACCCTAATTACAATTAGCATGGATTTACCAAAAGACGTTTAATTGAAACTCTGTGCCATAACCCGCAGCCGTGGAGCGTAGTAGGACAGAAATTCTTCACATCTTATGTTTTGACATTTTGCCTGCTTTCGACAGGTTCAAAACGTCATGCCCGGGGTACTATTATAGCTATGTACAAAATTAAAATAAAACCGAACGCCATCACTGTCTCAATAAATAATATAGCATAATTTTATTTGTCCAACACAGCTTTTATTACAATATGAAGAGAAGATGACCGAGGCAGACGCTAACTTTTTTTGACCTGGGCGATGACAAATGAGGCCTGGCAAGGCCTGAACCGTACGAACCGGCACGTTGTAACTCCCTACGCGGAGCATACTTCAATATATGCTTGACTTAAATATACCTTATTTTAATAAAAGCTTGACTTATATATCAAAGGTGATTATTAAAATAAACTATTATTATCGTCACATGCATTATTATTATTATAAACGGAACGACAATGTTCATTACATTTTTAAATCTGACTCGCAAATAATGCGTTTGAAATATTTGTTTATTTTGTTACAAAAAAATCAAAATCTGTCTATCTTAACAAGTAAATAGTAAAGCTGCGGCCGGATTAATAATAAAGATGAGTTTTCTCAATAATTCGAATTGGTCGTCTCACTCTTTCGGAGTTAAAACGTACACGATAAACACCTGTCAAATTGCTCTAATGCGATTGATTTATTCTGCTCTGATAGAATCTTAAAGCCGTATTATCAAAGCTGCAGAACGCTTCATTTTGACTGTATTGATAGCAAACATTTGAAATCAGCAAACCCTGTGCCACACCACTTAATAAATTCAACGTGATAAATGCAACTGAGGCAAAGTGTAAATACTGTGTTTACTTCAGAGCTAGACGTAAATGAAGTATGTGTGATAATTGTGGTATTACATATATATGCATTAGTGTTTGGTAGCAGTGGAAAATACCAACATTTATGTAATCCTATGTGTAAAACAAACCGTTGGGCGCGACCTGCACGCTCTTCGCCGGGCATAGCGAAGCCAATGTGGCAATAACTATGGTGCCTATCCTAATCTCCTGAAATCTGCAGGGATATTCAGACATGTATTTACCGTAGAGTCATACACAGGATTTGTATCTTTCTATCTTGATGGGATGTATTGAACTACGTCTGTGAAATTTTTATTCGGCCAATTTAGGATTTTCGTTTAAGCTATTTTGAGAGCCACTTTGCCTTCAGTGAGAAAATACAGATATGTAACGCCTGCAAGGTAACGCATTATGCTGTTATGTGCTCAAATTTGGTAGTTTAATTTTTTTTTATTATAACATACATATTTATTTACCATATATTCAGTACAAAACATGTCTCGACGCTCGCAATGGCCCTAAAGTTCTGTGGCACGGACGTCGAACGCATACATTCTCTTGTCATCCTGAGGAGGGGGTGCTAGGGGGGAGGGGGCAGTTTTGTATGTATTACGGAGAAATATAATAAATATTTATATTAGTCTAATGCGTACGTTGAACATATGATACAGCTAATAATACAACTGTAACTGTGACTGTTTAGAACGCGGACAATAACATTATAATAATACATAATTAGACCAGCCACTTCTAACGAAAACCTTGCGGTGGCCGTATAGGCGGACTACTGAGAGGACCACCTGACAGGATGAATTCGTTCGATCATTCCGGCCTGATGCTCGACCCCGGGCAGCCCTGATGGACGGCGCGGCTCCCGTCGGCATGCCGGGCCTGGTGCGGGGCGACCCCGGTAGTCCAGAAGATCCAAGCTGTTCCGGATATCCTGGCGGTTCGGGTGGTGTGCGTGATTCCGGAGGATCAACTGGGGGCCGAATGGTGGATCCTGGCGGGCTTATGCGCAGTGGGCCAGGTGGATGTGGCGGTGGCTTGAACGTGGACAGTCATGACAACCCTCTGGGCGGGGACAGCAGACTAGGTGAACCTATGTGAAAACAGGACCGCTGGGAAAACGATCGATAGCAATAACGCCAGCAACTCCAGCAGCATGTTGCGTATAGCACGGGCGGATCTATTCAGAAACAGAGAACAAGGACTACAATAATTATTGTAAAAACAGCGGCTACGCAACATGAAATGACAAAAGCGTTTACAACAACCAACACACAACAAAGGCTATAATGAGGAAGATAACAGTGGTTATTACGGCTTTATTACGGCCGTATTTACATTACGGCTACCACATCAAAACAAGGCGGTAACAGGCCTTCGGCATATCTGCGCTAGTGAGCCGCTGCGAAGTTGTCGTTGAGTTCTCACAGAACAAGTCGAAGCGTCCGTATTAATGGTGACATCAATGTATTGTCTGTAGTACGGACTCTGCTCCGACAGCAACCTTCTCCTGCTCTCGCAAGGTCCGCAAACGTTAGGCAAGATCCTTGTAATCAGCTCTACCGTTTTAAAGATTTCGCCCGCCCCCTCCCCACATTTTATGTGGGGAGGTACCTCTAAACTTTTTCGCTGGAGCACTCTGGGGTAACGTGCCTAATTTACTGCCGTAATGTAATCGCAGTCACTTGACAGCAATACGTTACGGTATTTCTTTCTGCCAACAAACAGGCAGTAATCTCGATGTTCGCTAGTTCCCGAGAAGTCTCTCTTCTCTGTCAATGGGGAGATGCAATCGAGCCCCGCATTTATTCCCAAGTCGAGAGTCTCCTAAGTCAAGGGCCTGATGGGCAGTGACAGGAGTGGCCACAATCGAATGGAGTCTACACGTTTTTAACATTTGTTTAGTATCTGACTGTTTATAATTGCACAAAGTGCACACAGACTGAGGCGTCTTCCCCTAGAGGTGAGTTTCAAGTTTGATATATCGGCTGGGCCTTGTTCAATAAGCGGTTATTATTTTGAATCAAGGGGTCTACCAAGTCTTACGATACCAGCCATCAAATGTATAAACTGCGGAGGCTTGATCAGGAGCTCAGATCCGAATAGTGTTGAACTTGTCGTTCATTGTGAAAAACAAACAGAGTTGAAAAGGAAGTCAAGAAAACGAATTTATTTGAATTTATGGGCGAACATGCCACTTATGGCAATTACTATAATGTCAAGGTCGCGAAAACATTGAATGTTTTCAAATCAGCTATTAAAGACTTGAAAAAGGGATTTTAAAAGGGATTACGATTGTTACGAGAAATCTAAAGATATTTATACCAAATTGGATTTTAGCTTAGCCCACAGTAAATCAAACGCCGCCGCCTCCTTCTCCCCTCAAACCGAGATGGTAGCAAATACAACGGCAACTGTAGTCAGTGCAACAGCGATAAGCTGTTACAAATTAGGACGATTAATTACATAAATCAAATGATTTATATATAACGGTATCAGTTTTACGCGCAATTAAAACAGAAAAGACAAATGTGTGAGCCCAGGTTCTTCCTGATGACCATGCCATGAAACGTGCATCCTGCAACTTTAGTAACCTTAAAACGACTGGAGCAAAGGAGAAATCTTAAGCTAGACAGTTTCTGGAACATACCTCTAACAGGGCGTGAGTCACTGGAGTCACTAGGGCTTCCTGAATAGATTGGGCAGAGTGCGTACAACATTCCGCGGGGTGGCATCCTCACAGACAGCGATGCCGCGCACCACCGAGGCATTTGTCCACCCCTCTAGGGGGGAAGAAGTTGGGCCGACGACACTCAAGCCGAGATTGTTGACAGTTGCAGCCGAATGGATTGTACGGGCCTGGTGGAGAGTTCTGGTCTCCATCAGAATCCGGTTCCTTTCTCTCAGATAGGGTGACTTGGGATCATGGGTCTCCCGCAATTAACACAGACGTTTTTTAAATCTCCAGTCAAGACGAATTCCGCACATAGCTCCGTCACAATCTCTTCTCTCGTAAACGAGATGCAAACACCTTGAATTCTGGCCTTAAACGAGGTCAGACCCGAACAAGGGGTGGTCAACCAGATATCATTTACGTACGTTAGGTCTTAGAGCTTCTGAGCCACGTCGATGACGGTTACATTAAAAAACGTGTTTTTTTGCCGCTTGAGATTCGACCCTCTAGCGCCAAACTGTCGATTGCCTTAAACAACTAAACATTGCACTTTCCTTAAAGTTGGCCAAACTCCTGTTGGAATTCTCTCCGTGTCTGAGTCAAACCCTGAATGCTCCTGAGCTCACCTCACGTTTCATTCTGCAACTGTTTTTGTTTCCGTTTCATAGATAGTCTCGTTACAACAATGAAACAATCGTGCTCCGGGGGTTCACCCACAACCGAGGCGCGCGGAACCAGCTGGTTGTCTGAGCGGTTTTACCGTCTAAATTGACGGAACGGGAACTGTGTCATGACGTGGCTGTGAAGGTGAACTACACGCCCAAAAGGTCCGATGAACTGAACGGTGCCTTATGATGCACCGTTTGAACGTTGAAAAACATAAGTAACGCATATAAATAATTATATAAAAATAGAAAAATCCTAGCACTGTCGTCGACCCGCTCCTCAGGGTCAAAGGTATCTCCGGACTTCGCGTTGTTGACGCGTCGATCATTCCAAAGATACCGTCGGGCAATACGAATGCGCCTGTCATTATGGTGGCCGAGCGTGCTGCCGACATTCTCAAGGGTATTCTCAGCGCGCATCGGCCTGACGGCTCTATCTTGTACGTCCCGCCACACATGATCCCTTTGGCACTGCAGGACAACTCACGCGTGTAGATCCTGACACAGCAACGTGTATATATATATATATCGGCGTGTGCAAATTTTTGGCCGCTGTTTTTTGCCAAAAGTAGAATATATGTGGTTTTAAACAGAAAAATAAAACTAAATAGTTATTTAAAATATAAGCATATTAAAAAATTCCAGCAGAAGAGAACATATCCGAACTATTTCGACAGATGTCAGATTTGGTTAGATGTGTGAACTCTCCATAGTAACATTCATTAGGCCCATTGGCCATGGGAGGCAATGCATACGATAAAGATTGCGTGACGAATTTATATTTTTACGTTTCCGTGGTTCAGTCGAGGACTGTTCAGGCTAACAGAATACGGGGACAGTGCTTAAAAGACATAATAAGATGAAAATACCCAAATATTATTATTTTATATATAACCGTTATTCCTTTACCTAATAAACTTACCGATAGTATTTATATATTACTTTTAAAATACGATAAAAAATAATATTATTTTGTAAATTATAGTACATATGGTATACATTGGTTTTAGCGAGATACTACTACTACTACTACTACTAACAACGTACACGGCACTGACGTTAAACAAACATATAGTATTAGGGAGATACATACATATTCTGTCCAAAAGATGAGAAGAGTCAGCATCGGCACCCGCTCTGTTGGCAAAGATACCAGCCTCAAATTTACTTGCATTCGCCATCTCATGTCAACTGTCAAACCCGATCTCTGAAAAGACAACTGGCCAATTATTGGGTGTAAATGCTTTATATTAGATATGCTAGAGATATCGTTGCTGCAGCTTTTGGTGGTAAATCATATTGATCGGTAAGACATAACCTGTAGAGAGGCATATTAAGCATATACATCGAAAGTATCTATTTGCAAAAATATGTGTATTATGCATGGCAAATTCCGGGTAGATATGTCACGTTCGACTAAAATATGACAGTCTTTGCTTAAAAAGTCCTCTGTGGTCCATGCAGTTATATGTCTAGAGAACTAAACAGTTGGCACCGGCAGCAGCATACAATTTTTCTGGGATTTACAAATGCAGCCTAAAAATACGTGCTTCAACAATGAAATAGCTTGCGTGTAAAGTCTGACAAACATATTAGGTAGAAATAACTACGTTAAGAAAAGCCCCATAAGAAACGAGCATCAATTATCTTATATTAAGAGACGCAAACAAGGGTAAAGTATACAACACAAATAATATAAAAACGATATAAACAAAATCTTATTAAAATAAGTTATCAAAGAGTGACGAACTTACACCATGCACGTCAATGTAAAAGTGGTGCTTGTTCTCATTAGGATGCAAACCGCTAACATTGGCAAGCAGTGAAGGATCTCCATGAAGAAAGTGAGGTAGGCTAAGCACAAGCGGCAGCACGTTCGTATTTTCCCATCGGCTGGTGTCGGTTTCGGTCCGGCTTGCGTCGAATGTCCCCTTTATGTGCGTTGGTGTTGCGCAAAAACACCTAAACGAAAACAAGTGTTACGCACCCTGTAGTATGTCGCACTTTCTGACAAGATAGATCTCCTTAAAAAAATTGCATATTGCTTAATTCACTGCTGTCAAATAAACTCAAAACCTAACGGGCATACCTTACAAATTACGTAAGCAACAAAAAAAGCTCATTGGCTGCGTTCTGCTAACTTGCCTTAAAAGGTACTG
Organism: Dermanyssus gallinae; assembly: GCA_003439945.1. Lineage (NCBI taxonomy): Eukaryota > Metazoa > Arthropoda > Arachnida > Mesostigmata > Dermanyssidae > Dermanyssus > Dermanyssus gallinae. Next base: position 8,101 of record QVRM01004522.1, read on the forward strand.
ACTGCATATGTGTCGTTAGTTAAATGAAATTTGATCAAGCCTGTCTAGGGTCAATCCAGTTTGCGGAGAACGAGTTCTTATGAATGCATAAAAACGTACGTATCAAGTTCGCGGTCGCCGGTTTCATTAAAGAGGTCTCTGCCTCCTTGAAAGCGCGTGATTAGTTCACCATTAGCAACGTATTGTTTCTGTAAATACAGAGGCCACGGCTTAGCAAGATCACGTGTATAAATCCTTACACTCCTCGGTGGTTCCTCGAAGGCTGGAAATAGCTCGCCATCTGCAGGAGAAATAGCCCCGACGTAACGTTACCAAACTATCTAAATTCTAACTTGATCTTTTCACATGTTCGAATACTATGCTAAAAGCGTGCAGTCGGTTCTTTTGGGCGTAATCTACATTTTATGTTGACTATCTTGTCAACCGTAAGCTCTCGTCTATGTCACTGTTGTCCCGAATGACCCTACTATTCGACACCAAGAGAAGAAGACACAAGCACTTTGCCTTACTAGTTACCTACCGTCTCTCCGACGGCTCGACTGTGTACTCTTTGTTGCTGCGATGACAATCGAGAAGTGGTTGTCGTACGACTGAGCTCGTACAGTTGTGTCCGTTAAATTTTGAGCACGCGAACTGAATGGCGCGCCCGTTGGTTGCCCGCGCAAATTAATGGATTTCAAACAAAGGAACTTAACAACGATGGCAGATACGGCTTTCACCATATAAAAGCAACACTCCCCGATAAACGGTCCCCGTTTTAGTAACCCCATAGCTGTTCTAGGCTAGAGGGAGTTAATTGACTACCTCCCGAGCTGTCAATGTTGGCTGAGCGTAGTTGAATCAGATATTCGCGGTTCCATCGACCGGAGAGATCCCTGAGTTAGCGAGTCATGTTTCTGCGGTTGAGATCAGGACGAGTTGGACCGTCACCGATAGGCGCCGTCCCTCTCAGTGGGTCGAGTGCGGCACATAACGGCTGTGGCGCCGCGGCGTGAAGGAAGTCAGCAGGCGTGATTGCGCGAAGCTCCCCGGGGTCACCGCTGGCGTAAGTCGCGACTTAATTACAGCCGCAATCTCGGTGATTATAGTTCGAAACAGCTCAAAACTGATCAAGCTTCTTTGGAGCGTTTTGTGCAGAGCGGCCTTTATCAAGCGCACCAGACGTTTATAAAAGCCACCATGCCAGGGGGCTCAGGGGCAAATTAATTTCCAGGTTAGGCGCCGCTCGCGCATAAGCCCTGTATTTGTTGGTATTTTACGGCTAAGAAGGCGCTTTGTCTCGGTGGATGCCTTGACAAATGTTCTGACGTTGTCAGATATCAATCGTCGACATCTAGGCGCTACAGAGAGAAATCGTCGAAGCGCGAGATGAAACATCGGAGAAGCCATCGTCGGCACTACCTCCAGATGCATAGCGCGAGTACTCGCGCAGGTGAATAGCGTAACGTAGCATTTGGTGTCAACGCCATTCATTTTGACAAAAAACGGGCCACAGAAGTCCAGGCCACACGTATAAAACGGCGTTATCATCTCGGCTCTCTGCGGGGGAAGCGGCGCGCTTTTCTGGTCGGCAGCAAGTCCATGATGGCGTCTATACACAACGCAATTGCCTAATATAGCCTTGATGACCTGGCGTCCCCGCATGAACTAGAATCGTCATCTAAGCATAGGCAGTACTACAGTCGTCACACCGAAATGTGCGTTAATGCAGTGAGTCCTGATTATCAGAAGATGCGCGAGACGCGACTCCCCGGGTAAAACGACTGAATGTTTTTTATTATACGTCACGCGTCGAGCTTGAGTTAATCTGGTCTTTATGTGAAGAAGACCATCATCATCATCAAGAATTAGTCGATAGTTCGACAACTTCGATCTTGTTGACACGCGATTTCCGGCTAGTACACACGCCATCTCATTCCCGAAGTACTCCTGTTGACACCACCGGAGCAGTAGGAGCTTTGCAGAGCGATCGACGGAGGCAGAATTTTGCTGAAAGCGGCTGGATTTCTTGTTAACGAAGGTGATGACGTAGCTTACGACGCGAACTGCCTTGTCAAAGTTGCTGAATCTGTTGATGTCGAGATGCGGGGTGTTTATGGTCTGACCGAACAGGGCGGCGGTGACCCTAATCTAATCTAACACCAAAGACGAATTCGAAAACATCAGCTCGTTCTTAGGATCCATGCGGCAGAAGTGTTCTCAAAAGAAAGGAACTTCTTTGTAATTCGGGCCCTTCCATAGGAAGCGGAATAGCCTCCTGTCCTCAGGCACGACCGAAATGTTAACCGTAACCTTATCATATCTGGCTTGAGATTAGGGCCGACTTGCAGATCTGGTACGGCGCTACTGTAATCAAATACAACTCGATACCTCTCGTAGGAGCCGACGCGATGGTGAGGCATATAGTACGTTCCGTCACGCTCAGATGGTCTCTCAGCCTGGAAGTCGTGAGCCCCTTCGGCATATCCATTGCGGCGGAAAGCCATAAGCTCGTCGTTGTATTTTTGGAATCAATCTAATCAGGGTCACGCCTAAGCTTGATAAGTGTAGTTTCAAGTGGTCGCAACGCGCTTTTCTTGTTATTGGCTAGGTTTGCGATGCCATCCCTCCTCGAAATGGTTGCCGTTTAGCGCCCATTCTGATACTGGATTGTTGCTGCGAACAAACTTCACGTGGTATTTTCGTCCTTAGTTAAGCGGGTCTCTGTAGATGGCTCTATTCCAAGCTTGTCAAGCGACCACTGTTTCTCGATGTCGCCGACAGACGCGGCCAGAGTGGTAGAACAGCAGTGCACCTGGACGGATTTCATCGTGGCGTTTACTCGCGTTTCCACAGGACCACCATTAAGCCAACCGAGTCGTGAACGCTTGGCGAATACCCCCGAAAGGAGCGGTACTTCACCTTCTCGGTAAACAACCCTAAAGAACTGATCTAAACCAACGAGTGTGCAGGGTAATTCGAAGTCGCGCTTGAGCAGGCAGCAATCAGCAAGTTGGTGGTCTTTGCCGAAGGCAATCAGAGCCCTGCGCAACACATTGGACGACGGAACTCCTGTGACTCGAAGATCCACGCGGATATCAGGAAACTCCTGTGCAACCAGATCAATCGTTTGGTTGTCATGTGTGCTTTGAAGGCGCAGACGATACTGAAAGGAGTCGACCACCCTCTCATCCACACCGAATCCTTGGACAGATAGTCGAGTCTTCTGCTGTGGCCGAGCGTTAGACATCTGTGTTACTTATTTCGATGATACAAACGTTACCGAGCTACCCATATCCAGAAACAAACGGACCAATTTTCTATTCTCGCCGATTATGAGATACGCGGTCAGCCATGTAGAGAATAGTGCCTGCCAATGAGCCGGGGTCCGCCAAAACCGCTGCTGAGACCTGTGTGTCTTCAGCAGCCTCTCTGTGCATAGGCGAGAAATATTGGTGCGATTGACAAGTGTGACAGTGCACCCGAGACTTGCAGTCGGTGGTCTGCGCGGAAGCATCTATAGCAGCGTTTATTTTCAGAAAGAATTTTACGCTGGCCGTCCACACTAAGAGGCGCTGTACAGCGAGAAGTTAGATTATCAGGACATGTACAAAAAAGCACTCCCGATGTGCTCGTTGTTGTTGAAGTGGCTGGTGCTGCTGTTGTTGATAGCATTGCTGCAGCTATCGCATTGGTCGTTGTTGCTAATGCTGTTGGCCATCAACACTGTCGACTGTCGTGCGCTTAAAGCCTGACGTCCTCTTCTTGTCGTGTTGCTGACCGCTGTGTCCTCTTTCAGCATCGTGGGCTGGCTGCTCGGGGGCAGCAGGGGTCGGAAAGAGTGCCATGTACTCCTTATAATCAGCAAACCGCCGAAGAAACGCCAATAACTTAACAACATTTTTAACAGCAGCATCCTAAACACTAATCGGCTGGCTATTAATGGAGTCACCCGCGTCTTCAACACTGTCTGTAGACCCACCGTTTCGGTGGCGTTCGCTGTAATCGAAGAATAGGTCACCAGGAACAGCAGCACGTTATACAGGCCAGAATGCAACTGCATACTTCTCAATCGGGCTACTAAGAGCACCCAACGCCTGGATCTTCGCGGTCACAGTATTGAGCAGCGACCGCAATCAACGAACATCGCTCGGGTTTGTCACACGACGAATGTTCATTAGGTCGTAAAAATGTTGCTCACGAACAACACTGACTCTACCATAGTTCTCCTTCAGCAATTGAAGCGCGACACTGTAACTGTTGTCACAAATTTCGAGCAAAGCCACAAACTCCTTCGGCTCGCCTGTCAGGTGCTTCAAAAGACATTAGTTTGCCTGTTGGGGAAGCGTTGGACCGGCGAGCAATCCAATATTCAAACTGGCTAATGAACAACCGATATTTCAATACATTGCCACTGAAGATCTCGGGCGTCAGGTCTAAATAGCAAGCCGAACTGGAGGTTGATGTTGCTACGGGAGCTGCCGACGCGGTCGGAGTCAGCGACGGCAACGAAGTAGAAGGCACTCCTGTGCTGCTGCAGCCACCAACCAGCCGAGTCAAGATCGCGAGTGTCATAATCGCTTTGTCACTATACTCGGCACAATGAACTTCCTCTTCCTCTAGCATTACATCAGATAGCGACCTATTCGCACACACCTGTAGATCCAGTTTACGTATTAGTTGTTGACGTTGCTTTACGACAGATATCAAGCCCACTATCACATTTCTTGCCCTCATCGGTAGTACTCATCATGACACCGAGTTCAGACTCTTCTGAAACGTTCGTTGGATTCACTCACACAGTCTACGAAGCGACGGATTCAATTAGATGTCTTCGAGAATTTAGCCTAAACGCACCGAAATCGTGGCGGTCAGCTTAGCATGTGTCGAGCAAGTTGTTCCAGATTGCCACCGCTAAGGGGGCATTAGTACGGCAGGCTAGAACAGCCACTTCGGTCGGCAAACGTCACAGACGAGTCACGGATCCTGGTCACGGCACCAAAGTGTTGACTATCTTGTCAACCGTAAGCTCTCGTCTATGTCACTGTTGCCCCGAATTACCGTACTATTCTACACCAAGAGAAGAAGACACAAGCACTTTGCCTTACTAGTTAGCTACCGTCTCTCCGAAGGCTCGACTGTGTACTCTCGATGGCTGCCATGACGATTGAGGACTGAAGTCGTACAGTTATATCCGTTAGGTTTTGAACGCGCGAACTGAATACCGCGGCCGTTGGTTGCCGCGCAAATGAAAGGATTTCAGACAAAGGTACTCAACAACGGCGGCAGATACTGCTCTCACCATATAAATGCAACATTAAAATAAATACATATATATACATTGGGGGGTTGCATTGAGCCCTGGGAACTAAACGCGCTTGCCGTACCTGCAAGGAATTCGATGTACAAAATGATCTTAGAACCGGATCGCCTCTGAATTGCTCCATTCTGCACCCGGATCTCTGGAACCAAGCATATGATAGCGCCTTGGAGATAGATCGAAAAATCGCCTAAGGAGTAAGAACCCTGGCGTACACCGATAGCCCTTTTGTGTTTGTCTGGCGGGAGAGAGCCATCAAAAAGTCTGCCAATGGGGACGGATGAAAGCGCACTACTTCAGACTCACTCCAAAAACATTTCATTAGCTTTACCTCACCGGCAATAAGAGGACAAGAGGAATTTCCATCGCCGTGATTGATCATTTTGTTGAGATCAAATACGTCGCAAAATAGTGGAGACAGTCTCACGAGACAGGTCGTCGGTTCACCTCCTCCACGCAGAAGCGAACTCTAACGAGACAACTTTCTTTTCATCTTATAGGTTCGAGCTGTCAACAACGTCAGCAAACTCAACCTGCTCTACACAACGTGTCTTATGTATGTTTTAGACACTAAAATACTTGATTAAAACAGATAAAAAACGTAGACAACCTTGCGATATATAGCCCCATCAAGTTTCGTTATGCCCACAAGACGCTGCTAAGAGGCCGTTGACGGTGTGGCACGTTGGTGTGCATTTTATCAAATAAAACTTTTTTTAAAAATGTGTATAGCATTTGGTCATAGCAATTGAAACGTTGATTAGAAGACCAACGCTCACATATTTTCCTTCGATCGAGCAATCTGGGCTTTAACGCTCATATTATGCACGTTGCTCTTTGTTTCAGTAAACACAATTTGTAGGTGCCTAACTATTAAGGAACTACGCGTTTAAACTATTATATTAAAAGACTTGTTTGTCCGTTACGATGTCAATTAATTGCCGTGTAATTTCGTTTAAAGCGAGGGGGGATACCGAGGTTAGTGCGTTTGTGAGCTTTTTTAGTTAAGTACCTTCAGTATTCTAAGTTAATATGAAAGGCTTCAGGTTTATGAAGGGCTCTGTATGCTCTAGTTAATTAAACCCTCTTCGTTTCTGCAACGGCTACTGACTGCTGCACTCAATAAAACCATTACTGCTGTAGACGCGCCTGTGCTTATGCTTTAAACGGTCGTTTACTCTGTTCAGGGGTGGCCGCTAGAGGCTGCTACTGAAATAATATTGCAGTGTCGAATTAAGTGCACTAATTTGCTGAACGGGTCTAGTAACGTGCGGTCATGCTTGTCTTGTAGACGGCTGATTTTTTCATTTTAAATCAAAGTATTATAAGAACAACTGCATTCTTGTATCGTGTTGGCCATTGGACATCGTTTATTTTTAATTTGCATGGATATTTATAGCCGGGCATTTCTCGACAAACGGTATATACTCAATTTAAAAATTCCTTCAAACGTGTAGCAGGTACATGTATCGCATCGACTGTCGCTCCTCAAAATCATCTATGTGGGTATGTTTTTAGAGAAATTAGTTTAATACCGTGGGCTTTATGATTAGATACCAGCCATTTTCTTCTACCTTCATCTAAAATTATTTACCATATTGTATCTTTCCATTCTTTATATTGACCAGTTAAACACAGTATATTCAGTCCCAGATGCTATACAAGGTTTTCTACTATTTATCTTTGCTCTCCCCCTATAAGTTTTATGACTAAAAACAAAACAATAGCAATGCTACCCTCTACTGATAGATTATCAAAATAAATGAGACTAACGGATTTGCTTCTAAATTAATGGATTCGCTTTAATATTAAGTAGCTTTATTTGAGATCGCAAATTGGGAGGCATTTTTGGAGGCTTTCAGATGTTCATGATACACATGCGTCGCTATTACCTTGCGAATATAAGGATGTCTATTTTATGTACAGAAATAGAAAACGTAGTGAACTAACAACTGTTGGCATTTCTGCTTAGTGGAAGCTCTAGAAACATGTGGCTTTTCCTTTACGGTGTCAAATAAATGCCGTTTAAGGGGAGGGGGACACCGAGTTAAGTGGATCTGTAAGCTTCTCGATTTTAAAGTGCCTCGAGTATTCTAAGTAAGTATGTATGGCTTTAGGGCCTTGTCGCGCACGTATTATGCATCATCCGTCTAGAACGCTGAACGCTATAAGCTAGTGCTGAAATAGTATATCAGTGTCCGATTAAATGCACTTGTTTGCTGAACGGGTTTAGTAAGGTGCGATTATGCTTGTTCCGTACATGGTCGTTTTTTGAAAATGCAAAGTAAAAATATTACAAAAGCAACCGCATTTTTGTCGCGTTAACCGTTAGGCGTAGTTTCTTTTCAATCAGCTTAGAGATTTTTAGCCGGGTGTTTCTTATTTGATGAGCGATACTCAATTAACGAGTCGGCAGCAAAAAGCAGACTTGAAAGAAGTGATACGTGTCTTCCACACAATATTGCAATACTAAACACTAAATAGTGTTTTTGATTTCAATATTTATACCCTCAGTTTGTTGTTAATTAATAATAAGGTACCAAATACCTGGCTTATGAATATTTCTTTTAAGAATAAAAACAAGAAGAAAAAAAGAGAAAAAAAGAATAAAAATTGCAGTAACGATTGCCGCTCGCATTAATCCATGTTTGTATATTTTTGTAGCAATGGGCCTTATTTTTTAGTCAATTTAAATGCAGTTTTATTGCCTTTAAAGAGTATAACATTTTATACATGATTATTCACGAAAAATCTGTATTCAATATATATCAATATTAACATATTATAGAATTCGTGATATGTGTAATGGCAATGTCTATAATTTTACGTGGTCATGGTTCTCAACATTCTCGGCATGCGTCATAAAAACATGTTGATTACGTCAGATCGTTCAACTTTTATATACACCGATATGGTTTGAGTACTGCGCAGATTATTGTTGAGAAAAAATAAATAATTTGTATTAGACTGAGATTCGCGCGTACACTTTAAAATCTGCTCTCGAATACCGTTCTGATATAGGTACTAAGTTGAAACTGCTACGAAAAACCTTACGTCTCAATGAAACGCGTTGAACAAATGTTGACGTTTTTGGGGTCAAAAATATTTTGACTCTAAAGTTTAAGATCATCTGCATAGAATTTGTGCATAACGGTTTCGGATATTTCGGCTTACTGGTTTCAAAACACTGCTGAGAATTCAAAACCTCAGATCGGTTCCGCTCACGCCAAGAAGCGATTCAGATTCACAGACGAATCAAGGTTTAAGGTCGAACTTGGGAGGAAGACAACCTATCTAGCCCCCTATATATATATATATATATATATATATATATATAGTAAAGTTTATTTTCCGTATAATACATTAGGTATATGTTACACACATCAACTAGCTAAGCCAATGCGCATTGTGACTGTCACGTGTCCGTTTCGATGAGGCCAGGGCGAGACCACTTCAGGAGTGTGCCCCGAACGGAGGCAGCGTTTCCACGTTGTATGTCAAGATCCAGGCGTTGTTTAAAAAAGGACGATGACCTGTTATCACCGGATGACAGGTTTAACAAGGTCCCAACTTTGCGGATCAGCTGCTTGGTCCGAACGCCAGGGGCACCTAGGGTTTCAAACGCGAGAGGGCAAAATTCATGGGGATAGCCGATTGATGAGTATTTTCTCAACTTGTTAGTCTCCGCAAGGTGGGCTGCATAACCAGCTTCGGATGCGCCGCCACCGACCATAGAAGGAGCTAAGGAGTCGGTAACGGTTGCATCCCAAACTAGCATTTTGCCTCGCTCGAATGGTGTGAGTGTCATACCATCTGGACGTTTGCCGTCCTCCGCGCAGAGACCTGGGGGTTCAAGAATGCACGGACGACCGCACGACCTAAGGGCTCTGCTAAAGGTCTCATTAATAGCGGCATGTCTCGAGCGTCGTCCTGCACTAATAATGCACGATAGTCCGTGATGTCCTAGTTTATCGACGGGGTGACCACATTGGCACCGATGAGGGCTAACTATATCTGCCCCTAGTCGTAAGCCTACTGCTATGCGAATCGACTCGTCATCAAGAAGGGTACCTATGGGGGCACTGGGAAGCGCGTGTAACCAGGCCCCTGAATCCTTGGCGGATACGGCGTTTAAGCGAGCTCTGGCTGTGTCGTCGGCAGCTTCGTTAAAGAGGCGTCGTTGTACCTCGTCGTGCAGAGGGGAACTCCAGTCACGCTGGGACAGTACGTTTTCAGGCCTACCCCCACAGCGCGCCTCAAGGTTCTCTTGAAGATGGGCTAAGCGGTTTCTAAACTGGTCGACTCCCGCTGAATCTAAAAGAGGGGTTGCCCTGTTTTGCGCGCTTAGCATTGACGAGACTATAGCCGGCCCGGCCAGGGTCAGTAAATTTGGTACCCCGAGGCCCCCTTTTGAAATGGGTAGCAATGCCTGTTCTCGCGCGCTAGGCGGTAGAGATGTATTCAGCAAGGATTCCAGGGTGGACAGTGTCAAGTCGTTGAGCCTTTGCAACTCGTCGGATCGATTTGATAAATCGGCCCCTCGAAGGAGGTGGATTAGTCTTGAGGACGAAAAGGAGGACCTGAGTAAGAAAAGTCCCCGATGAGCTCCCAGAAGAGGAAGGCGAGCGGCGGCGTTTTCCAGTTTCAATCTCCAACGCTCGATTGCTGCTGGGAGCCCCTCGGGGCAAATTGGCACACCCAGTAGCTCCAGATCGTCCTTGACGGTTAGCTTGCAGCCAGGCAGGAGGTTTCGGAGTGACTGTACTTCGGGGGCCTCAAGGGTAGGGCCAAAGAGGCATATCTCGCATTTGGCCGGATTTAACTCCAGCCCGGATGTAACACTGAAATCCAGGACCCGTTGAATATCTTCGGCTACTGTGCAAACGTTTCCTCCTAATAAACCATCGTCAAGATACCAGAGGTTCAGCGGGCTCCTGAAGGAATCCACCAGATCCTTGATGCCCAGACAAAACAGAGGTGGTGCTAAGGGGTCCCCCTGCTGCAGTCCAGTGGCGGACGAAATCACATGTTCAGGCAAGACAAGATGGGAAGGGTGCCGATATGCCAGTTCGACGTAGTTTAATAGATGAGGGGCGTGGAATGCGACGGCCTTCATCAAGTGATCGCGTCGTATACAGTTAAAAGCGTTTTTAAAATCGAGCTTTACAAAGACCCCTGGAGGTTCGCGTGAGTCGAGAAAGGCGCGGGCTGCGTGAATGGCTACTTCGGTTCCGGCCGGCGTCGCGAATCCCAATTGGTGTGCACCGGTTGCGTGAGAAATGGCGTCTTTGTTGTGGTTGCATCCGATCTTCGCGGCGAGCCTGCGTAGCGCAGACGAACACGCAATAGGACGTACCGAACCGTCCTTTTTCTGAAGGGCAAATAGTCTTGCGCCAAATATCAAGGGCCGGAGGCAAGGAGGAGGGCTGCCCCAAAGAAGGATGTCTACAACCTTTGCCAACGCGGAGAGTAGGCTGGCGGCGACGCCTTCGAGGGACGGGGAAAGAAGGTCCATTAACAACCGGGGTCTCATAAAGTCTAACCCTGCGGCAGAGCTCTTGGAGAAGCTCTTAATCGCCGCCTGGATATCTTCCTTTGATGTGACGAAGGGCAGAGGAGATCTGGTCAGTGTCGGCCATTCTAGGTCCTCGGGAGCTAATGGGTGTTGCTCTCGCAAGGCCTCTATACGGTCGATGCCCGGCGTTAAAGTATCTGTGGATACAATAAGTCTGGCGGCACCAGAAACATCACCTTCGGAGAGTTTAATAATGGACTGGCGCACGGTGTCATTTTTGAATGGTTTAGAAGTAGAGGTGCGAGGGTGCGAAGTGGCAATCACGTCTGACAGGCGCATATTCTGAGAGAAGTCGCGGAGATTGTTGCGGATGATGACTGAAAGAGATAACGCATCGTTGCGTGCGCGGGGGAGGCGAAGCACTACGGGGGCAAAGGAGAAAAGACCGTACCATGCTTCAACGTCGTTATCAGATGAGACTGCTGAGAGTACACGGGTAAGGGCCTCGGCCACTTGCCTCCTAATTGACTTTGGTACAATTCGGATTAGTCTGATTCGCCCCATAACTGCTTGAATGTCCTCTAAAATTTGCGCCGGTTGCAAACGAGAGGGCACAGAGGTGGACGTTGTAGAGAAGGAAGCCTCAGTGGCGGTGGGATGCTTGACTGATATATGCCTTGTTAGGCCACGCCGCGTGTATCGCCCGTCGCATAGTGGACATTTGATAGTAGCTGGAATGGGGTGTGATGCTGCTCCGTCTTGAGCTGTGCGATCGTGGTCATTCATGATGACTGTACGATTTGTCGTAGATTTTTCACTAGCGGTAGCAGCTGTAATAGCGGCTCCAAAAGCTCTAATAAGGCCTTGAATTTAGCCGATAAGTCTGGGCTTAAGCCTGAAAGAATCTGAGACAGTCCGAGAGAGGCGCCTTTAGGGCCGAGCACAGCCTGGGTCGCTTTACGTGTGCGCTTGACGGGTGTTTTGATACGGCGATGCCTTACAACGGGCGTCCTCCGGCGAGACCGTCCCGTCAAACGTCCGCCTTTCCTCGTGGGGATTGATATAGGAGCCGGAAGTAGCAGCTGCGGGGTAGGGTCTTCGCGTGATTGAGAGATCCCGCGGACAACGCTAGCGTAAGAAGGTTGTTTTAAAGCCTGAGTTGTGTTATCTACTGACATGGCTGATACGGGGGACATGTCAGTAATCTCGGCTGCCGGATGTAGCACCTTCACCTGTTGCAGTGTCCGGGCTTCGAGTATAATTCGGTTTCTTTCTCGGAGGTAAGCCAAGCGAGGACATGCAGATGAACCGGCCGCGTGAGCACCACGACAGTTCACACATCTTGCTGAATTGGCGCAGCTTGCTGCTAAGTGTCCGGGAGTGCCGCACCGTTTGCATACCTGGACCATGGTACACCTGTCAGCGAAGTGTCCCGGCCTCAGACACTTGTGACATAACTTGGGTTGGTCGGGCTCGAGAACTACTTGATGAGTTTGGTATCCAAGGAAAACGGATGGCGGAGGTTGGCGCGTAAAGGAAAGAATCACCTTACCAAGCATAACTCTCGCTCCGTTCCGCATGTGGGACAATCTTTTTACATGATTGACTCCGAGCGGTGATAACTCGCGTAGTATCTCCTCTTCGGTTATTGATACTGGAACTCCGTGTATTCGGGCTTTAAAGACCGATAGGGATGGGCTGTGTGTGACCACCGGTAAGCTCCCTAGGGCTGAAATCGAAAGCACCCGAGTTGCGTCTTCAATTCGCGAAAGCCACACGATAATGGAATTTCTGTCCCCTGATATTCTGCATCCCGGAGCTACGTCGTGTATATGTTTGTACGTCGACAATAGCGAGCCTTCAGGAAACTCTGCTGAGGCTTCGCCTTCGGATGGTTCTCTTCGGATAATCACCTTAAACGTCCCTAGTTCACCAGACGATAGACTCTCCTTTAGTTTAGCTAGGCTCTTCTGCTCGCGGGACGCAGTCAGTTTTTCCCTGCGGGTCACCACACGAGTAAACCCGTCATTTGTCTCAACAGCCTTGTCATCTTCAGCGCTCGTAGAGTCTGAAGACAACTTCTTGCGCTTTGAGCCTATGACGCGCTCTTCTGCCGTGGCGCTCCCACTACATTGACCAGGCGCGGGGGTGCTCGGTAAGGATGGGCTCGGTTTACCGGAAACATCCATGGCCGACGAATCGTGGGTGTTTGCTGCCACCCCTTTCGGAGCGTCGGTCTGATCAGCACCCGTGCTGGCGTCGACTGGGCCTTGCCGTAACCTGGATATATCCAGGGTGGGCGGCGGCGGGGCAGTACTACCCCTGCTGGGCGGCATCGTGGCCTTTGTAGGCAATCGATACGTATGAAGTTGATATTTTCAACTAAGTAAAACGTAAAATGCAATTAAAACGATTTAAAAATGATTTAAAAAACCGGCGACACGCGCGTGATTTGAACCCGGGAACTTTGTTTTCGAGTCGGCGCTCCTCCCGACTCGTCCACAGAGTCACGTGGCTGTACGTTAGCCTCTCGCGATAGGGGATCGCAAAGCGACGCCAAACGTAAACAAACGCCCGTTGTGATGACGTTGTAAATCGAACACGATCGCCTGTCAGGCTGAGTGGAGTTGAAACTCCGGCAGCACTACGTGGTACACTTTGGAGTGGGCTTCACACCTCTCTCGACACCTCTTAGTCTGTTCGGTCACTGTTGTAGGTTTTCTTACGATTGTCACTCCTGAACAGGGTAAACGAGTCCAATTAGCGGGAGCAAATGTTGAACACGTCTACTCTCTGCCGATTCGAACGCAAGAAAAAAAAAAAAAAAAAAAAAAGCTTAGCTCTAGCCCCCTTATAACTGCTGAAGGCCTACAAGCACTCCTTGTAGAAATGTGCGAGACAACGTGCACTAGGAGCGTTCACCCCAGGCGAAGAAACATCCCACCTAACTATTAGTGGTCGCAGAAGAAGGCGAACAAACGCAAGAAGTGCTGCAAAGTGAGGCGTGCGCTTAAACGGAAGCTTCGAGGCGGAAAGACACGCACTCAGGCACTGCTAGAGTATAGGAGAAACCGGGCCTTACTTAAGCAAGCCATGGTCAACAGCAAGGCTAGGGGCTGGAGCAAGCTCCTCAACGAGGTCGAGAACGATCCCTGGGGAAACCGTACAAAATAGTCAGGTAGACAAGAAAAACACATCTGTTTCCAACCAAGACTGTCCTAGCTAATCTGTTCCCAACCACGTGCCTCTTGCGAGGGCGCAATTATTTATTAAAACATACCCAGGCAAGAAGGCGAAGGCGAGATTCCGTCTATTCACCCATACGAGGTTTGACGGGCAGTTCTTAGACAGAAGGCCGGTGAAGCCCCCGAACCAAACGGGGTTCCCCATAAAGCAGTGACTTTTCTTCACGGAGCACCCCGAAACAATAGCAAACGCTTTTACTGTCCTGTTCAAAAGCGTTAAGAACGAATTCAACAGCTTACCATGGAAGACCATTCTGGGCACACATTTACAAAAAAGGTCTTTTTGTATCTAGTAAGAGTCTTTTTCGGCTACATCAACGAACAATTTGCAACGGTTAGGTTTTTTTTCGAATGTTTACGTTCGAGCAGTAAGGAGTGTTTTCGCAGTTCTCTGTTTTATTGGTGTAGCTTAGTGTGTGCTAGATCATACCTGACGTTGAGAATTGGTGCAGTTCAACTTCTTCGCCTTGTGCATCCTTTGTGCTGTGAATTGACCGGTCATCGGCGTTGTACACTTGCCTAAGGGCGACCCACCATCTGGGAAACCCATAGCAGGTACGACGACGACGACGACAACAACAACGCCACCGGCTGACGTCAACAACAACGACGATCCGCCAGTCCGCTGTGTTCGAAATGTTGGCGCCGAAACGGTCGCAACTGCAGAGACCGCCGCCTCCGCTGCCGGCTCTCCGTCAACAAGTGGAAAGGGATGCAGCACAAAGAAGAAGAAACGGCAGGCGACCAGACCTCCCCAGCAGCAGCAATCGTCGAAAGAGGCGAGAGACGCCGGCACTGCCACTATGCTGAGACAACGGGTGATGTTGCGGCCATCGTCTGCGAATCTAGTGACAAAAGCAGCGCGATCGTCTCGGGGCAGACAGTGGCACTCCGTCACTCAGTGATGATTTAATTGTCAACGAGTTGCAGTCTCTGGGGATGACCGAGGCCATCCGGGTGCGATCGAAAAACGCCAGGACTGGCATTGTAATGCCGACTGACTGCGTTATTCTCACTTTTACGTGCATCGAATTTCCAGACAGGGGGGATGTTAAGGAGCTCGTACCGAATGCTATCGCTCCACCGCAAGGTGACTGTCTTGACAGGACAATGCTCGCGATTACTGAAAAGATCATACCGGCCATTATCGAAACCCACTTCCGTTGGGCTCGCTATCGGATCCCTAAACAACCTTACCGCTGGCCTTCGCGATCAGCTTAAAGACGCTCTGCTGTCTGCTGTCGCTGCTGGCGATAGTTCGAGTTGTGCAGGGAAAACTCGTTTCGGCGATGTTTCCTCTGCAGCAAGGGTCCTTTTATCAACCAACTCAGTAGCGCCGCCCTCTGCCGAAACAAGGCTGGCCCTCCTGAACAAACATCCGCCAAGTCCACCTGACTTATCCTTGTCCCCGCCTCCCGCATCTGCCGGAGAGACTTATGAGATCACCGTGTCTGCGACGGATGTCTTCAACGCCATCCGAAGCTTTCCTAATAGCTCAGGCGGCGGCCCTGATGGCCTTCGGCCGCGTCACTTAAAGGACCTTATTGGCAGAGACGGCACGAAGAACCGACTTCTTCTAAGCCTAGTACGCTTTGTCACCTACCTGTTTTCTACGGCGCCTCGCTTATTGCCTTGCGCAAGAAAGATGCTGGCATTAGACCCATTGCCGTCGGTCTGACTTTTTCGGCGCTTAGACAAAAGAATCATAATCAGGAAGAGCATGCCAAGCATCGTCGCGATGGTCTCGCCTCATCAGCTCGGCTGCGGAATACGGGGGGGTGCGGAAGCGGCCGTCCGTGCAACTCGGGCATTCGTTGACGACAACAGGAGTGCTTCAAACAAGATGCTCGTCAAGCTAGACTTCAAAAACGCCTTTACATGCTCAGACGGGACCACCTGCTTAAGGCTGTGCACTCTCACCTTCCTCGACTTTACCCGCTTGTATACCAGATGTACAGGCTTCCAAGCAAGTCAATTTGGCAGGGAGAATTTATCGAGTCATACTCCGGTGTTCAACAAGACGAGCCCTGCGGCCCCCGCTTTATTTTGCATTGCTATTCATGAACTTCAAATACGCCTTTCTTCCAAACTTCGACCTTGGTTTCCTGACGACGGAACTCGCCTGGAGACGCCTCGGCGGTGCAGAGAGACATTGCCCATGTAATAGAGTTCGAGGCGGTTTCAGGACTCAAGTTGAACGACGCTAAATGCGAAATTTTCTTCCCCTTTCAAAGAGACCCTCATCTCGACTCCATGCTTCAAATGGAGCACAATCTTCTACCAGCTGCCAGGTTAATTGCTGATCACGAACTCAAGCTTCTAGGAGCGCCAATTCTCGACGACTCTATTGGCGTATCTTTAACTAAAAAAGGCTCTGATTTTGTTCGCTGGTGCTCTCGACTGCGACTCTTGGACGCTCATCCAGCCCTCTTCTTGCTTCGCGTAAGTTTGTCAACTCCGAGGCTGATGTACCTCTTGCGGTGCTCACGAGCGTATGCCGAACCGGACTTGCTTCAATCGTAAGACGAAACCTTGCGAAGTACCCTCTAAGGTATACTAAACGTTCAGCTTAGGCAAACCTCGTGGTTACAAGCTTCGCTCCCAACGTCCGCAGGGAGAATGAGGATTCGCATGGCTTCGCAAATTGCCATTTCTGCCTACCTCGGGTCTCTAAAGGACACCTATATTTTGGTGTCAGGGATCGCACTGCCGGATGCCTACACAAATTTCATCGCACAATCGGAAAAAGCCTGCCGATACTATGCAAAAAAGTGGGGTCCATTGCCGGAGCGCATTTCACAATCGGCCCTGGACTTGCAAGTAGTGAAGTCGATCCAAAAGCGGTTAATGATCCAGGCGAACGACGTTAGAGAGCAGGCGCGGCTTAGAGCCGCAATCGATCCGATGAGCGAAAAATGGCTTCAGGCCATTCCCTCACCGCAGCTGGGGACGATGCTGGACAATACCACACTCCGCATCGTCTCCGGCTTGCATTTGGGGGAATCAATCTGCTTCGCACATAACTGTGCTAGATGTGACGTTGGCAGATTTGTCCACTGTGGAGGCTGCTGTTGTTGCCAGTGCTGCCGGGAGTGGTATAGCGACAGAAAAGCGAACTGTTCCTGTGTTTACGAAGAAGTTTTTGTGTCAAACTTACGTCCTGAGCTTACAGCCGAACAAGTGGCCGGACATCTCGAAAGGCTAGAGCTAGGGCACAAACCTTGCAAAATCTTCAAACGTGGAAGAACACATACGCCTCCTATGCTGTCGTGAATGATCATGACCTACGCAAATTGTGAGACCCACAATGAGCAAATGGATCTCGAACATTGTCTTCAAGGAATATCGGGGTACGCCTCAAGCTGATCAGGTTGGGAAAATGATTGGAAACGGCAGAATCCAGAGATGCTGCTCGTTAAGCTGCTGTTAAGCTTAAAAACAACTGTCGGTTCTAATTGATTTAGGTCAACGTATCACTGATAATCGACAGAAAGCTGACCTGTTGTGTGTCTGTCGTGTGTCCTGCTAATATCCAACAAGTCACCAATGTAGATAGAGCGGCTACGGCGCGCAGAAGGAGCAACTAGGTTGACGAGCAGCAACGCCGTGAAGCATTTTATGTAGATGTATCATAGAAAATCAAATGTAGATGTATCAGGAGTCTTAAAAGTGATCCAAAGCACTGATCAGAAGGTCCTTCTCTGTCTGGGATTGCCCCCCGCTGTGCTCTTCAGAAAGACAGTAATAGGCGTGGCATATCAGCTAAGGAAGATTTTCCGAAGGTCACTAGATGTACTAACCTATAGTGAACGGATAACTCTACTAGCTCTGGACTTCGGTACGAATGCGATCTATAGCAGCCTTGATCTCTCGTCTTTGATAGAAAATATGCTGTAAAGGTCTGCCGGTCTGAGTGCCGACCTTCTGTCAGATAGGTCGAACAGGCGCTGCGCCCTTTTACAGCAGCTCTGAGCGTTCTTTCTCTGTTACCAGCTGCTCGTAGTACGGCCGTCTTCTAGAGAAGACTCCTGTTACGGGCTCCGATTTTCTCAAATCTGTACTGTAAAGAACTGGACCTATGTTGACGTAGTAAGGCACTGGTACGGTTTTTAAGGGCCCTGTCATGTAATTTAAATTTCAGTAAAGTTGCTAGCTACTACAAGACTATACATCACTCTTGGAACAATCTAGGGGATGGAAGAGTGACTCTTCCGTCGGGTCGGACAGTCACCGGACGTATATGTATATCAAGCCGACGACTTGCAAACGCTCAACGAGTTGACACTCGCTACCCTCGAGATACTGCTAAACATACTCTACCCCCTAGCGCACGGCAACAAGCATTACTAGCCGTCTCTAGAGGGGGCCTCGAGGTCCCAAATTACTGACCATTGCCGGGCCTGCCATAGTCTCATCAATGCTAAGCGCAGAAAACGGAAGCAATCCTCTTTTTAGATACAGCGGGAGTTCGGCCAGTTTAGAAACCGCTTAGCCCAGCTTTAGGAGCACCTTGAGATCCGGTGCGGAGGCAGGCCTGACAACGTACTATTCCAGCGTCACTGGAGCGCCTATTTGCAAGTTGAGGTACAACGATGTCTCTTTAGTGAAGCTGCCGACGACACGACCAGAGCTCACCTCAACACCGTGTCCACTACGGATTGAGTCGCCTGGTTAAACGCGCTTCCCGGTGCACCCATTGGTACCCTTATTGATGAAAGGACGATTTGCATAGCAGGAGACCTACGACTAGAGGCAGACCTAGTTAGCCCTCATCGGTTTCAATGTGGTTGCCCCGTTAACAAACTGGGACATCACGGCCTATCTTGTATCCTCAGCGCGCAAGACGACGCCCTAGACATGCCGCTCTTAGTGAGATCATCAGCAGAGCCTTGAACCCCGGGCCTCTGCGCGGAGGGCGGCAGACCTCCAGACGGGATGACAGCCACACCATTCGACCGAGGTAAAATGCCTGGTTTAAAATGCAACCGTTACTGACTCCCTAGCACCTTATATGGTCAGTGGCAGCGCATCCGAAGCAGCCCACCTTGTGGAGACCAGCAAGCAAAAAAATATTCATCGACCAGCAAGCTGATAGGTATCCCCACAAATTCCGCCCTCTCGCGTTTGAAACCTTGGGTGTTCCTGGTGATCGGACCAAGCAGCTGATCCGCAAAGTCAGCATTTTGTTAAATTTGTCAACTGGTAATAGCAGATCGTCGCTCTTTGTTAAACAGCGCGTGAGTCCTGGCATACAACATGAAAACGCAGTCTCCGTTCGGGGCACACTTTTGAAGTAGTTTCGGCCTGGCCTAAGCGAAACGGACACGTGCTAGTCACAATGCACGCCCGCTGGCCACATGGGCTTAGATAAGTCTTCGTGATATGTGTCCCACATACATTTATTAATAAATAATAAAGACGTATGTAGGCAAATCTCCATATATATATATATATATATATATATATATATAGTCAGTCATCACTGAGCTCTCGTCGAGTGCGGGTCGTTCACATCGGAGCTGCGTCGTCTTGCTGTGATTTCGTGGTTGAGTGGTTTCGCTCATGCAGCTGTCATGCTTCAAGGTGGATCACATGTCTTCGTGATCGCGTAGAGTGCGGTGGATTGTGCTCAGTGATTGTGATGGTCGCTGTTTCTGGTTTGTGGAACGCGTACCAGTTTTTGACCAACAATTCGCCATTTTTAACAGTCTGGTAATACAGTTGACACTTTTCGCGCCTGTCTGGGATCTCTGTTGCACGTCTCGTCATAGCCGTTCCATTCTTGACACTCAGCCTGCCGTCTGTTCCGAACATGGCTAATGCTTCCGAGTCTGTTCAGGATTCTGATCCAGGCATCGAAGTGAGCGAACTTGAGTGCAACGCTACTGCTAATAAAATTGACGAGAATGACTCATCTGAGAAGGGTTGAAATCTGGTTGTTAACAAAACCACCGCAAAGAGATTAGAGTGTTTGAAACAGCATTTCGGAGCAATTAAACGTTCATCCTACAGAGAACCCTAAGGCCTCTTCAAGGTTGTATTGGGTCAAAAGACAGACAAAATCATAGATGGCCGTACGGTTTCTGTAGTCGAGCCATTCGGTGAGCATCTTCTACCGCTCTGCGGCGAACTCTTCAGACGCTTCCCTCTTTCCAAGCCGGAATCCAAATTTGGTTTCATCCACGCTTGGTTTGACACGGTGGAAGGTGCAACTAAGGCC
>QVRM01004523.1:0-259526 GCA_003439945.1 Dermanyssus gallinae
AAGCAGCAACAGCAGACGAGCGACAGTGATGAACTGCACTGCTGTTGTTGATGCCCTGCTTCTGTCACTGTCAATACGGGCAGCAATGTTCGGTCGTTGCTGTTGTTGTTGTTGTGGTTGGCGGCGGCGGCGGCGTCGTTACTGTTGTCATTGTTGTCGTTGTTGTTGTATTTGTTGTCGTTGTCGTGGTCGTCGTCGTTGCCCGTTGTCCAATGAAGATGAATGAGGCCCTTAAAAGGTCCGTCGTGGGAGGTTCGTCGGTTAGACGGGGAGCCGTGAACGTGGCGAGAGCGGGCGACCCAACGAACTAGCGACCCAATGAGGGTCTTCACAGTTCTAGCACAGCAGTGCAACTGCGGCGGCAGCGACGGCGGCGGCGGCGACAACCTGCTTGAAATGTTCTCAAACATCCTCTCACTTGCTGCGCTGCCGAAACTTCCACAGTGAGAGTTACGACGAGAGCGACCTTCGTCGAGAACTGAAAAAAAAAAAAGAAAACAGAAAGAATAGAATCGAATCGAAACTACGAGCGCCCACGATCAGCACGAGTGGAATATTCTATTCGAATTGTCTCTTTCGCCAGCCTGATCCTTCCTTTGTCAAAGAAGGGTCTTGTGCTGCTCCCAACTGTTCCTATGAAATGCGTGCGTCTTATATATATATATATATATATATATATATAGATGTCTCTGTTAGTAAGTAACGATCGACTCTCCCCACCGGGTGGGGCAGAGTTCTGCACGGAGTCCCACCCCTAAAAATCTTCTAGTCGAAACGGCCCCGATTCAGACAGCCAATACAGCCTGAGCAATCACATAGAACGTCTTTAAATAGAAGTTTCTGAACGGCGGCCTGAAGTGATAGAATTGAGGGCTACGCAGAGGAGCATTGCCTGATTACGTAGCACCTTCCAGCTCTGTACTAACTTTCCGCCGCATCGTCTTCATTGGACACTGAAGTGGAAGAGCCTTTGTCCTTCTTGGCTGGCTAAACTAGAAGCTGATAGAGCCAACTGTTATTGCGCAGTGATAGTTTGTAATGGTTATCTTTTGTACGACGAATAGCGGCACGCAGCCATAAGTACATCAGTTCCAGGACAAACAGCGCAGCTGATAACACAGCTGATTACAGCAACGGTTACAACGAAACCAGTTGACGGAGCAACAACACGGCATCAACGGCATCATTGTGCATACAGTAACACTATTCATTAAAACGGCGGCGCCTTAGCGTGCTTAGCGTGGTGTTACGTCGTTGCCGGCACTTCACTCATTGGCAAAGTGACGGTGTCCTGAAGGCATCATCTGGCAACCGTTGACCTAATCGCTATGCATTAGTAGTGCAAGATGACAGGACGAGCATCAACCTGTGATTTTTTAAAGCAAGCACAGCATGTTCAGCGGCCGCTTTGGCGCGGGGGTTCCCTAAACCTACTCAACCTGCGCCGCGATCGGAGCCGTTTATGATCGGATGAAACCCTCTCTACCCCTAAATTTCTCTTTTTGGCTCTCCCTTTCTTCTTCGTTTTAAAGCCTCTCTGTCTTTCGTTTTCTTTCTGCTTCTCTGTTTCCTAGTCTCTTTCTCTCTTCGTTTCCTTCGTGTTTTTTTTCTGATCTCTACTTCTCTCTTAGTTTTGCTCTAAGGGTAGATGTTTTCGCGGTTCATTCTCGTTCATATTCTCGTGGGCGGCATTCTCCCAACCCGCTTTTCAGAAACGCTTGGCTGGCTCGTACTGGCTGGCGGTGGCTGCAGGAACTGCAAGACGGGCGCTAGGACGGGCAGCCGCTCTTACTGGGTGCTGGTACCGCTGCTCGCTTCTCTTCTCCATGTTCGTGCATAGACGGGAAACATAGGTGCGGGGGGGGGGGGGAGATAGAGCGAAGCACTAGCGGCTAGAGAGGGCACGAACGCGTAAGTGAGCGACCAAGCAAGCCAGTACGCGTGCTCCGCGATCGTCGAAGAAGGCCAAGAAAAGAGCAAAGGCTTCCCGGCTCAATGTAAATTCATCCCTTGAGATTAGGCCGCATCGAGCGAGCTAGTGCTGTGCGCGCCCCAGCTTCGGGCCCAGGACCGAGCAAAAGACAGACAGCCGCGTAGGCGGCGATGGCGGACATACAGATACGTACCACACTTCCGACCAACACCGGTCTCGCCTCGCACTCAACGGCCAAACAACGAGTTAGGCTAAACTTTCCATGCTACGACCATGCAGCTAGTGAGCCTCGGCCGCCACGCTTGCGCCTTGGCCCAGGCCCACTCGAGCCGTCGCTCTCTTCCTGTCCCTCTCGCAGCCGAACGCTGGTACGAGCTTTGGTAACGGTGACGAGTTACGGGCCATCAATTCCATCTATTGATGACCATGCTGCAGGGGCCGCGACGCTGCCACCGGGCTAGCCATTAACTTACTTGAAAGGTAAGTGGCTGTAGGCACCAACCGTGAAGCAACGTCGTCGTCGTCGTGGCTTTCCACGTCCTGGCATGGCGTCGTAAGGTGGTGGTGGTGGTGCTATGGTTAGGCTCTTCGGAATCGCCACCACGAAGTGCCAATAGGGCCGCAAAGGGAGCTGCTCGCCTTTTCTTCTCTACGCTCCCGTTGATATTCAGCAGCTACCTTTAAGACCCTAGAGCCAGCAGCAGCGACAACAGTAGAGATAGATGCCCAGAAGAACACGCGGAAACGCGGTATTCGCGCGTGGACCGCTGCCCGTCCAACCAATCGACAACGACGACGACAAGGACCCCCACTTGTGTCAGCAGCCCCCCCTCCTGTTCTACGTCTAGCAGGAATAGGAATAGGCAGGAGGCGACGACCGGGATGTGCGGGGTAGGATGTGGGTGGGTGTGGGGGGGGGGGGTGAGGCTAACGATGCCGGAAGACGGTCGAATCTCGTTAACAAGTGGCCATTTCCGGCCGTCGTCGCTGCCCGCCGTTAAGTTATCTACGCGGCCTCATGCAATGCTTCAGGTGTGCGCGGGCAATTATCTACTACGTACGTACGTGCATACAAAAAAGCATAATATGTGAGCGGAAACAAATAGACCAATAACCGGACAATTATATATATATATATATATACATATATAAGGTAAATTAAAATAAAAACTACGGTAACTGCGTAAAGCACTGTTGCACCTGTTCGAGTATCACCAGGAACAAGAGTTGGTGCAATCATTTCGAGCCAGAGATAAAGCGGGAGAGCATATAATGGAAGCATGCGTCGTTGCCTCCCTCTAGTCGGGGAAGCTTTTTTGAGCTCCTTCAGCTCGGACGACGAACTAAAGGAGACAGTGGAGAATTGGCTCTTGTTATAGCCGCAGTAATTCTGGGAATAAGAAATTATTCAGCTCGTGAAACGATGCGATAGGATGTGTTCAGGCCTCGGGTGGTTACTTTAGAGTAAAGGCGTCAATGATGCCAATAGTGTAATTTTGTACCTTATCATGTACCCCCCCCCCTTTAGATATATTAGTTCAACAGGTTCTCAAAATGAGCTTTTTAGAATTCGCATTTTAGCGCGCTATTGGAAACGGCAACTTTTCGACTGCTAGCAGTCAAATATTATGGTGATTGGCCGTTGCGATTTAGTTTGATCGCTTTTCCCGTGCAACGTATCGGCGTGATTTTGAAAAATTGAGAGAAAACAGAGTTTTGAGTGGTTATCAAGCATTTTTATTTTAAAGGTTGGAATGCGAACCAAGTGAAAACTGAGTTATACAAGGAGCACCGAGGATGAACTACGTTCAGGACGCCCAAAAACGGCAACTGATGAGGAAAAAGTGCGGAAAATCGTTGCCGCATTTGCTCAACCAAGGCCAAAAAGACGCGCGTGTTTCCGCTTCACAGCGAAATTTGGCCAAGATGTCGAAAAATCCGTCGATTTCTGGCGTGATTTTGGCCAGGTTCGTGACCGTCGATAAAAGATGGGTTTATCACTACACTCCCGAGACCCGAGAAGCATCTCGCCAATGGTGTGCACCTAGTGAAGGACCTCCGAAGAGAGTGCGGACAACGGCATCGGCTGGAAAGATGATGGCTACGGTTTGGGACCAACGTGGAATCACGGGAGAATATTATGCAAGACTGTTGGACTGCCTGAAGCAAGAACTCATCGTGAAACAGCCCGCTTTGCAGAAGCAGGTTGTCCTGTTTCACCAGGACAATGCTCCTGCACACAAGTCGCGGCAAGCATCGGCAAAACTGGCCCAATTGAGGTTCGAACTTATTGAGCAACCTTCCTATTCTCCAGACCTGGCCCCCTCTGATTATTTCCTCTTCGGACATTTGAATAGTCTCGGTGGAAAACGTTTTTCCACAATGAAAAGGTTAGGGCTGTTGTCAATGCCTATTTTCAGTCTAAAGACGCGAAATTATACTCAAGAGGTATAAAAATTCCGAAATCTCGGTGGGAAAAGTGTATTGAGCTTCTCGGGGAGTATATCGAATAAGAAAAAATAAAAAAAAAGATTTGTAAAATTCTTGGTTTTCATCTTAAGAACTTGTTGAACTCGAAGAACTTGTGAATCGAACAAAACTGTATGTACACCTTTATATATATATATATATACGAAGCAAACGTTGGCATGGTTATATATATATATATATATATATATATAACGAAGCAAACGTTGGCATGGTTGACTTTAGCGCAAGTAAATTTTGACGGTTTAAGATCGCTACAAAGTTAGTGAAGTGTTTCTTCCATAAAATTGCCATCACCAACAAAAAAAGAACAAAATCGTACCTCGTCTTCGATGCACAGCGAGCAACAACGTCTTAGTGCGGAACCGGGTGTGCCATATTCCACGAAATAGAGTTTCCAGCTAGGCAAACGTGGCCGCTTCTAACCTCTGCCGAGTAGACGGTTAATCTTTGGCTGTTTTGCTGCCTTCAGGCGTCCGTCTTTCGGGGAGTTCTTTTCAGAGAAACTCCTCCTCCTCCCCTAAAGCACGCCGGCTCATAAATAGTAAAATCACAGGCAAGTTTCCGTTCTCCCGTTATCCCTAGCGTGGCAGGGATCGTCTATATAGCGGTGCGAAGCAGGCGTCAGTGCCACAATGCAACAGCTCCTCTTGTTTCGAAAACGGCCGAAAAACTCCAAAAGAGCCAAAAAAGATGAGAACGCCTTGAGTCGCAGCATGACTGTCTACATCTGTCATCGTAAATTCCGTCGCCGTTATACTTCGCGACCGGCGGGCACTTTCCAGAAGGCTGGATCCATCACCGCCTGCCACAACGTTTTCAGTCACCTAGAGTGGGGCCCCAATGGGTAGCGATCAAAACTAAATACGGCTTCTCGTGCACCTACTATTGAAGTCGTCATCCATCGGGGGAAATTAAGGACTTCCCGGCGTTTGCAAAACGAGAGGTTATAATGCTTGTGTCCTGCCAAGCGAAAGATCGACGCTACTTTTCTACCATGGTTGCCGCCGTTACTGTATCAGAGATAGGCACCGAGGCGCGCCAGAAGTGCAATCTTGTAAGGATAAATTCGCACACCTGCTTAGATGCCAGCAAACAACTTGAAAAAATTACTGTAAGATTGGCGATAGTGCGATTAAAACCATGGGGATCAGCCATTCTCATTCCAGCCTGTGGGCTTTTTTCGTCATTACTCCTCTATTCGACCTCATGCATATTCGGTTACAATCCTCAACATTCTATCTGGAAATGAGTTCTCCTTGTCCTAGCCGACGTCCGGGCTATTCTGAGAACCCTAAGCATTCGATGGAGGATAATGATCAATATTTTTCATAGCTCTCTCAAATTATATCTCTTTTTCTTTTATGGAGTGAATACACTCTGTAGCATGAAATCAGCGGAACACAAATGCCAACACGTCTTGGAATGAGGAGCACCTTTACCGCGCGGCAGTTTTCTGCCATCGCAAAGTACGCGCTTGTCTTAGTAGATTGCCACTAGCCTGGTGCTACTGCGAGCAGACAGTCCTATTCGATGGAATACTCCGCTGCCAGTTGATTTAGTACTTGCATTAGAGCTTCGACCCTCAATGGTTTAGCGCGGCATCTTTCGTCCATCTCCGGCTGACTGGCATTCCGTAGCCTACCATGACTACCAACCTACCAGCCAGGCCCTCATGGTCTCGACGCACCCTCACAGGACGGATTACAAAATGGCATCCCCCTATCCAACCGCAGGTAGACATGCGGGATGATAGTCAGGGATAGAGCTGATTGAAGGAGAACGGCAGAGACGCCTCTCCCACGGCTTCGAAGTAATGCCAAAGTAATACCGAGCCTGGGGGGTGGGGAGGAATTCGGGTTTAGTGAGTTTGCGAGTCTCACACTAGTCACGCAGGCTGCTAATGGCGCATGTGAATCATGCATTCCCGAAACCTTCCAGAACAAAAAAAACCTACCATGACTGTTGGACACTGGACGTGCGTCGTTTTCCTGACATGTTGTTTTGAAGCAGAGCCATCTAATTTCGCATAATAGACACAATAGGCGACGAGGCCTACGATGAGGGTTATAAAGAGCGTGCAGGGTCGACAACGCTGAGGTTACAACCCCTGTAAACAGCCAGTGACATTCGTTGCGTCAGAAACGTGACTATCCCGCCGACCTCCTTAATTGTCTTGAACACCCTTGGTAGTTCCTTCAGGATCGACTCTGTCCCCTTGCTGACGCTGCTCAATGTTTACATAGCGTCGGGCACAAAACGATAAGTATCGTCTTGGGAACTCGGTGTTTCTTTTTTCTGTGTGGTCTGACATCCAACCTGACTTATCTAAGCTGGGGCGCAACTCGATGTACGAAGTACGACGTTGCTGTGCATGACCCCGTCACATCTTAAGCTGAACATGTTTGACCCTGTCACTCCCTGGCGTACCCTTGCTTGCGTCTAAGGTATGCTGTTTGAACCATTCTGCGGGTGGACGAGCTTCGAGCATGATTTTGATGACCTGCTTTGTCGTGTATGTCGTGTGAAAAATGACTTTGGTTTAGTTGGGAGTTAATACCTAAAGTGAACGATAGTTGAATGTGTCATTACTGAACGATTACATAGTCTAGCAATGCACCTGCGTCATTCATTGTGTCGGCGCTAACGAATCAGACTCAGGAGATACCTCAATCTTCTGTTTTAATGGCTTCTTATTCGTCCCGACTTTATTACGATTCATCCATCTGGTGTTTACTCGTATTACAACTGCAATCAACGAGCCGCAAGGCTGAATGGGCCACGCGTGGATCAGACCCTCCGCGCACCTGGACACTTGACGGATAGTGTCCACCATCATGATAATCGCTGCTGGCAAATCTAAAGTATCGCTGAAGGAGAGTGTGCAGCAGGGTAGAGAGCATCTCGGGATACGTATTTTGAAATATTCCGAACTGAGCTAATAACGGGCCTGACTGAGAAATCGCCGCCCAAAAATGCTAAACCCCTTGAGCGTTCCTAATGCTTACAGTACTTACGAATATCTGCATATGAATCAAAAGAGATACCATACGCTAGCGTTGTTGAATACTTTTGTATCATATTCAAGCTTACCATGCTTGCTCTTGATTTGAGCTTCTTAAGGGAGGTGCGTACTGACAGGGTTGGAGACGGTCAACACTGCAATTATTTCCGCATAGCTTTTACCTGGATGGATAGGTTTATAACTTTTTCTCACTTTCCTTTCAGAGAAAGTCGCGGTGGTGTCTGAGGCTATACGTTTTTTGCTGCAGGCGTCTATGTTATTTAAGTTCTCCACAACACAATTATGATGAATTTTAGTTTTGCTGCTGCTGCCGCTGCTAACACGGCCACGTACGTTGAGATTGAGATGACCACCGATAATTGTTCCACCTCTTGGGTATCGTTGGCACTGATTTTCTACTAAGTAGTAATTGTAGTAGTTATAATAGTTGTCCGAGTGTGAAAACTGCATTTTCCAGTTTACTTCTCTACACAAACAAGTCATAGTTAATCTCGTTGGTGTTCCAAACTGCTTTTAAGTATTCGTTGGTTACTGGCGTATCAATTAGTCACGGGGCTATTGGCCTGTCACTAGATGCTTGGGTCATTTTGTTACTGGGGACATTTTTTTCTCAAATCGTTTTTGCGTAAGCCGTGTTCACCCATGCTACATAAAGCTCACCGGTCGTGGCCACGACATTGTGCCCGTGGTGAGTTTAGGGTGCTACCCGGGTTGGCGGGTAATCTCCGCCCATCTGCAAGACATGCATGGAGCGCTACCGAGGCCCCTACACGTATCAAATTCAGAAAGGAAGGTGTAGATAAAAGTTTTTAGGAACGTGCGATTCGCTATACTCCCATGAAGGGCTATTTGCACAAATGCGCTCTGAACGTCGTCTAGATGGCCAACGACTTCGGTCGTCTTCAAATCGCGTGTTTTCTGACGGGACACACACGAAACGATCTTTCCTAAGTTTAGGCAGACTTTGACTTGATTTGTAATAAGTTAATAATATATATATATATATATATATATATATATATATGCATAACTGATTGTCTTTAGGGGCTGTAACACAACAACAAACAACAATAATCACAACAATAGCGTCGCCTACTCATGCTTTTACTACTACTTAAAACTTCTTCCGGCTAACCCCCAGCCAAGATTTAACGTCTACGGGACTGCATTTCGCATTGCTTCATAGACGGACCCCCATGAATACAAATGTGCAACGATGGAGCTCGAGCCCGTGCACCTAGGTGTCTCCTCCTGTCGCGAGGCGCAGGAGAATGCACCACGCTACCGGGCTCGACCTTACTATTATGCTAGAGCAGCTGTTGCACTCTTGCACTTGGTACTGTCATGTGAACTACTCCTTCTAGTGCTGTGGCGCACAGCGTCAGCCTATAGAATCGAGCTGAAAGCTTTTATTCGACATGACGGCATTTATATCGTGCTCCACCCGGGCACGTGGACCTGTCACGTATCGTCAAAGATTGCGGTCTTGCAGAAGTGCCTACACGACCTGCGTTACATGACTCAACACGACACACGACACCAACGGAGCGCATAGTTGCACAAGTTGACATGAGATAGAAATCCACCTCGTATGACAAGGACCAAAAGATGGCGGCGGGAGTCGGCCGGGGGCTCGCTAGGCTGACTTTGCGAAGCTGGTCTGAGCTAGGCAGACGACGAAGGGTTGCAATGCTGGATGCCATTGCGTTTTTGGCATAGTCGTGACAAGTTGCTTGCTGCCTGCACACAGAAAACGAACGTCGAGAGCGACCACGCATTGAAACATTCCGCGGCACGACAGCTCTCGGTCAGCTGCCCTGCTGGTCTTCCCCTTCGTCTCGTGCCACTGCGTCGTCCTATTCTACTTCCGCCTGCTGACTGCATAGCTACGCCTGAGAACATTGAAATCGTCGCAATGTTTGCGCACAGGGAAAAAACCCAGACAGACTGGGCGATAGAGACGGAGGCCGGGCAGATACGAGCGCGTGCTCTACGCTTACGTGGTTCGAATGCCGACTACTCGACGCCGGGACTAAGGCGGCGAGTCGTGTAGATTCTTAAAGCAACCGTCGGCAAAGAACCGGCGCGATCATCGGGGACCCAGTCGTGCCCGCGCTTCGCCCGTGCCACTCAACAACGACAAGACATACGTTGGCTGATCCCTTCCGGGTTTCTCTGTCTTCGTTTATCTCTCTACCTCTCATTTTCTCTCTATTTGCCTCTCTTTTACTCTCTTCTTGTGACTTTGTTCCTTCACTTTACCTTTCTGCCTATCTCATCCTTGATTTCTTCTTACTTTAGTTTGCTCCTGCGTGTTCCTTCTTGCTTGGCTGTCGATTCTCGTCCCCTTTGCCCCGTAGTCGTCGGCTGTGCTGTTTTACACTGTAGAAAATACAGTAGGCTAGGCTAGGGAAGATAGGCATCCTTGAACTATGCGGAACGAGTGACGGAGCCGATGCGAGGCTGAGGTCTAGGTATTTGGCTGAACGCTTGATCTCATAGACGGACAAGCAAGAACGCGCTTGAGGGCAAACAACACAGCCGGGCTTACATAGCTCCGTGGGGAGCTCATGATATAACAACAACAGCCCTAAGTCATAGTGCATAACCGCGGGAGCCAACAGAAAACGAGAGAAAATAGCAAACGTTGGCCGCTATGTTATTGAATCGGTTGGTGGGTCGGTTGGTCGGGTGGGCGAACGGCGGGGGTGGCCCCCTTCACCTGTACGGCTAGCCAGGCATCCAATCAGACACCGCTATTGCGAATGGAATTCTTAATTTTCGACTCTTCTCAAGCGAAAGTTTGGCAAAGCGTGCACGCCACGTGACTCCCATACCGGCTTGAGCGCTTCGCAGAGCGAACGGAGAAGACGAATCAGATCTTCACCTATATCGACGCGAATTAAAACGAGAACAACGGCTATGCGTGGCAGAGATTTCGACTGCCTCGACGATTCACTCCTGGTCAGCGGCGCAGCGCACGGCAGCTAAACACGTGAAAGTCACACTAACGATGTTAGGAGCCAACAACAATCGACTAAAATCTCATGCGTAAACACTCCAGAGAAAAACCCGTGGGACAGTGCGTTTATGACGAGATAACCTCAAGCGAGTAACCGTGTAAAAACAGCTACAATCAGCTTATACGACGTTTGAAAAACAGAGCGATGAAATAGACTCCTTAGCGTAAATCATAATCATTGTGTCTTTGCCCTTGATATCAAGATCTGGATGCACACAGAAGGCCCACCGACATCGATTATATATAGCCTATAAGGTCTTCTTTGCGTCGAACACTTTTTGCTATCATAAATTCACTACGTAACAGTTGTTTCCAGTGCACCAAATGGTCTTGCAATTCGAGAGATTTAAGGTACACGATTTGCTTCGCAAACTAATCTGAGGTATCGTCAAGCTCGCTTGCAATACTGGCACTAGAAAAAACTCCATTTCAAGCCTAACCCGACATGTTATTTCAGGAATCCGAAGTAGCATCTTAAGTAATTTCAGGTTGAGAGTCTGCAGAGGAGGCGGTCGTTGTTAAAATCGACATTGACGTCATTTCTGAGTTTACATCACGCATTTCTACCTTCTTCTTGACGAAATGCGTACAAAGTGGCTGCTCTGATAAGTGCTACAGTTATGATGTCCTTAACGTTTTCACAGATGAAACTGTAGCTATTAAGTCCAGTCATAGTTGTCTTGTCCGAAACACCAAATAGCATCTTATTCTAAGGAAGTATTATAGGCCATTGTTGCATTCTCACCTTTGCCAGCCTATATTAGTACTCGGTGTGCTTGCTGCACGCTGCAGATCATTCCAGTCAGCTACCAACTAAAATAATATAGAAAACTTAGTTAACCTATCTGTAGGTCTTTTCCTTATAGCATCGATCTGGCCCTTTCTTACAATTGGTCCTAACACTAGGGCCTCCGACAAGCCAA
Source organism: Dermanyssus gallinae (assembly GCA_003439945.1). NCBI lineage: Eukaryota > Metazoa > Arthropoda > Arachnida > Mesostigmata > Dermanyssidae > Dermanyssus > Dermanyssus gallinae. The sequence goes on from QVRM01004523.1 coordinate 11,391, forward strand.
TAGCTCTGATCTTATAAGAAAACTGTGCATTCTTATACAATATGCTCTCATTGGCTCATTCTTAATCCTACTAATACTAAACTTACTTTGCACTTTACTTTGTATACATTTTGAAAGTCAAGAGACTCCCTGTTGGGACACCTACAGCTAAAAATATAAAGTTCTCCTGAGCCGTCATATTTTTTGCCGCGTGCTAAAACTAATCGTCATCTACTGAAGACAATGTTTCATTTTTTAAAAGGACTTTAAAATCACTTTTTAGGGTTCGCAAGTCGCCACTCTAGTGGCCTTTATACGCAGATACAACGTACTCCCTCGCTTGGTGGCTTTTTTGTATGCGGCTTGGCCAAAGCAATAGTCAAAATCCAAAGCTTTTCGACCAGTGTTTTTCCATACACGCTGGCGCTCTATGAACGACGCTGTCCTGCAGCTGTTGTCCTTCTACCCGACTCTAGCTCGGCCAGTGTACAAACGGTGGACCTACTTTGTCAAAGAAGAGTAGACCCTACACCCTACATCAGCGCCATAGTTTGTTTCTAATAAATTTGAAGTTGACTTTGTCATCGTCCCGGCCCGCCTCTGCCGCCAACACCACCACCGCCACCGTTGACACTGAGCCTAAGGGCAGACCGTGTAGGCAGACACGTATGTTTCTGCTGCTACAGCTGCTTTGGCTGCTTCGCTGGCAACGACTGGAAACCGCCAAAGAGGTCGACTGCATGAGTATAGTTATGCCTGGCTAAGGGTAGTGGTTGACGACCGCGAGGGACCTTGGCGGTTCGGCGGGGGGCAGAAGAGTTGGGGGGATGGGGGGGGGGGGGGGCAAGGAGACCGGGTAACAACGACGACAACGACACGGAGAACGATGACAGAAAGCGGAACCAAGCCCTATACCGTAGTCTGTCTAAATACGCGTCGGGACGCTGCTAGCAGGCAGGTCTGCTACCGGCTTACAGCAAGCCAACAAAACTTTCTCACGCTTTGCCAAATATATATGGTGGTGTCTCAAGCAACTGTTGGCTGCTGCGCGACCGGTGTGCGTATAGGGAGAGACACGTGGGCACGCCGCCCGCTCCCTTCGCCGACACCGAAGTTAGTCGGCGTTGGCCGCCCTTATCCCCATTTTCTTTTTCCTGCTCACACCGTCCATGCTGGTGGTGGCAGCGATTGCAACGACGCCACGAGGAAAAGTCCAGCCATCGGACGACGACGAACGAACGAATGCGCCAACAAGCGCCCGACTTACCGTCCGTAGAGGCGTGCAAACTGAGAGACGACGGCTCGCCGCTAGTGACGATGCACAACGGCTGCCACGAAGCGCGCTAGATTTAAAGTTGCGCTGCTTTCTGGTGCTGCTGCCGCTGCCGTCGTGGCTGCCGTTGCCCCTTTCCATTCGTTCCGCCTCCACCCCCTCGGTTGCACAGATGGTTAGGACCGTCGAGGATTCTTTGTCTTCTCCTTGGGGGTGCCGGCAAGCGAGTGGGGGGGGGGGGGTTGGGCTACCGAACAACCGGCCGTCCCGACAGGCAGACAGATCTACTATCACGTAGAGGCACGCCTACTCTCCCCCCCACCCCCCGCCTCCCCCAATGCAGCCGCCTTCTCTGAGGCGCAGGGCAGAAAGCGCAAACGCTAGCAGAAGGGATGTATCATCCAGAGCCAAGGAGGTGCAAAACGAGTAGCGCGGAGCGAACACCAGAGGGAGAGAGGATTGACGGGATCACTCCCCTTCTGGCAGTATGCCGCGTGCGCTCCCCTTCACCCCAGGGCAGGGGGGGAGGGCGTAGTAACGCGGCTAGCTAGAGACTTGACGAAATGCGCTTACTGGCGCCGTAGTCGTTTTCCTTACGAACTTCCAGCGTTCGTAGGTGTGGCAGAGCGCACAGAGAGAGAGGCAGGGTCTTCAGCCTCGTCGTACCCCGTGTGGTAGTTGTAGTAGTAGTAGGAAGGAGTAGCCTTTATAGTGGGGCCAGTAGTTTGAGTAGCCGTAGAGGTCAACGTCTGTCGACGTTGAGCCAGCAGTGAAGCCAGTGTGGCCGCTGTCTCGACACTCGGTATGTATGAACGCGCGCACGTGAGTGCATCTGTGGAGGGAGGCGCTGGAGGATTATAAAAAACATTACTACTATGACTACTACTACTACTACACCTACCACCACTACTACACCTACCGCCACTACTACACCTACCGCCACTACTACACCTACCGCCACTACTACACCTATCGCCACTACGACTCTGCGACTACAAAGGTTCATAAACGACGCCGTTGGCGGTCGTAGATTAGAAGAAAAGGAGGAAGACGAAGAACAAGTGGAAGTGGAAGAAGAGGCAGCTCGAGAAGTGAGCAGTAGAGGCCGGTAGAGGCCACAGGGGCGTCGGGAATGGCTAGTGGTCGCCACAGGAGCAGCGGGCGCGGGCTAGTAGAGGTCACAGGGCCGGCGGGGGCATCCAATGCAGCGGCGTTACCTCGCCGTCGTCGTTGTTGTTGTCATTGCCGTTGTTGCCTGTTGCTGTTGTTGTTGCCGTTGCCATTGTTGTTGTCGTCTTTGGCGTGACTCGCCACACGAGGCATATTAATTCCACATGGAGCAAACGCCTTGCGTATTATGGCTGCCACGACGCAGCGACTGAATAAAACGTGGCCAGGGCGCCCAGCCGGCCGACAGGCTGCTAGCTAGTTTCCACCTTTAAGCTGCAAACTGCCCGCCTACTTTAATGCGCTGAAGCCGAAGCTACACAAGACACCTAGCGCCATTGCCTTGACTTCTTCTACTTCATACGCAGTTAAGTCGGGGGTGGCTTAGGTGGCGGGCGCGGCGGTAGCAATGGCTACGGCGGTGGCGTTTCTACGATATGTCACCCCGGCGCGCAAATTTGAATTCCACGCGCAACAGCCGTGACAAAACGCGTGCCATACACGCAAGTATGTGCAGGTGTGTTTTTGTCTGTCCCACTGGGTGCGTGTGTGTGCGTGTCTATGACAGTTTGTGGAAAAACATGTCATCAAGATGCACAAAGGAACTTGAGTGATCCATCTTTAAAATGTGCTGTAAATTGACTCCCTGCCAGATATATCTGTTCATATCAGCGTTATTTTCTACGATTCACCGGTCGCCTGTTATCCTCCTCTCTGGAAGCACGCGAAAAGACAATGGACTAACCATTCGGCAATGGCCGGTGCGGAGCAAAATGCTGCTGAATATTGTTTCTTCCTTTATTATACGACGGTACCATAAGAAGTGAATAGACGTAGGTTGTTTAATTCGTAAGGAATTTTTTTTCTGCTTTTTATTACTTCTTTATCATATTCCTTTATCTTAGTTAAGAATACAAATGGAGCGACAATTGTCTTCCGAAAACGTGTTTACTAGGGATATTACTTTACTTCGTTTAGAGTGGCTTGGGACCACTTCAGCAGCGTGCCCCGGACGGACGTCGCGTGTCCGCGTAAGACGTCGAGATCAAGGCGCTGTCTCAAGAAAGCCGCAATTCTCTTATCTCCGGTTGCAAGGTTCAACTGCTCACCGACTCTGTGGAGAAGTTTGCAAGTGAAGTTGCCTGGGCCGCCCAAGGTCTCAAAGGCTAGCGGTTGAAACTCATGTGGACAACCTATTAGGCGTCCCAGACAAGCATCCTGCCGCTGCTGAAGGGAATAAGAGTCGCCCCATTTGGGCGCTTACCATTATCGGCGAAGAGGTCTTGGGGCTCTCGAATGCAGGGGAATCCACTTGACCGAAGCGCTCGGCTGAAGGTATCGTTAATACCGGCATGCCTGGCACGCCGTCCCGCACTCATGGTACACGATAACCCGTGATGGGTTAAATTGTCAACAAGTTGGCCATATTTACATTGATGAGGGGACAAAAAGTCACAGCCGATATATTAAAAAGGGACGCCAGCGATAGATTAAAAGGGACTCAAGGACATTTAGAGTCAACTCGTTCAATGGACGCAGATCGTATAACCGCCTTGTTAGATTAGCCCCGCGAAAATGCGCTTGATGGCACTTAGGTCACGATATGCGACCACGATATAATAAGAATACATCACCACCACGGCTTTTTGGTACTCCTGTGGGGCGTAACCGACAACGTCATCTAGGAGAAGGGTAGACGAGACGCAGCTTAGCGGATCTCCTTACCGAGTTCCTACAATTTGCTTAATCACCAACATACCATGCTCACCTTAACCAACAAGATGTTCTCTATTACATTCAGGAAAGTGCCATCCATTAACAGATCGTCTAGCAGATGACGAGGGGATCTGTCAAAAGCCTTGACGCAGTCAATGGAGGCTGCATACAGATGATCTCTGGGTTGTGCCATAGCTCGATCGATTTCTGACTGGAGAGTGTGGATTGCATCAGGGGTTCATCGATCCTCTCCTAAAGCCCAATCGCTTTAGTGAAAGGACCTCTTTAGCCACGCTAAAGTATTAATAATGCAAACGTAATGACGGCAAAGGCATGTTGTTGCACTTCTTGCTTCAATTTTCGTAGAGGCTAAGTAGGAAGGCGGTAACAAGCAACCATGATTCACATCTGACAAATTAGTAAAATATGTATCGATAATGATTAAAACGCTACCTGTGTGAGATCGATGGATTGTTTTACCGAGCCCCACAATGGATGTATATGTGTACGAGATATCAAGTGACGTGCAACAGGCACCAATGGCATAGGAGTTGGCAAGGCAAAGGTATAACTCACTACTGTACATACTTTTACCCAGTCAGCTTAACACAAAAAACAAGTTAGTAAGAAACAAACTTTTCAAACAACACCAGAAACAATACCGAAGAAGCAGCATGACAGATCGAGAGAAACGTCCGAAGAATGGACGCAAGATACATCAATGTTTAATGTACAAATCAAGAATGCGAGTACGAGAAAAGGCGAACGAAGACCTTAGGGGAAACTAGCCCGCCGCCATGGGACAACAGACAGGAACGCCACGACTTGAGGGTTGGCCGAGTGCAAGAACGCTGTGACGAATATATAAATATATAAAACGTCCTTTCACAATAAACGGGTTAATAAAACAAAACAAAAACAAAAAACAATACCAAAGGCGTATAACAACCGAGCATCACCAGCAGCCGCACAAGCCGATGGACCTGGCAGCCGATGACAAAGGCGAAAAGCTAAACTTGATGCGTTTTGACATTCGAGTCGGGATCGGTTTGAAGCAGAAGGCGAGAGGTAACGAGAAAACGTTTAACGCATTTGTTGCCGTCATCAGTACCTCTGTAAGCTTTGCACTTCGTAGGCCAGGTAGCCAAGCATGCGAGCATCTACAGAGGCCAGAATTTTGTAGCATCTAGAGCAGCTGCTAAACTACTAAATGAGATTAACCCCTACCACTGTGTGGACAGAAGAAGCAATTGAATATCCTGCATTTGGTTTGTTTTATTCTCTGTTCGTATCTGGGCCGTGGCGACGTCTGCCTTCAAGCCCTCGTCATTCGCTCTTAGTTTCCCTCTCATTGTCTTCTTCTCTATTTTATTCCGAGACCTCTCGATCGTCTATCGATCGCTACCCATCGCCAAGCTCCCACTTCACTTGCCCATCGTCCGTCCAATCTCATCGAATTGAGGTCGTGGAAGCGGTGAAGCCGGCGCAGCCGAGAGAGCTGAGGGATTTGTTCTTCGCTTTGTATCCTTTTTCCTCGCAGAAGAGTTGCGCTGCGCCGTTGGCCTCGGCCGCATGCGGAATGCGTCGTCCTAAGCCTTTCAGTCTGCGTCCAGAAGGCCATTGGCGCTCCTGTTACGGCTGCCCCGCTGCCTGCTCGAAGGCCGCTGTTGGCGCCTGTTCAGTGACTTGATGGCCCACGCAGGCCTGCTGCGGGTATTTGGCGAGCTTTCCATCGGCCTTTAGTCGGCCCACTGGTCGGCTTTTTCTTTCACCTTTCTTTCTCTGTCTTTTTATCGTTTCTCCCTTTCTCTCTCCCTCTTCCTCCTGTTTTCTTCTGTTCGCCTCTGTTTCCCAGAAAGTTCCCCTCTTGTGTGTGTCCTGTAAAGGACTGGAACAGGAAAGCTGGTTGACACCTCCAGGCCCTCGAAAAACCTTCTGCTGCCTCAATGATGTTCTTTTCGACCCTCCGTTCGCTTTTTTCTTGCGCGAGCTTTCTCCCCTTTCTCTTGCGCGAGCTTTCTCTCTGGTCCCTCTCTCTCTTTATCTGACCCTTTTTCTTCTTGCTCTATAGCAACACTATAATGCGCAAAGCTGTCGATGATTGCTCGGCTACTGGCCTTGCCTTGCACAGCGCACACCGTTGTTGTTGTTGTTGTTGTTGTCGGTTTCTCGTCTCTTCAGCCTACGCTGCTATTGTTATTACTAGAACTACTACTATTACTTTTCGGTGTTGAATTGTCCTCGAGCGGTACAGATCGAGGGTTGCAGCCACGGCGGCAGCAGCAGCAGCAGCTTGAAAGGGAACACAAACGCGATTCCCCACTACCACTATTCCAAAAATGAGTGTTTTTCGTGTGTTTTATTGAATATATTTTACAGCCATTTTCATGGGAACTACTTTGGTGCCACTTTGCATGTCTAATACTAATGCTGCTACTATTGTTAATACTACGACGACAACTAGAATTAAAAACAATTACATTCTACACTATCATCCGTCCTTTGTGGGCCTGAACTCGCCGTGAGGTATATCTCAAATGCGCGGGGGGGGGGGGGCAGCATTGGAAGAAAGCCGGACATGTTGAGATATCTAGGGTTTCCCCTACAGTCTTTGTGGAAGTGGACTGGCCGCTAACTCTGAGCTTAGGTATGATTTTATTATCTTTTCTGCAGGAAGCATCACCCAAAAAATCGATCAACGATAACAGGATCGAACTCGCGACACCCCGGTAGATTACCACGACTTCGACAACTGCTATCGGTTGTCGGCTACCCCCCTTGAACTGAATGTCCGTACGTTGTTGGCCCACTTGTCATTATCGTCCTAGAGGAAAGTACTTGTTCTGGCCGGCTGCCGGGGAGGCGACAGCGCCTACGACAGATCTCCAAATGTCCCTCCCACCACTTTGGCCACCACTACCGCTAAGAGCAGAAACAAAACATCGGTCGATCGGTGGGTTGGCCGATCCATCCGAGAAGAGGTTGGTAGCAAAACCAAGGGCAGCCGAGGGCAGCAAAGGCGAGACAGAAAAGCGCGAGCAGAGCGAGCGTTTGATGCAGACGTAGCAGTTCCGACCGTTGTCCGGGCAGAACCTAGCTTCAAGCTGTTCCGGTCCAGCCACGTTGAGGTCCCTTCCAACCTAGCCAATGCATACTCATTCGGGCCCTCGTTCCACTGCGGACGACCACTGGTAGATTGGCGACGGCTAAACAGTCGTTTCGTTCTTGCCATTCATACTGCTGCTGCTGCTGCTGTTGTTGTTTTCCTTCTCATCACAACTTTCATTATCGCTATTATCATCACCATTATCATCATTGGCCTCCTTGGAATCATCGTCGTGGTCGGTGTCGCCGTGGTTCTCGCCGCAGCAATGTTAGGAATGAGCCTAAAGCGCTAAACAGAAGGGACGGCAGTGGACGAGTTAATACGCGAACGACGTAAACTCCCAAAAGGAAAGAGAGCATGAGAGAGTGAGAGTGAGGGCGCAAAGGGAGAGCGAAGCAAGAAGCAGATGAAGACAACAACAACAACAACAGATATGTGCTTCTTCCCCTGGAAAATACCTCGATGTCGAAACGCCAGCCAACACTCATATATCATCACCACCACCACCACCACAAACCGGCACTACAAGAGCAATAACATCGAATGAGAACAATAAACGAACGACAACAAAAGCGACAACAACAACAACAACAACAAAAGCAACAACAAAAACAACAATAACTTCGTCGGGATGTCGGACCAGCCAAATAGCGCCCGGAGCACGCCACTAAGTTCTGCTTCGGTTTGATGAAAGTGAGAAGGCGCGGAGAGATAAAAGAGATGGGAAAAATATTAAATAGAGGACGCCGGAGTGGTTAGATCGATACAGATCGAAGGCAGAGATCCATGTACAACCAAAGAGCGACTCATATTTATGTACACATACAGAGCGAAAGAGGGAGGTGTAGCGAAATGTAGGGTACTTGTTGTTGGATTATAGCTCTTGGTGATAGGTTGGATTATAGATGTTGCGTTGAGGGCGATTCAAATATCGACCAAACTAACTCGCTGTAGCGGACTACGAGTCTGAATCGTATAGATGATCGTACATGATACAACACAAATGTGACAGTGTGGGGCGATATATATATAATATATAACAGCAGGAAACTGTTTATATACTTGGGCACAATGCGGCAATTATATATCTATATATATATATATTGTTCTTGAATAAAAAACTCAAACTTGATCTTGTTTCATCTAAATATTCTCCTGTGGTTGATATATGTGTCTTCCACAAATCGGACATAGAACAAAATGCGTTTCTGTAAACGGGTCTATCCTAAAGCTCAAAAATAACAAGGCAGTACGTTATACAGGGTTCTTTGTAGTGAAGGAATACGCCTCTCAGGGTTTTCTGTAGTAAATGTATCTGCACGTGCTGAAGATTCAGCAATACATGATAGTTAGCCGGCGCGAGGTAAATTACGTATGGACCACGCATCTTCTTGTGAGAATGCTGGCTTTCATTTCGCACGGCACAACTTCTACGCAGTTCAAGCATACTAGATTTCCCTAGTATTGACCGCGATCGGTTTCGGAATTTTATAATGAACAAGGCCTTTGCTGGTTCACCAAACACACCAGAGAAGCTATTTATGATTATTTTTTGCTTTGGATGTGCCAAGGAAGCCCAACCATTTAGTGTACAGTACTGCAGTTTCGTTTGTTGTTTTATTGGGCCTACTTCCGATTACAGGCGACATTTGATTTAAAAAAAATGAAATTGGGAGTAGTTCTGCAAAAGAAAAGAACACTTCAACAAATACGCAGTTTTTGGGCATCCCTAGGTGCATGCATAATCCACTTTTCATTGTTATGAGCAGGTATTGAGTCAATCTGGTCGTTCTCAAGAGCAAACTTCGGCAATCGTATTCGTTGGTGTCTCCGGGGTTAGACCTGAAGAGTAAAATCGCATGTAAACTACTCGCGAAAGAGAAGTCCATTTCGGGGGCGTACATAACTGTTCTAACAACAGAATTGAATCGTTTTGGTGAGATTCTGCTCTACACATTTGTAGTGAAAACAAACGCGACAATTTCTGTTGTCGGGCTCACAACCGGGCTACCGCCCGTATAGTCAATACTTTAAATGTCAAAAACTGAGAAATTATTTTTTTATTTTAATGCATTCAAACGTTACCGCAGCGTCGAGGATCTCCGCGTCGCTTTCAACTCAGCGGATTGTTGAGCGGAGCTCCCTAGGCAATTGAGATCTGACTGTCACGGCCTGAAAAACCAACGTCTTAGATTTAGCGGATCATTAATCTATATTAGGTCGTTTCTTCCTGCTGCCACCCATCTTGATAACCACACACACACAAACGTATACTCTAAAGTCAATGAACTCTGGTCATCGTGGTTCTGAAGGAGATCTCTAGAAAATACGCGTTTGGGCTTCAATGCATTTGGCTCTAGGACACATTTCTGTCCCAAAATCTCACATTCGTAACGTGAGCTGTCGAGCCAGTAGCAGCATGCAAATCGGGCACGAGGAGACCTCATAAAATTCGAATTAACTGTGTTTTATTTTTGTTCACAGAACCACGATAACGGCTCTATATATGAAAAAGTCATTTGCAAAAAAAAAGGAACAAAATGTGATAAACAAGTCGTTTCTTTGCATCCATGGAGTATCCGTAGAGCTTTGCAGTCGAAATTTCTGTTGAAATTCCAGATGTGTCACATTTTAGAAAAAATAAATTCGTGAGCCGGAAAGGAAAAATAAATATTTATTTCTTTGTGTGACTGTAGCATAAACAATTAAAATTCATCATCATTATCACCATAATAATGGAGCCTGCAGCAGTGCAAACCGCGTCTTGGTATATGCTAATTGGGAAGAATTTGTGCTATGCTCGGCCAAACGGCATTTAGTTGAATGTCCTTGTTATGTACTTGAGTGAGAAGCAACAGAACAATTATGCAGGACAGCAAAGGCAGTTTTGACAAACAGTGACTGTTTTAGACTACTTTGAATCACTTCCTATTCATCCATGCAGGCACAAATGTAAAATCCAAACTTTAGGTGATGTATGAAGGCCCAAACAGATGTCCAACGTTTGCAGAGGAGTAAACGTTTTTATCCGTTTGTTATTATAGGTGTTTTGATCGTGCCATTATTGAAGCTGAATGCATGCAGTACATGTTTGTATATAATACTTATCAGTTTGGTACATATACTAGTTTAATACATAAACATTTTGCCATTACATTGGCTTTATAAAACAATTACATTCAGAAAAATGTGCGTTTCTTGGAAGTTTTATTTTTAGCACCAAATTGATGGTAGTTAGATTTTCAATTTGGTACTAAAATGATTTCCATAAAATGCGCGTAGAACGTGTTTTTTTTTAACGTACTGGAGAACATATTAATGTATTGAACGTGCAGGATAAGTGAGATGAGACAGCACTGGACAACAACTCGTTCTTTGTAAAGTATGAAGTTATGTCCACCCAGACACACCGATATACCAAAAACTACAGCTTCCTGAAATTTGGCCAAAATGGGGTAGGACACCCTGTATAATGAGGGTAGACGAAAATGTTCGGTTTTCCAAGTCGTGCCGAAAAATATTCTTGTTCATTATAAGTGGACCTTTGCGAAGCAAAGCCACATCGGACACGATACGTTTTGTTTATTAAAATAAATTATATGCACATTCGAGGTGTCTTGAAAGCAAATACGTGCCACCTTACTCTTTCTACAAGTTAAAAATCGAAGACACTGCGCCGAATATAACTGCCGAGATTTGTACTAGAAGATGCTTCTCGCTCTGAAAAAGCATCTGCTACGGCGTCAGTCCCAGTGTGGCCTTTTTATTTGTCACGTATGATAAGAAGTAGGTCCAATACGACAATGAATCGATGTTCTACTCCTGGACAACACAATGATAGGCTGCACCCCCCCTCCCTGTACATTCAGAACGCAAGGACGAATTCAAACACTTCTCAAATGTGTTTACTGGGCCAAACGAAGACACTCTTAACTGTGTGTTTCTGAAACCGGGCGGGGTCGTCGCAGAATAAATCAACTTTGCTTGCCTAGAAAGGAGCAAAATCTGCCTTGCGCTAAATGGAAGCCAGATTTCTCATAAAGAGGGACGTCATTTTTCAAGAATATTTCAGCGTGCGAACATTTAGAATGCCGTAACCGGTAGAAGTGCAAAGAGCTATGTAAAAAGTACCGCAGCGTCTTAAGCGTCTAAGACTTGTAGCGCAGTTCTTCGTTGATAATCCGACGCATAGAACAATCACTCATATTGAATTTGATCGCTAAACGGCGCATCGATAGACTTGGATCCTTAAAAACGCAGTTTTGCACCATTTTGATCACTTTTGGCGTCCTCACTTCTCGTCGGCGGTTGTGAATCTTCCTTCCAGGTGTTGCACTACCTAGCCCTGTCTCTTCTGCATCTCTGTAGCGTCGGGCAATGTCGTAGACCGTTGCTCTTTTAACTCCAGTGATGTTGACGATTTCGGCTGGCCGATTTCCGGCACAAAGCAATTGAATAACGGTTGTTCTTCGGTCATATTCTGGACCCAGGTTGCGGCGGCCGTCCATGATGACAATGCGTTTTTGTTCTACTTGTGAGTGGGCTGTCTGCTAACGCAAACCGATCTGAATGAACGCCTTCCGTCTATGCTGAGTAGCCCGCCAAAATGTGTCTGGATTACCTGACGCACCCTGTATATACATATACATATGTCTATATGTATTTATTAGTCGTGTGGTTATTTCCAGACGTTTTTGTAGACCTTTGTAAGACCAACAATACGTATGCATATATGCATTGCTATATATCTATATATCTATATATATATATGTGTGTGTGTGTGTGTACGTATAGTGCTCTTGGGAGTTCGCAGGGATTTCAAGAGGAAAATCGTTATGGAAATGCATCCAGTATCATCATCATACGGCGGTATCGGCGTTAAAGCCGATCATGAAGACGTGGTCGCGCTGTAGGCCATAGTAGTAGTAGTAGTGGTTGTCGTGGTCGTATGAAGGCGCAAACACCTGCGCTGCGCGAGAATTACTCGTCCTGCCCTGCTTGCCTATGTTACTACAACAACGAGGACGACGCCGGCATTGCCTTCATACCGACCGACCATCCAGCCAGCCAAAGGCTTAACGTGAGTGAATGGCTCTATCTATTCGACAACAGCGGCGTTCGCTTTTGTGCATTGTCGGGAAGCGACGGAGGGTAGCGTAGAGCGCCTTCTGCACCCATATCCTTCACCTCTCTCCTCATGTCTACGCCTTTCAGCTCTCAGCTGTTTATCGTTTCTCCCGTCTCCTTTTCTCTACTTTCATGTTTTTCCTTTCTCTCTCTTTTCTTTGCTTATCCGCTCCTGCTTTGTCGATGTTCTCTTTTTGAGAGCCACTTTCTCTTTCTGTTCTCCTTCCCTTTTGGTCTCCCTCCCCCCTCAGCACTTGTTATTTTGCTTAAGGTGGTCAATCGATTTTCGGCGATCGGCAAGGTTTCTTCCAGACGTCTACGGTTGGGTTAACCCCCACGCAAAGCCAGACCGGGGTTCGACCTCGCCGTCGCCGATGTCTTCGCTGTTTCCCCATCGGCCGCATTCCCGGGGCCTGTATCGGTATGCGCGGCAGCTCCTCGGGGAGAGATAATCACAATTGCTGTGCACGCCTCTTTGTAGGCGGCCGGCTTTGGTTTATTCTGCGCGTAGGAAGCGAGCTATTTTACTAGGCGCTAGGCGTCTGAGCACGCCAGACGGTGCCGGTACAAGAATGAGGTCTAAGAAAATATTTTGCAGGATCTCTTCAACCGTGTCGGTCGGTAGCTCAGTGGGTTGCTTACTCGCTTGTCCGATAGCAGCAGGGTGAGCAGGTGGAAATGGTGGGTTCTTGCTCCTTATTCTGCTGCTCCTATCGCCAATTCTGCTGCTGCTGCTGGTCTCAGCTGTGGCAAACGATTTCCACATCTATTTCTGCTACTCGAAGTACCGTTACCGCTACTGCCACTGCGGGAACATTGGTTCCGATTAGTACTAGTACTACTGATACTACTACAGAAACTAATACTATTGTTACCGATAACGCATGACTGCTGAAAATAAATAGGATCGATCCTGGGAGACACCGCAAAGACAACGACGAGAACAACGATGACCACGTCGATAAGTACCTGCGAAAACCATCATCATATTCCCTTGCTACTATGCTGGCTACGCTCGTCGTCTATACGCGGAGCAATAAGGAACTGCCGTAGGACTAAAGAAAATAGCGAACAATATTCTGTCCGAAACGCTAAATGGAAATCGAGCAAGATGTGTCAAATAGACTTATACGATATGTTGGGCCAGACGGACACACTTCTGTCGGTTTGAAGTGAGCTGTACGCTCGCCAGCGGATTCTAGTCGATGCGAGCGAGTGTGTTGTCAAAAAGAGTCGTCGGCTGTTATTGTCGTTACGATTGAGCAATTATTTTTCCCTGGACGTGTCTTGCTTCGATGACGCTTCTTCGTACATCTGCAAAAGCCCATTTGCTGAAATTAAGGATCTCACTGCGATGAAGAGCTGAATGCTACTGCCTCGGTGGCGAATGCCGTCTGAGAGCCTGTAATCGTGTGTGATAGCGCTGCAATGCCGTTGCCCAATAGCATTTGTAGTTGACGCTTGAATGTGACGAATCGACGAGAAACGGGCCGCTCACTAACGTTTGACAGCCGACGAGACCGCACGCAAAACAACAGGACAGTTTACAGTAAAGAGTAATCTCTCTATAAGTACTCTATAATCCTAGATGCGCTAGCAAACAGGTGGTGTATATACAACTGAGTGAAGTGGCACCGTATAGATGAATCAATGTTCTGAATGTGTGCTTAAAGACCCGAAACTTTCTAACTGCCCTTCTCTCTCTCGATCTATATATATATATATATATATATGAATTGATGGCAGGTCACTTGTTGCTCCAAGAGAGCGGTTTTCGAACAAAGCTTAGAAAGGGAGCAGATGTTTCGTGTTGGATATAGATGATAAACTATCGCATATACATGCACGTACACCTAAAACGTAATTCTTCATAATTGATGTATATATATATTTATATATATACAATATTTTAAATTCCTCCGTCCTCTATAGGCTAGGAATCGCCGTGAGGCATATGTTCAATACAGCGAGGGCCGGTCACATTGCAATATCTAGGGTTTCTGCAACAGTTTTTGTGGTAGCATACATATTCTGATCTAAATACATTCTACCGGACACCGATTTTCACACTAAATCAGATGCACGCAATCTGGCGAAGCTTAGTAAAAGAAAAGCACTTACGTGCGCAAGTAAAATACCAGTCTAATAGCAAATAAAGATAAACCAATACGTACTGCGTATATCGAGAGAAGAATCGACAGCAAGACAAAAAGGGACCGAATGAGACTGAAAAGAAGATAGAGGCATAGATACTCCACCTAGCGAGCCCATTGGCAATGACCTTCCCAATGCAGGCAACCTCAGATCGCCTTCTTGCTATTCGCGGTTATCTATAAACGGCCACGAGGGGCTTTCTTCGTTCGTCGAGTATTACATTTGCTTGCTTATATTATATCCGGGCCAGTCATGGCAATGACGATGGCGACGATGAAGACAGCGTGTGCTTCAGCAGTTTTGCTTTCGCGCCTTTCTTTCGTTCTTATCGTGGCGGTAAATACGACATTCACACGTGTGTACAAGAAACATAAGGTATGAGTAACGGCCACGATTTGGCGGTTGACTAAACGAATGGGCCCTGTCATGGTTGCGCTGGTGGACATGCACATGTATGTAGAGAGGCGTAGTTCGTACTATCGTATTCTATTGCCGGACCTTTCGCTTTGCAACGTCGGCAAGAGGCCGGCAGAAATAGCGGCGTACTAGTTGGGTAGTTCGGCAAGGTGACAGCAAGGCACGCAAAGATGCCTGCGGCGGGCATGGTGGGAGGGGCGCACAGATCGATACAACAGAGTGTGTAGGCGGACGCGCGTGCCCGCACAACTGGTCCCGATGATCGGCTAGCGGCGGGCTAGGCCGCTGGGAAGCAGAAAGCAGTACTCGTCGTTGCGTTGGGCAGGCATCAAAATACAATTGCATCCCTGCGAAAAGAACACTCGGTAGAGGACGACAGAAAGAGGACCAGACAGAGACCGAGCAGGTAGGAGCAGGTAGGCTAGAAAAGAAAGACGTAGAAGGGCAAGAAGTATACAGTGAGTGCAAAGGAGACGGGCAGACCAGAACAGCCTGCTGCCCGCAGAGAATATGTCCTCTCGTTCGGGCGGATGGAAATAGAAAGGGGCTTGGAGCGTGGCCGAGCGACTGTAAGGCGGGCGGAGATAAAGGCCAACGGGGAACTTGCTAAACAGCATAGCTAACTGATAATATACCCTTGCGCCTTCTCCCCCGCGCGGCTATTGCCGTTGAAAGAAATGAGATTGAAAGACAGGCTGACGACGACGGACCGCCGGCCGGCGAAAGCACGAAAGAAAAAGGAAAACTAACCGTCCAATCCAAGTCGAGAGGCCTCCCCCGTGTGACAAAAACAAAGACAACTCGGTTCGGCTGCTGGCCCCTTGAGAAAAGAGGGAAAGAGAGAGAAAGATATTACGCAAAATCGGCCAGGTTTGTCGGCTCACCAGACGAAGACGTCGTCTGAGGGCCGACCGAAAGAAGGCCGTAGTAACAAGCAGCAGCACCACTAAAAGATTTGTCAAATTTTTATGAGCCGCGTGAACAAATTTCAACCGATCGAACCAGCAAGCAGATAGATCAGATCCTCTTAAGCGAAACTTCTTTATCTTTAAGGCGTAGAAGCAATAGTAGTATGCGAGCGCGAACCGCAGTAGAGGCAGCAGCATTAGAGTTCGCTTCGTTACGTAGGGTTCCCTTGAAAAGGCCTGTTCGTTCGCATCGTCATTCTTCTTCGGGTCAGTCTTCCAAAGGCAGTGTCTTCCAGAGGAATCGGGAGGAGGGGGGCGTTGGACGACTTCTCGGTCGCAGTTGCCGACTAACCGTTAGCCTATATGGGACCGGCCGACATGGCCGGCAACGATGACGGAGCCGGGTTAGTCGTCTGCTTGAGACAATAGAACAAACGTCCTTGCTCTGCAGCCAGCCTTGGGCCTGCTCTTCGGCCTAGCCTCTCTGGTCCTCAGACGCTTCAAACGTGAGTTCTTTTCGTGCGGCACGCACACTTACTTATGGAGTTGCTCCGGATACGGACACACGCTGCACGTACTACCCCCACAAAGAGAAAGCGAGAGCGCGCGAAAATGAGAGGAAAGAGAGATACAAGTACACATTGGTAAACTTAGACATGTGCACCTACACACCCACACATCACCTCATGGCTGAATCACACTGCAAAGGAGAGGAGGTGGGGCTCTGGCTGCTCTCCCTGAACTGACATTGTGCAGCTGCTAGCAACGGCAACGGCTGCAGCAGCTGTGGTGGTTTGCTGCCGGATGGAACTGTGATCCTGAGCTACCACACCGCATCAATTCCTCTTCCCTATTCAAGATGGTACTACGAGCTGAGACCTTCTCCTTCCCCCCCACCTCTCCACCCCCCCCCCCCCCCCCGCCGGCTTAATTGTAGACGCCCCTGTTGGCGCGGTAGAACGAGTTTTTCTTCTATACCCCCCCCCCCCCCCGGACTCCGTCGTTGCCCTTCTAATGGATATTCATTCCAGCGGGCGTAATGAATTGATACAGCAGTTGTATTGGGAGCAGTTCCTTCATTGGGCCGTCTCAGCAGGCCGATCCCTTCGTTGCCGAGCGCGCTGCACGACGGACGGACGAGCAGCGCACTGCGTTCTCCAATGGGCGGCCTTCGCTGCCTCCGCCGCTGCTGGCCCATTGGAGACCGGTGCCAGCACCTTGGCCCGTATCGGCGCGCCGCTCGGATTACATTCATGATGGCTATGATGGCGATGATGATCCCTGATGATCTATTGCTTCTACTTTTGCTGCTTCTTACAGCCGCCGCCGCCGCTGCCGGCTGAGAACCACTACCCGCTCACAAGACCACTCTCATCACTTGTGAACCTCTCTTGTCTCAGTGTTGTCCGGACGTGCATGCATACGGGTGCATGTACGTATTAACGAAAGAGACGTAAAAAGATACGACGACCGTTCGCGTGTATACTTCACGATATGTGTAATACGAGGGTGTATATGCAGGTATATGTGTGTGTGTGGGGAGGATTGGCCGTAATTGCCTGCATTGGCAATGAAATTAATGCTATGAAGACATTCACGGTTACACCGTCGAATATATATATATATATATATATATAAACAACACTAATTATGATGGTGCGCTAAAAATGAGCAAATATAGCGCCTTACGAAACAACCATGCTGATTTCACCGCTTCGCACTAACGTCACAGACCTATACGTCGTGCATGTAAAACAACTCTATTTATAGTGTATCTCCAATGTATCTTCGCCACTGCGGTGTCTCTTTGAATGTTTCCTTCATAAGTGCAGAAGGACTATGAGCATAATCTGGAACGGAAGCGAGTTGCTTAAGGCGTAAAGAATTTACATCAAAAGCTGTAAACTGCTTGCTATCAGAGAACTATGGAACGAATGCTAGCCTTTTGGGCGATCAGCGCCTAGGTCATTGTTAGGAAAACACCTGCGCTTTCGTAGTGAACAAAAAACAAGTTCATTTAGGTTACTGAATACAAGTCCTGATCGTTTACATGCCTTTTGCCGCTGATGTTAAAGCAATTGTGTACTTTGTTTGCTAATGCATGGACCAAACCGAACGAGCACAAATGGGCATCGCTTTGTAGACGTTCTGTCGTTAGCCATTTTTTTGGCAGACGTGTGGCTACTCTTCTATACAATCAACATGTTGCCTCTTTGAGCAATTCTAATACTTTTCAAGACGTTCGCTGACAAATATGGAGTCAGCGAGCTTTGTGCCATTTTTGCAGACGGCGTCGTGCTCATTATGTCCCTATTGGGTTCGGCCTCGAATACCGATATCTCGCTGTCTTTTGGCCAAAGGTATAAATGGAATCTAAGCGTTCATCCATCTGGCTCACGTCAAGCCACCGTCTGCACCGTAAGGATTTCGGCCTGCAGCGCGATAAGGCGCATCCGCCGGCTGATAAGGCTAACAGAGGCCGAGTATGAGGTACATGTCTGTCGCGCTAATTAGGTTGGGTTTTCTCTCTCTCTCTCTCTCTCTCTCTCTTTCTTGATAGCCCAATTATCTGGCCCCTGTAGTCTCGTCTCCCCGTGTCTCTTTTCCCATTTAGCCTAGAGGATCTTTTTTCTCATCTCCGGCCCTACGTAATGAACTCCTTCACACAATCTATTCTGCACGTGATGAACATGCATCTCGAACATGGGTGGCCGAATGGCTGCTACGAACGCTGATGCTGCTGCTGCTGTTGTCGTTGTTGTTGTTATTGCTACCGTTGCCTACCTGATTTTCGCGGTTGTTGTAGTTGTTGCTGTTCGTATAACGTTTGTTGTCCGGGGGGGTAGACGTCTATGTTTGTGTCCGGCCGTTTCCATGCCTAATGCGATACCGTTAAAGTCGACAAATTATTGTGCCGGTACCGTAAGGAACACAATAAAAAAAAGTGCTGCTATTTGATCATAAGACGACACGTTTTCAAATAAGAGACGACGATAATGACCTGTGTTGACTAATAAGTAGTCGACGAGGATTATGTTCGCCCGTTGCTACATCCCTGCTCATCCCTGCTTAGTTGAAAGGGGTGCTCGTGCACCCTAAAGAAAGCCAAGAGGCACAAGTCCCCTCATGAGAAAGAGAGGGAAAATAAGCAACGAACGAGGAAGAAAAAGAAGAACAAAGAAAACACGCTTCAGGGTTTGCTGACAAGCATAAGAAACGTATGCTTGCCCTCCGTCGCGTTCAAAACCGTGTCAGTGTCGCGTGTACCGAGTGAAAGGAGAGCTAGTTTTTGAAGGAGAGACAATTTGACTTTTACCGAATAGGAGCAGCAATCGCTCCCCTCCAGGCGACGGGATGCTCCGGCGGAACAGCTGAAATCTTCGTGCATCTTCATTCGGCCAGCCTGCAGCTTCTGTGGGCGGAGATTAAAAGGGAATAAACTCTATTGTTGGTTTGGCCCCACCTTAAAAATTGAAAGTTTTGCTCAAGCGAGCTGCCAGTTGATAAAAGAGCAACAACAGTAGCTGCACCGGCTGTGCTACCTTACACTGTTCTCTTTATTTGCTTTTTTTGCAATAGCAAACCAGGCGGTATATATATATATAAAATATGAATAAATATATATATATATATATATATATATAAAATATGAATAAATATATATATATATATATATATAATATATATATATATATATATATAAAATATGAATATATATATATATATATATATATGTATATACATACATACATGCAGCCAATTATTTGTTCGATATGAGTATCACCGGTTGTGCTGCTGATCACTTGGACGGCCCGGCTTATCTCAACAATGTAGGTGGACGTCTTCACGGGAGAAAGAGTAAGAGTGCGGAAGTTGAGGCACGTCCTATTATAGTCTGGGACGCCAGAATGGGGTGAACTGCAGTGAGCGTCGGCGGCGGCCGCGGCAGCAGCAGCAACAACTGTAGTCGTATAGCAGTTAGGCAGTAGCAGCTCCAGCAGTACCAATTATATCGTGCACACGCATAGACGGCCAGTGTCCGCTCGTCCACCTACGACGCCATAGAACGTCATCACTCGAGCGTAGTGGGCGCGTGCGATCCCCCACCGCTTTAACCTCTCTTCCCCCCCCCCCCGCGTTACCCCACCTTTTCTTGCTCTCCGCTTTCTCATGGCACCTTCTCTCGCCATCTTTGCTTTTCTGCCTATCTCAATAGTGTGCTTTTTGTGCTGGTCTCTAGCTGGCTTTACTAGTTAAGGTTGCCTTTCGCAGAATTGGTTCACATCATGACAATACCCTGCCAGTGCTCTGCCGATGTCTATACAGCGAAGAGACGGAGAAGCAGAGTTGACGGTAATTAGCCGTATCACTGGTTTCCGTCGCTGCGTAGTAAAAATGTTATTACTATTATTATGTTTTTAATGGTTTGCATGCATACACGACTGATCCTTTATATGTTTAAGACTAACGCAAGCAAATGCTGGCCTTGGAACACGTGAATATAATTTGAACTGTGTGATAATAATAATAATATAACATATCGTCTAAATGTCTTATCGATCAAGGCACGAAGTAATTTATGATACCATCTTTCCTTGAATAACTTAAGTGATGTACATTCTCTTAATTCAATATTGAGAGCCATTAGTTTCATATTTTGGCCATGGCCAAATCAGGCAATTTAATTCTATAGTTACGGTAAGTATTAGGGATTCTCAGAGGTGGGCTGTTGCGATTCTGGTTGGTGTTGGATGTAAGATAAAACAATAAATCTGGAGCTAACAAGCCACGGAAGTTTCTAAACACAGGAACGCATAATACACATTTGTAAAGTAATTATATTTTAAGTAGTTTGTGAATAGCATAAAAATTCGATACACCTTCACCCCTCCCGTAGCCAAACATGGCCCGTAAAGCATTATTCTGTGCAATCTGCATCTTATATGTAAGTGCTAAAAGCAATAACCGGAACAGTGGCAAGCAATACAATCAACATCACATCAGGGGATACGCCAACATTGTTTTGTTTACCTAATTGAGGTACAATCTGTTCAAGTTTGGCAATTAAGATAATTACGTGACTTCGGTACGTCACTGAGGGATCAAGGACTACACCCAAGCATTTATATTCAAATGCTTATTTTATATTAGTATTATCCAATTTAATTGTTATTGGTATGTTTATTAATCTTTGCCATTGAGTAAAAATAACATTTTTGTTTGTTTAATATTCAAACGCAGCGTGTGTTTTGAGTACTAATTTGAGATAAGTTTAAGTTGGCCGTTTGTACAACATCGCCAGTATAATCTTGTAAGAAAATTGTGCAAAAAAGCGGCAAAAGCGATAGCCTTTAGTTTACTAACCTTTAGAAGAGAGTTAATAAATATTTGGAAAAGTGTTAGTAAGAGACTGGTCCCTTGTGGCGTACCGAGGTGTGGGGAGCATGGAGACGACATATTGTCGCCGTTTCTGGTAATTTGTACCCTGTAGTTTAAGTAAGAATTAAACAATGCAATCGGACCTTCAGTGAAATTTAGTTGTGTGAGTATATTGAAGAGGATATTTTTGTCTCCAAATGCTTTTTCAATAACGACTAAACTATTATTATTACTATAGCATATCTACAGCCTATAAGCTAGTTAGCCGCCGTAACGACTCAGCAATAGTTCCTAGTGTACGCCGGGTGATTCTGATATGATTTCTGTATTTAATACCCTGGCGCCAATTACAGCGCCTGTTCAATATTGAAGAAAGTCTGTCAGGTTACAATCGTACTGCTGTGAAGTTCGGCGACCCCATGTCTCGCAGTTCTGCTTCGTAGTACCTTTTGTGCATGCATGAGGCGAATTTTGAACGATATTGTCAAGTACATGCTCTGCCATGCCACGTACTATGAAAATGGCGTTCCCCCGCCAAGGAGAATATTTTTCGCTGATTGAAATAAAATATAGAGTGCGTAATGCGTTTTAGCAAGTAGTTGTATCTACTCGTATATGCAGTATACACGCATATATATATATATATACATATATTAAATCCCGTTTTTCCACTTACTGGCAGCGGGAAAATGTTGCTACTGCTGCTGCTGTACCTTTCATTGTTTTTAGCTGATCTCGGCGCAGCGAGCAGACGTGGTCGGAGTGGGCGGGCATGTGTGCGGGTGTTTGGCGGGCAGCTTGAGTGAACAGAAATGGCGGGCCAATTTGAAACAGCTGCGCGTTCACATGTTGCCGCCAGCAGGGGCGGCAGGGCGCAGGCTGGCTGGCCGGCCGGGGTTGCCCGTCGACGGCTGTTGCCCCAATTCTCCAAAAGCGGCCTGCCCTTTGCCTGCCTACGAGCCGACTCGCCGATCCGCCCGTGCAAGCGCGACAACGGACCGGCCAGGGTCGGACCGGGGGCTTGACAACTGCGGAGGTTGCTTAGCCCTAAAGACTCGGGGGGCTAGGGCTAGCGTCATGCTGCTGTCGATGGCAACGATGAGAGCATAGTGGTTGTTACAAAGGCAATGATCACGGCTGCTGCTGCTGCTGATGATGACGATGATGCTTTCGACGATGACGACGACGACGATGCGTACAACCTCGAGAAATCTCTACCTCTGACGGGGTGACGAAACTCGGGGGTGCGCATGAATCAGACCTGCAGCTGAAACAAATGGCCGAGATGGCGACGACCGACGAGAGACTGTCTGTGTGTTCGCACACCCATTTGACCCATTCCGGCTGCTGAGTCATATGAGCTCATCCGCGCTGCCCTACATCGCAGACGAGGGAGACTGTCCTCTTGTGGTGGTGGTTTTCCTTCTGCGCTGTCCGCCTTCTCTGGTCGTCCTATACGCTTCAGTTTCTCGCCTCATCGCAATTGTTTTTTGCTATTATTTTCCTCTTTTTGTTTGTTTCTTTTTCGTGTCTGTTGGCCGTCAAAGGGTGTTACGTGACACACATACGTCGACAAACGCTGAATCGTTGAGTTTGAATTTATAAATTCGTTCTTGTCTGGCACAAAAATGTGTTTAAGCGCAGCCGTAACTGCATCACTATTAGATGAAAGCGTTTGAACTTAAGAAAAAAACACGCCTTTGCATAATCGTTTCGTTTATGTTACAAGTAATGTAACTGTCAACCCTAAATGCGGCACAATATTGCTAATGTTTTGTCATACAGACGCATTATGGATGGTAATTTAAGGCATTACTGGCTTACCAGAAGTAAGACCGATGCGGATATAGCTCTGCTAGCCATATCATCAATTGCCAGAAAACAATTTTTAATTTAAAAACAACTTTAATTAGATAAAACCCTCCAAAATTTGAGAAAATTGAAAAACGATTACGTCTGTGAGACATACAGACCGATTTGCACGCAGACTTGCTAAGGTCGTTATATTCTCTTTTCCAATCAAAATAACTAGATAGCCTCAAGAAAATGTGCTTTCGTGTATCTAGTTTGTACAAATATGTTTCGGCTAGGTACAGTGTTTGCTTGCTCTCCGAGGGTCTTCCTCTGCCCGATGGGCCCTGCAGGAGTCGTTCATTTCGACGATAGATCGGCGACAATCTAATTACGATCACCGACCCTGCATGCTTGCCTCTCAAAGCTGATGATTTAGGTATTTTTTTAGAGCGCCCCGGGCAATATACAATAGATATCGTTGGCAGGCGACTACTGGTCATGCAATCTTGATCGCCGCCATCACCATTACAATTATGAACTTACAGGACGAACATAGGAGGTTAGGAATTGGGGAATGGCCCAATCTCCCATTCGCCCGAGGCCCATGCGCCTCGCCTATTCATTTATACCAAGTTGCTGCTATGTATGTATACATTTGTATATATATATATATATATATATGGCTGTGGTTTGGTGCTGTTAGATTGTTTGTCCAATACAGTCGATCAAGAGCGTCCTCGTTATTCGTTTCTTCCATTCGTCCTGCTGAACAGAGGCAACTAATACACAAAGCAAAGCCTAGCTTCATAGCACCCTTGGTTTTTCTTTTTTTTCTGG
This sequence comes from Dermanyssus gallinae, assembly GCA_003439945.1. Lineage (NCBI taxonomy): Eukaryota > Metazoa > Arthropoda > Arachnida > Mesostigmata > Dermanyssidae > Dermanyssus > Dermanyssus gallinae. The sequence goes on from QVRM01004523.1 coordinate 35,248, forward strand.
CTCTTCTTCTAATGTACACCTGGCACGCGGCGGTGGCGGCGGCCACTCTTCGTGTCAGGGACGTTAGGGGACGTGCGACAACGGAAATAAGTCAGACACGCGCACATCATACTACTGCTATACTACTGTTAGCTCCAATTCGCTCGTTAGCCCTGCCGGGGCGCGCTGCTGTGGTGGCGCATCTGCACCGGAGCACATATGCGTCTTTCCGTCCCGTTTGTCGCCTGTATTCTGCTGCCTTGAATCGAGGAATGGTTAGTGGTAGTGGTAGTGGCGGCGGCGACAACGACAACGCTGCCAGCAACGGACCTGCTCAGTGTAGTCGTCGTGCGGTGGGGTGGATAATCCCAGGTCGGGCGGTCTGTCTGTCGTTTGGTTGGTTGGTTGGTTGGTCTGCCGGCCGGTCGCTGTTCGCTTGCTCGCTTTGGCTGTCGTTTCGTAAGCCAGCTGGCTTATAGGCCATTAGGTGTGCGGTTAAGCCCCGACACGAAGCCCACTGGACCACCATTCCCATTGCCCTCTCTTTTTGGCCTTTATTTATCTTTCTGTGCTCCCTTCCGTCGAGTTGCTTGCGGCGCCGCACTCAGAAACACGGCGCAGTCATTTTGGCCGCAGATTTTCTCGGACGTCGGACGAACACGGGCACAACTGCGCATCGCGGAGTCCACATCTGTCCAGGGGGTTAGTCGAGGCCAAGAGTAAGGCGGTCGGTCGGACACCTGCGGTCTGACGCCCGCGAAACGGGCGTCAGACCCATCCTCTGGACAACGCTCCCCATTGAGCCCCAGCAATAGTCCCCACACCCTGGCGACACTGCTATTGTTCGTTTGTGTTTTTTATGTCATTTACTCTTCTTATTTCGTTCGTATTGTGGGTAGCGCGTTCATCTTCTACAGAAGGAAATCCAAGTGCAGTTCTTGCCGTAGTTCCCGCAATTTCACGCTCGTCTTTCTTCGTACTTACGTAGTTCTTGAATGTTCTCACTTGCTTGTCAACCTCATTTTCCGCGTTCGTTGAGAGACGTTGGCACCATTTTTGCGGTTGAGTAATCCTTGTCCATCGAAACCACCTGTGCGTGTGTGCGTGTCAGTGGGGCCATAGCCATACTCTCTATTTTCGCTTACTTCATTTTGTTCGCCGCTCGAACCGTTGCGAAAGCCCGAAGTAACTCTTTGTCATGGATTCCGAGAAGTAGCTACGTCACTACTCCGAGCGGTGCTCGGACCTCTGTGCTTTCACTGTAGATCTGCTGTCATAGTCTTCATACGTTCTGCCTATATGTCTATTGGCTGGTTACCGGCGACTGGCGCCCATCGCCCACCTCCCCAATTGCGATCTGCACTGATCGCACCTTTCTGTGTTGATTGCCTCTTCATCCTCGACAGTTCGATCTCTTTCCGTGGTTGCCGGTATCCTGCCTTTCAAGATATTCCCTACAATGTGGCTTCTCGCGTTGTTCCTTGTCCTCGCCGCTACCGCGCTGCGGCGGCTGCTGCTGCTGTCAGGTATCGCTGACTCACTGCTTCGTTGTACGCGCTGTTGCAGTAGTTGTTCATTGGCAAAAGCATTGGCTAAGCTCTTGTGTGTCCAAGAGTATCTATCTATCTATCGGTCGGTGGATCGGTCGATCGTCTGCTCGCAATTAATCTTGTCTCCTTCTTTCTCTGCTCTTGTGGGTATCATTCCGGGTGTCCTTTCATTGCTCTTCTTCTTCTCCTTTTCATCCATGTTCTGTTTCCTCCTTTCTCCTACGATTTGTCGTCTTCGTTCGGCCTATGTTGCTTGTTTTTTCGCTAACGGACACATCTGTGGCTGCTGCCGCCCGCCACACAGTATCGGTTGGTTAGCTGCTGCACACAAGGGCGACAACGATCACGAAGAGAATGCAGCTGTCGGAACAAATGTGCTCTGTGCCCTTTTTATGTTTCGCTTACCGTGGCTCACCGCCGAGATGGCGGCCGTCTGCTTACCATGCCGTTCGTTGTCTGCCTCTCAACGCACGCTCTCCGCGGCGTAACCGGCGATCTGTCTAAGAGGCCAGCCGGCCAGCTTCAACATTGGCACGATGGCGCGCCTATCTAGATGGACAATTTCCTCTTCTTGGGAGTCGCTTTCCATCGGCCAGTCTGGTTAGACGGACGGAAAGCATGGGAAGATCGACCTCTTCTTCTCGAGGGGCGGACGCGGGGGAGAGGCGCGGAAACAAGAAGGTGGGGCTTCTTTTTCTCGACTGCTGGATGATTGTAGTCAGAAACGCCATAGGCCGGCACCTTTCCTTAATTACCCTGACGGCGGTGTCGGTGGCGGCAGCGGCAGCAGCCATGGCTTGCACGACCCTGCGGGTTGTTGGGGGCAGGGGTTGTGCAACCATATGACCATCATCAGGAACACTACTACTGCCTGAGTCGTTCGCGTTGAGCCCGCCACCACGTCGCCTCAGATGCAAGTGGTGCGACGCTAGGAACATCTCTCGCAATCAAGGCAATCAATTAGGGCTTAGCTAATACACTTTAATTATACTGCCTGCTTGCTTGCCGCGTGTCTGTTAGTCTGTCCGCTTGTCAGGCCTCTCGACCTTCACCTGTGTGTTGCTACCGTTTGGGTGCCGCAAATCATCGTACAGAGAGAGAAAGAGAGAGAGAAAGACAAGACAGGACGGCAAATTACTTGAGGTGCAAGGAACCAATCAGTCTGGTGTTGTTAAAAATTAGCTAATGCATGCATGATAGAATGGTAAAGCAGTCATTTATCAAACCTACTTCTAACAGATGGTACCACTTCTCCCCCCCCCTCCCATTCAGGCTACCTCTCTGGCGATCTCTCCGGGCTTTGCTGATGGACCTAAGTATAGAGGCAGTATACTCGTGAACGCTTTTCTAGACTGAAGAAATGAACCAAACGCGCTAGCAAAGACTTTGCCTATTTTCATTTTTAAAAATAATTAGACAAAAGTATTTGCAATACTTTCCCGTTTTGTTTTCTATTTATAGGTTGAGGTATAGTATATATATATATATATATGTGTGTGTGTGTGTGTTCAACATTATTATGACGAGAAATCGGCATCATAGCAATTCGACGCGATTTTCAACCTGCAACTTTAAACTTCATCAAGCTGTCCGCAACGTGCGCGCTGATAATAAGACATGCTCCATAATGTAATAGCAAAACAGCAATTGTGAATGTGTTTTGTGCGATAAATGGCATCAGCTATGATGTCGCGAATGCCACAAGCATAGAAGCAAAAACAATGTATCGAACCCACTGACGAATACGCTTAACGATCATAGCCATTCGATCGTTTCTCGTGCCACAATTAGCACTAGTGTACTAGATATGTCACTACTGTTCTTCTGCAAAATGTACGGTACTTGTCATTATGTGGCCCATATTCTTTGTTTTTAATGATATACTTTCATAGCTATTGTACCCATCATAGCAGAATATGGCTCTTGTGTTGCATTCACAACAGATGCTTATATTATAATGCTAACACGAGGGACTGCTCCAAGCACTGCTAATATTGTAAGAAGCCGATGCAAAATACCTATAATGTCGTAGCTAATGCTAAACTCAAACAAGCATTTCCATCTAATCATATATGTCTACGATTACCTATATTTGCTACGGACACTTAAATATATATATATATATATATATATATATATATATATATATATATATATATATATATATATATATATATATATATATATATATATATATATATATAAATATATATATATATATACCGGGAGATGAAGGAGACCGTTCGCAGCCAGGCGGAGCGTAAGCAATGTCGTCTCGCACAGGCTATATATCAGACAAAGCCGAGCATACGTGTCGAGTGGGTAACCGGGCTAACCTTTATCATGCTGCATATACCCTGCAACCTGCGACTCAACGATGCATGCGTCCCGTGGCTGTTATTGTAGGAATTTTCAAAATTTATTGTCCTGCCAATGGGCTACCATTGATTGTTGCTAGGCGACCCCCCTCCCAACAACAACAACAACAACTGTAGTACAACAAGAGCGGTGAGCATACCTTCTTTCCCCACCGCCCTTACGCGTTACCTACGCTTTGTGTCCTCAACTAGGGCATGCTTGGATGCTTTGGCACACATGAATCACCGTCGTCTGAAACAGCACTATCGCCGCCTACACCGATGATGCTCATGCCGTCCTGAAGCTAAAATGATCGCTCATTGCGTTCTCTCAATACGCCTTAGCAGCTGCAGAAGAACACTTATTTGTCGTAGGCGTATCCGCTGGAGTACAAAAGACAAGGAGGAAATAGTAGTATCTTCTGCTATTACCTCCTTGTTTTTTTGTGCACCACCTATATATATATATATATATATATATATATATATATGGTTTTACTCTACAGCTTATTCACCTGAAACAGGTGAATAGTCATCCCAGTGTTCATGCCATATAAGCTCGCGTCAGAGAATGCTAGCTTACATGGCTACCGATTACTGAGGATCAGTTGTAGCAAAAGAGCACAAAACGCTTTAAATGCGTCAATGATTTTGCATTACTGAATTACTGCGCGAGATGAGCCTCTACCTGGAACGCGTAAAACGGTACCGGCCCAAACAATTATAATCTCTTGCAGTTCCGGCGTCGATAGGTATCGCGCCAAGTAATATTTTCCAAATCGGAGTGTTTTGCTATGATTGAATTGTCTCTGATCTAAGAAGGCTTCGAAAGCTAGCCGACAGCTTTTTCAATAAATCGAGTGGTGTGGTCTAATGCCTCATGTCATGCTTTAAATCCTGATAAACGATCCAAATACGATAGCACAGTTGCTAGATAGCTATACGGTAGGGTGCATTTGCAGGGGACTACTACAGAGTTTTGTTCCGTGTCAGGCAGATCGACAGGCAGTTTCTTGTACACAAGCGCCCTGGTTTGAGATTGCTCGCAGCGACAAAGAGCGCCGAAAACTCCACAACAACAACAGCAGCAGCAACAACAACAACAGCAACAACAACAACAAGACGCCGCCGAGCAAAATCAGCAAAACGCGATTAAGTTAAGCTGATAATTCTCTGCTGCAGGGGACGCACGTTTCATTATCTTCCTTTTTTCGTTGTTGTTGTTTTTTTGCGTATTTTCTCTCTGCCTGTCTTTCTTTCTATCTATCTACCCGCTCGGTGTCCTGCTCTCTTCCCTATGGCCACCTTCGAGCGGGCGTCTCAAACGTATTCGTTTCCTATAAAAAGATCGTTTGGTTGAAGCCCCACGCCGCAGCTCCGCGTCAAGAGCCCGACCGTTGCTCCGACGTGCGTCTCCTGTACGTAGCCGGAGATTTGAGCTGTCTTTTAGCGGCTGTGGCCCGTGGCCACTGTGCCTTGCCTGCCGTGGTTCGCGTTCCCTTCAAATCTATCCCCAATATATAGGCGTCACGGAGCAAAGCAAGAAGAAAACCGTGTTTTTGTGCGCTCGCGTCTCGTCGACGCCTGTCTAGCTCGCGCCGTGGGGCCGGCGCGCCGCCCTGCTCTGCTAGGTGCTTCGAGTTAAACAGTTATTTGAAATGCGCGCCACGTCTGGATTTAAATTCCACCCACCCATCCCCGCCTCGCGTACCCGTCGCCGCTTTTCCAGTGCATCATCCTGAACCTTCGGACGCTTCTGCCGGCGCCACTGCAGCCGCCACCACAACCATCACCACTACTACAACTACCACAACCACAACGACTCTCAGCGTTTTCTTCATCGAACAGCCTTCAATAAGAACACGAACGCCGCCAACGAGAGCTGGTTCGATCGACCAACAGCTCGCGCTTTTATTTCGTTACCAGCGCCTGCCGGGGTGCCAAGTCGTACCGCACTGTAACGGACGAACCAAATGCGCCTGAAACGTCCCCCCGGACGAAGGAACGAGGAGGAGAAGAAGGCGGCCTCGGGGGTTCGGGGCACTAAGTATCATGTTCAGCAGCAGTGGTAGATAGAAGTCGTCGTCATCGTCGTAGTAGCAGCAACAGCAGCAGCAGCATTAGTAGTCGCAGTTGTACTAAAACAGCAACTCAAGAGGGCTCAGGATTTTTCCGTCCCGTCGTTTATCCCCACGTCGCGCGCGTGTGTGTGGTGTCTGACTCGTTTACCACAGCAGTAGCAAATGATTATGCAACCAATAGGTGCGAATTGCTCGCAAGGTACCTGCCTCCTAGGAGAAGGTGCGGGAAGAGAGGGGGGGGGGGGCGTAAACAGATCGATCGCGCAAGCAGGCGGGTGGCGGCAGCTGCTGCTACTGCCAGACACAACTGTTTCGCTGTCTCGTACAAATGCACGTGCATGCACGTCTATCACGTTAGCTATGGTGGGTGTACCCACCCACATACAACACATATACGCCGACACTACACCGAGAAGCAGAAGAACACTTGCAAGACAAATAAAATGTCGCTAACATACATAGATCGAAACATTTATACCTGATGGTGATGATGGTGATAGAGTGCATGAGAGTATCCATGAGCGGTTATATAAACGCCTCAACAACGCCTGAAAAATTTGTCGTGTTGGGGCGTTCTGGCAGACTGCGTCAACAAGGTTTCCCTGTCTTTCTCTCTCTCTCTCTGTATATATATATATATATATATATATATATAAGGTTTTTAATGCTGAAACCTTTCAGCATTAATATGGGGGATTACGGACATCGTGATGTATATATATATATATATCGTATTTGTGGGACTCTCGGGTCTTGATCTCAATAAAAGCCGGCAAACCGCTAAGAACAAGGCAGTTAACCGATTTTAAAGAAATACAAGGAAATAGTGAATTCGACTTCCGCGCCGTTTGTCGAAATGCGCAACTCACCACAGCGAAGCGGGCTAACCTCACGGATAAAGATCAAAAGCGCAGCAATCTTGACTTAGCTATCGATAAAGGAAAAACGGCATAAACGGCAAAACTCAATGATAGTATTAGTGATGATGATAGTATAGTCCATATTTGGCTAATATATATATATATATATATATATATTAGAACGAAAGCGGAAAGCAGAAGTCGCTGTCGAAGCAACCGCGTAGCACAAACGTGGCAAGTCGTTGGCTCTGCCAATTTGGCACGAGTGCCAAAACAAAATCTACCCGTGTTGAGTGCAATATTTGCCTCTGTTAGAAAACTTTGATATGGCAGTCGGGCGGAGGAGCAGGGAGGGGGGTTGGGGGGTTGTCGAAACGCAGAGGGGGCATAGGGCGCCAGCGAAGCATAGCGAGAACCATTCATTCATCTATTCATCTCGAAGCGGATTGCCGACTTGGGCCAAAGAAGAAGGTCTATAAAGGGTCTAGAACGGTCTCAGAGAGCGCTGCCAGAGGCTGTCCGTGTGTCGAGATAGAATACGCGCTGATAGATACGTTCTCATGGCCTTGTTTGCCTGCTCGACCATGTTTTGCAAATATCTCACAGCGGCGTCTGCCCAGTTTTACACCATGTGCATGCCTTTGTGTTTTGTATGGGCGTTGTTGTCGTTGTCGTGGTCGTCGTCGTCATCGTCATTTATCGAATACTCTGCCATGCCGTCACTGTGATTAAAGATTGTCTGATGGTAGATCTCGTCTGTAGGGCCTTTCTCATCGGGCTCTGCCGTGGGTCATACACATTGACAGACGTCGAATCATCAGATAGTAAAGGTGTCGTTGTCGCTGTCGTTGCTGCTGCTGCTGCTGTAGTGAGATTTTCGAACGCAGCAAATAACCATCGGCATTGTGTTTTCCTCCACCATGATCAGTCGTATCATTCAGACAGGTCGACCTGTCTATAGCGTTCGTTAGCTAGATCCATTAGTGTCCTAGTGCGTTCCCGGCTGCGACTGTGCCTCATCTTGCTTCCTTTCCCATATATGTGTAAACGCGCCGCGTAAGGTAAGCACATATATATATATATATATATATATATATATATATATATATATATATATATATATATATATATATATATGTCATTCTAACATCTCTATGTTCCCTTTTTGCGCGCCCAGTCCTAAGACTGTCCGTGCTACTGACGAGCTGCTAATACTAGCAGTCAGTATGAACATCAGTGTCACGTCATGGAGCGCTCATTTTCCATGTCTTTCTTGTTCTTGCTGTCGTGTGTTCGATTTGATGTTTGTTGCTGCTGGTTGGTGTTACAGCTCGAGCTTACTTCATCACCCCACCCAACTCATAGACAACGTCGCAGCATTCTACCACTAGTAAGTGGCAAGTAGTTTGCGGTCTAAGCAAGGGCAGAAGCAACGCGACCAACCTGCTCTACGGACACCGCCTTGACCTCACTGCCATCGTCGTCAACAACAACAACAACAACAACAGCAGCAGCAACAACAACAACAGCAACAACAACAACAGCAACGACAACAAAAACAGCAACAACAACAACAAAAACAGCAACAACAACAACAACAACGGCGGTAATCCATTTATTCGTTCACTGACTCACACGTTGAGCCTGGGGTGGGGAGTCCACTTATTGTTGGCTCATTCATAACCACAAGCAAGGAGTGGAGGAGCGGGACAACATAGTGGCACGGCATACGTCGTCGTCGTTGTCGTCGATCGTTTGGGCCTCGGTCCGCCCACTGGACAGTGAACTATTTATTTACCATCATCACTACCACCACCACCACCATTCGATGCAATGCTGTCTGTCACCGGTCACAACTCTTTCATCGCCTTACTTTGCCAGGCTGCCTCGTCTGGCAGATGACGTATGTAGACGGAAAGCTTCGATTCGGCTGCTTCTCTACTGAAGCCACTCATCGCAACTACATTTTCAAATATGACCGCAAACACGCACACCCGTATATAAATATATAAATATATATATATATATATATATATATATACAGAGGCCTCCCTACCACCATATTTACAGAGGCTCGGCGGAACATCTTCGCGAAATGTCTTTTCACTTAGTTCAAGTGAGAGCAAAAGGGGGCTACTATCAGCACGGATTTGTCCTGCTCGTTGTGCATGGTGGTATGCAACACTATTATCACAGAGATAGACCGCCTAAGCAAATGGCTGAAGAATCTTGGCATGTCGGGCATTTAGCAGACGGAACAGCAGCGACAGCAAATAAGCTGGCAACCGCTAATGGCTCTAATGGAGAAAGGTGAACGTCGAAAGGGGTCAGCGGAGTGCTAGCCGCCAGCTAGGGTTTCCCGCTGTTTCTCTTTCGCTATATCTCGCTATGCCTGTGCGACACACCCGCAGAATAGGACCGCTGAACTATTGGGCAGTAACTCTAAAGAAGGAGAACTCACAACGGTGGGAAACAACGGATGCCTTTCGCAAATGGCGTGTGAAAACGCAAAGATGCAGATAATCTCACTTAGGCAAGAGTGTAGCTGATGACGAGGTGAATAAATCACCGGTTGCAGGAGGGATGAGCAGAAAGGAGAGGACATGCATTTGAGGAGAAGGCCAGCTTACCTATAGCCGCAGCGAAAGAAGGGAATTCTGACCTTACCGTCCGCATGTAGGTAACACTTTTGTATTTTTGGATTCGTATAGGTCAGCAGTCGATACATTTCGTCACGCATTAACATGCGCTTAATGCATTAGCATGCACAAACAATGAGTGACACACACCAATCCCGTGGCTATTTTCTAACGTGCGGGTAACCACGCGGAACACAATACGAGCGCTTATGGAGAGCACGTATGTATATAGGGGATACATACGTTGGACATAATCGAAAGATATTTCGTCAATGTAGGTAGACTTCGCTGTGGCAAGATCCTGGCTGAGTTCGTCGAACTTAATATTGTAGGGCAGCCTCTTTTTATTTATCTAATTTATTTTGCAAGTGATTTGCATTCACACGATGTTCAACCCATGCATATATATGGGCTAAACATCTTGTGAATGCAAATTACTTGCACTATATATATATATATATATATATATATATATATATATATATATGCGTTTGGTACGACTTTCTCTATGGCCATCTGCAGCGCCTGTGTTAATTAACTTAAATTCCTAAATCAACCTTAACTCAATCTAAATTTCACAAATGCACTTTGGTAAACATTTTAATATTAGCCAGACAACTTGTTGAATTTCCGACCGCCAACGTTTGCGCAAAAGAACCCTCCGCACCCAAAATCGAACAGGCCACAACAGATTATCATAGTCATCAGTTGTAAGCAGCATAATAGCTTAATTTAATAGGGGATAGAAGCGCTACCGCGGAAGGCTCCGATGATCATAGGAGGGGATTTTAACGCGAGATTAGACAGGATTGACTCGGAGCGAACGGTGGCTTTGCTAGACGTACTAGAGGAGATCGGCTGTTGGGTAGTTAACAGGGCAAATGTGTGCACATATGAATGCCACTCCGGGACATCAGTTATTGATATATTTGCAACCGATATAGACAGAAAGGACATACTATTTACAGGGGACGACAATCCTTTACAGGAAGGTGCGGGACTCAGAAAACATATACCTATGGGTATCCGGGTAAAAATTAGAGGCAGTGTTCAAGAACGAGGGAAGAGGGAAGGATCAGGGAGAAAGCTTAGCGGCAACGTCCTTTTACAAGGACTTAGCGGGGTACTTCCGGTGCCAGGGGTAATCCAGGTAGATTCCTATGAACGCAGTCTAGTAGGCTTATTGAGGTCTGCGATGCTGCCGCCACAGGAGAGAAGCGGAAGACCCTGGTTTAATGAAAGGTGCAGGGCAGCCAAGCAAGCTAGTAAGCTGACGCGAGAATATGTAAAGACCGTTCCGTTAATGAGGCCGTTGGCAGCGTTGGTTAAACGGCTGGTTAAGAAAGCGTATAAGGAGGAGAAGAAAAAGCACTGGGAAAAAATAGAGTGGGTAGCAATAAGGGAGGCTGACGAACGTCCACATACATGGCTGAAACGAAGGGGGAGAAGACAGTGTTCCGTAGAGACGGGTAGGTTAGTCGAACATTTTAAGCAAATTTTGGCCGGGGCGGACACAACTCCGAAAGCGCCGCTAGAATACGAAGGCCCGTGGGATCAGACAACGGAAGAAGCGAGGGTTTGGATAGGGAGGGAAATCTCAATTAGGGAAGTGATAGAAGCAATAGACAGAGCACCACGGGGCAAAGCGCACGGGAAAGACTTGATAAGAAATGAACACATGAAAGATACCCTAATTCTCGCACCTTGCTGGCAAGCCTTATTCAATGAATGTTTAAACAAGGGGGAAATTCCAGAGGCCTGGAGGAAAGCGACCTTAATAGTCATTCCAAAAGGAAAGGGAGTAGAAACTGAACCGGAAGCTTGGAGGGGAATAGCAATAAAAAGCTGTCCGTATAAAATATTTTCGGGAATAATAGCTAGAAGACTGGGGTCATTCTTGGAGGAGCGGGGGGTAATACCGGAGGAGCAGCATGGATTTAGGAAAGGAAAGTCAACTTACTCAGCAATTCGGGAGCTGCTAGGAGCAATCTGGGAAACGCTGTCTAGGCCAAGAAGTTGTATATATGCGGTGTTTGTAGATTTAAAGGCAGCGTTTGACATAGCGCCAAGGGATAAAATAGTTGAAGAGTTGGCAAAATCGGGAGTGCCGGGAACAGTTCTGAGGTTACTTATTAATATGTTAAAGCAGAACACGGTGCAGATTGATAACGGGGTCGGTATTGCGGGAGAAGTGGCTCAAACCACAGGCGTCGCACAGGGCGATGGACTGAGCCCATTGCTGTTTTCCGTACTATTGGGTGGACTACCAGAGTGGATAAGGGCGGGCTGGACCCAAGAGTGGGCCAGAATCTTACTGTACGCTGATGATGTGGTCATATTTGGTGGCAGCCTTTTCAGGGTGAAACAAGCCATGAATCGACTAGTTACATTCATGGATGAGAAGGGCTTGAAGGTTAACTGGGGAAAGACAGTAGCTATGAAATTTCGAAGGGGCGGCCGTATGGCCAGGGGGTGACGTGATCCAAGTCAGGGGAACAGAAATTAACTTTGTAAACAAATTTACATATCTAGGCATAACCTTGTCAACAAGCGGTAGCAGTTTTCGATTACACATTCAGGAGAGGGTCAGGAAGGCCACCATCGCAGCTGTGGCAATTAAATGGCCACATATGCTTTCAGTTCATGCAGCAATTGCTCTTTTCGGGATACAGATAGTACCCATAGCCACATACGGCATTCCACTAATATGGGATAAGTTGGGAGTAGGCGAATTGCGTTTAATTGATGGTTTTTCTTTTTAAAGAGGGTTTTTTGCGCTTTCGAATACATGCAGGAATAGAATTGTTCACGTCTTGGAGGGTGGCCCGCTGCTGACGGAAGAACTACAAAAACGATTTATTCTGAAGAAAACGTGCGCCTTTGAAGTTTATATGCGAAACTGGGAAACCAAAATTAGTGAGGTGGACATAGGTATTTATGGAACAGCAGCAATGACGAGCACTGCATGGCGGGGTAGCGGTGTAATAGATCGACATCTAACGACGGCCTTTGCAGCTCACGGTTTTCATCACGTTCTGTGCAACGTGGAGGGTTTTCATGAACCACAGGATGAATGTCAATGCAAACAATGCTGGAGCAAATGTGATCGATACCACGCCGCGGTATGCCCGGCGGTTAGGTCCATAGCAGAACTAGCAAAACGCTAGATTGTTGGCGTCTCGAAACATTTTGATGTAACATAAACACATTTACCCAGTTTGGGTGTTAATAAAACAAATATTATTATAATAGCTTAATTTATTGTGCTGCTTCTGTGCGCCGATACACTAAACGTATTTTCAACAGTTACCTCTTGCAGTGGCTATCGTTTCATTGACTTAGGTTCTAACAGCAAGCACCCGTTTTATTATAGAAGAGAATGTTCGAGTCAAGAAGAGTTTTTCGGGTGTTCAAAATAGATCCGTTTCTCGCCGCCCACCCTACATGCGTGGCTTAAAGAACTTTGATGCGTAGTACTCTACAAACTTGACAGATTATCGGAAGCATATGCTAAGTTTACTCTGACTTTTCTTCGTTTTTTCGCTTACGCCGAAAATCTTTTGGGAAGAGAGAGATAGCTCACATTTGTACAACACAAATGCGCTGGATCAAGTGCGTCGGCATTCGAATACACGACCGATCGCCGATCGAGATACGTGTCCCTATTACGCTAATAGCGAATGGCGCAGCGCAGCAAAGATCATATCGAAGAGGCCGGCATCAAAGGCTGTGACTGTGAAAAATGAAAGACGTCGCAACAGCTGATCGTAAAGAACGCCGAAGCCATTGAAAAGATCGTTGAGCAACGACAATGAGAGCACCGTAGCATTCGAAAGCGAGAAACGTCTATCATAACCTGATTACCGTATAGTCAGATGTCAAAGGACTCACAGAGGGCTCGTGAACAATGAAGAGACAGAGAGAGACAGATGGGGACCAGCCAGTCTTTACGACACGATACAACCAACCCAAGAGTTACCCGGACAAGGTCAAGTAGAGCGTTGCCGAATCGACAGCTAAAACAAGTAACGAGATAGCGAGATGTATATATGCATAAATATCTTAGCATTAAGATGAATGGAGAACGCCAGAACCGAGGTCGTTGTGTTGTTATGTTGTGCGTACCTTTTTAGTGTTCAATGCGGATATATCCAGTTACTAGAGAAAGACAATATTTTTTAACTAATATCTGCATTATTTGCAGCGCAAAATTTGTCCTGGCACTCCAACTTTGCTGTACGTACAAAGGGGGTACGGTCGTTATTACATTGAGGTTCTATAATACTAGATCTAGAGCAAACTTCGTAAGTCACACGCGGTGACGTGATTTCGTAGGCTTAGATTTTGAAAAAATATTGGGTCCAAAAGTCTCTAGACACCTATAGTTCTTTCCAGAGAATAACTTTGCTAAACGAGCTAAAAGCCGTGGCTTAGTACTGAACAACTTGTCCAATTAGTGAGTGAATATGGTCTGCACAGGTCAGAACAGCACTTTATAGGGCAACGTGAAGGTTCTATTAGAACACAGCGCTGCTCATAATGGTTTATATTTATTCAACATTGCAGGTTCTTAACAGCCATTTATTAACGTTGATATTGTCATTAATGCCAGCAAGATGAACGCTAGTGTATTCTTAGTACTACTCAACTAAAGCTGTACCTCAGCAGGGAATTTGTTCTAGCAGGGAGAAAATCATTCCAAGCAAAAACCTAAAAAAAACCTTATACTGCAATTAGCTGGTCTGCGCATGTAGATTACATTAAGCCCAAATGGTACGCCATAATTTCGCCCCTCTATTACGACTCACTGGAGTTCTCGTGGTCTACAAAATCTTATTTCTGCCAGTCCGCCCTAACGGCATTTATTCACGGGGGAGTGGGGTTGAGGCTATTCTCCGTCGGGCTCGAATAATTCAAAACAATACCATAAAAAGAGCCATATTTAACAGACGACGCAGAGGCTCCGTTAATGATCTCTTTAAGGTTCATAATCTCCTCTCGGTCGACTCGTTCCACCTGCTGAATGTTGCCATGCTAGGCTTTAAAATTAGTCGGAATTTTATTGCTTGTGATTTTCCCTTACTCCCTTGTTTCGTGGGACCTCGAGACGTGCCACAATATTTGTAGAGCCATTAGTCAATAAACAGTCCAGTCAGCAAGCTCTTGCTTCTCGCTGGTCTGTTATCTGAATAAATACAGCACAAAATCTTCGCCGTATCACTTCCCTGTATTGTTTTATACGGAAGGTCCACAAATTGATACTCTCCAACACGTTTCGTCATGGCTGAGGCACACACAGAATATATACATACTTTGCCTATAAAAAATATGCAACGTCGATCCAATTATATGTTTCTCGGCGCTGCGGAAACAGCCTGTCTTCGTATATGTTTACTTAAATTCATCATCCGATTAATTCAAAGCGCCTGCCTTTGAGATGTGTTTTAGCAGACCAACCTGATGGAAGTCGAAGGACGACTGATCCGGACTGTAGGGCTGATGGCCAGTATACTTTGTGTCGCTCTGAAGATATGTGGGCGCTCTGAAGATATGTGGGCGCGCGCTATTGTGAAGAAGAACCACGCCCTTCGTAAGTAGCTCAGGCCGTGTGCCGTCGATGGATTTGCGTGAGATACGAAGGGTCTCAAAGTACACGCTACTGTTTATGGTTTTCCGTACTCTATGAATTCGATGAGTTGAGTATCGGGCTGCTCCAAAAAACAAGATCTTCCTTATACCGGAAGAGGTGTTGCAGTGTTAGCCCTTTACGCAGTTATTTTGCGGTTCGCTGAACCTCTTCGGAAACAACTGCGCGCACACATTCTGACAAGTTAAAATGCAGTGCACAATTATCCGTACGGTTTAAGCGCTGGCCAACGTTCGCATTGTGACACTTTGCCGATCACTTCTTACCAAGTCGTTTTCATCGTTGTCGTTGTCGATGAGTTCGGCCGCGATTACCGTGTTTGCCTGGCCTGGTCTCGGATCACCTTTCAAACACATCTAGCCTTCATCAAGGCGGGCACTTCATTTTCTCATCGACTTGTTGGACACACAGTCTGCCCCCTCTACGCCGCCATATGGCGATGAATATCGACCGGTGGAACATCTTTGGCAGTCGATGGAAACCTGATAACACCTCGCTGCTCCTCAATCGCCAAATTTTGCAATGGAAACGTCAGGTTGTCCTTACACAAACACACACACTTTGCCGCTTCAGTTGGAGAAGACACACAACTGCCTGTTTCTTGCCCTTCTCATGCGCACAACCACGCCGGACACTATTCGCGTCCTTAGTTATCCCTAATCGGCATATTTAAATTTCATCCGGTTTGGTTGTTACGACGTTGCGTACATCTGAATTTGAACGTACCTTGTATATATATATATATATATATATATATAATCTTCTTGATGACGATGCGCAACAAAAGTTGCAAGATAGGGGATCAGGGAGCAATTTGTGTCAGCGCAATCTCGCTCGACAGACTAGCAGAAGCACGACCATAATTAGTTCATTGATATATTTATATTATAATCAAGTTTTACATATTTTATGTCTTACTAATATCATATGTTAGGTCTCGCAAAAGTAAAGCATATATATATATACAGCGGGCAGACACGGGCGATAGCCTTTTCTGAAAAATGCCCTGATTAGTTACAATTATTTGAATGTGTATAATATTGGAAATTTCAAGCTCAATGAAGAAAGATTAAACTTAAATAAATTTGCCGCCCGGAGAAAACAGACCCATAAATAAAACAAAATATATATATATATATATCAAATCACCCATGACATGAAAAAAAACGTACACGGGCATTCGCCTTACGGAAAACCTAATATATATACATATATGAACTAACTAAGCGTGACAACTTGAGAATAGCGACGAAACATAAACATTCCAATCTCAAAAACCCGCCGCATAATATACCTGCAGATGGTGTACTTTGATATAGGCTGTGCGTCAAAAGTATCGTAGAGTGCGCGCGGTACGTTATGGCATACGATCAACTGCATCTCAAGTGATGAAAGTAGTGAGGTCGAGCTTAACAGAAACTCTTAAAAACGGTGGCTGACATTTGCGGTTTCTAGATATCTATCGGTTTCATATTTGAGCTCTGAATCGCAAGGTCCATATAGAAGCTGTCTATGGAGAGCAGAATACCTATAGGAACTCATTGGTTGTTTGTTGTATCATAGCCTGCCTAACATTACACTCATTAACGGTGCCTATTTTCCATTATTAACAACCATAATAGCACGGTCCCATTATTAGGCGCAATATATATATATATATATATATATATATATATATGTAAGCTAACCATATTTGACCTCCGTGTGCACGGTGGTGGCCTATGGCATACCTTAGTCGTCATGGTAGAGCTTCCAGACGGAGAATCCTAAAAGCGGTCGTCATTAAATGAGAAAGGAACGAAGACCCGTTCAGGTCGGAGATGTGATTGCTGCCCGCCTGGACGACAGCTGCAGCCACGAAGGCTGACAGGGCAGTGAATAGATCGATGCTCAATAGAGATCCTAGCTGTGCTCTTCCTGCTTCTGGCCAAATATGATCATAACTCTTCACCGATGGCAGCCGACATCTCAATACTCCGTAATGAAGGGTACTCTACACACATATATATATATATATATATATATATATATATATATATATATATATTCCTTTAATTATATAAATTGTTGGTGCACGTATATAGTGAACTAGGGGACAATTGTTAACCCCGTTACGAGTTAAATATATAGTGAATGTACAAGACATGTGGCATATACAAACGCTATATATACATTTTCGGTAATGAAAATATGTGTACTCGTACACATGTTGTATATTAGGCATGTGTGTGCTGACAGATATCATTGACAAAAGAGTCTACATATGTACGAACATATGTATAGCATGTCTACACATGTGTGTAATGTACACATGTGTGCTATACAAGCGCGATGTAATATTTTTATACATTACACGCGCCTTTATATACTAGGACATACTGTAATTGTCGAGAGAGTGGAAGCAATGGCCGGCGATTACGACACTGTGGCATTCGATCGCGGCTCTACGGTTAACTTTTCAAAAAGAATGTAAAGCCGAATTCCTAGATTTTGTTAATATATATATATATATATATATATATATATATATATATATATTAACAAAAATCTAGGAATTCGGCCTTACAATTTTATACATATATATATATATATATATATATATATACATATTTTTTTCTTTTTTATTATAGAGGTAACTGGTAAAATGCGTTATGCACACCGGGCAACGTTGTCAAAGCCTCGGTAGTGTGGGACTCGCACCCACTAAAATCCAGTCGTCCTCTTTACCCCTTGACGGGGGGTGGCCGCAGTACTGTCTTCTCGAGATTACTTCACCTGGCCACTCTTCTTGCCATTTAGGCTGCTCGGCTTTGTGCGGCAGTTATTTTCGCCTCAGAGATACCTTGTGCGAATCTTCTTACCAGAAACCAGGATTTGTGATATTTGAGGAGCGCCTCTACAAGGGCCTAGCATGACAGAGGGTTCTGCAGTCCTAGGTTCCGGGACAATAGCTCTCGCTCAGTGTCGAAGAAAGAGCACCGCTCATAACAGTGCCTAACATCATCCGGCTCCCCCGAGTTGCACATGCGGCACCATGGCCTGTTAACGGTTATGCGAGTGGGTAGGTAAGCGAGCCGTGTTTGAGGCTGTACCATTTATTAAGATCAGGAAGTATTGATCTTGTCCAATATCCAGGATGGCCCGGCTGGATTGCTTTCCATTGCTGGCTTCATTCGCTTAGTGTGTCGGTTCTGCTGACTAGTGTGCCCTCCGTCAGAACGTTGGTTACAGGGCTTCTTGATGCCAATTCTTTTACTCTTAAGTCCCAAGGAATTTATCTGGAGAGTACCTGTACGGCTGCTGTGGAAGCCGTGCGACTTGCTCGTGTTAGGTTAACCGCCATAGGTCTTTGGGTCTTGTTGAGGAGGCGACGTGTTGTAGCTCTTGTAGTCGTGCGTTCCCATAAGGATGCGGCGTATAACATGATGCTGTCTATTACTGATGCTAAGAGTCGGCGCCGAGAGTCGCTTGCTCCTCTGGTCCGTGGGAGGATTTTACGTAACTCTGCTGAGGCTTTGGCTGCTTTTTTAGCTGCATAGCGCACATGAGGTGTTCCTGTGAGAGCTCTATCCAGGATCACGCCCAGGTACTTGACCACGGGCGTGGGTGTTATTGGATGGCCTTCCAGGTGTAAATTTAGTATGCGTGGAGGACGCTTCAGACCGTTTGGAAGGATTGCTTCCGTTTTTGGTGAAGCCAGTTCGAAGCCAAGCGTGCAGAGGTGTTGTCGGATATCCGCCAAGGCTCTGTTGGCTGTGCCTTTGGGCAAATCCTCGTCATTGGCGGTAATGATCAGTGCCAGATCGTCTGCGTAGGCGACAGAAAAAACTCCTGGGGGATGCGGCAGTCTTAGTACTCCATCATAGGTTATGTTCCACAGAGTTGGTTCCAGTACAGATCCTTGGCGAACCCCGGCAGTGACGGCGTAGACCACTTCATCGTATGTAGATGCTCGGTCCTTTAGATACGACGCTAGGATACGTCGTAGGTAGGGAGACACGCCTTCATTTCCAAGTGCTTGGTTTATGGCGTCCCACGAGAGCGTATTAAACACGTTTTTGACATCAATAAGGACGGCCAGGCAGTGCGCCCGGTTGCGATAGGTGAATTTCTTTGTGTTTCAGCTATGTTTAGAACTTTGCTGATAGCCGGGTGTGTGGAGTGCACGGCACGGAAACCATGCTGGTTTCCTGACAGCGCCTTCTTGTCTTCTAATTCTGTAACTAGTCGCCCGTTGATAATGTGCTCAGCTGCCTTGGATAGGCAGGAGAGCATGCTTAGAGGGCGGTATGCTTAGGGGTCTCCTTGTGGCTTCCCGGGTTTCGGGATAAGGGTTAGGCGTGCCGTTTTACAAGGCTTTGGGTATTCTCCGCTGGTGAGAATTGTGTCCATCATGCGTTTGAATACCTTAGGATGATTCTTTAGGAGTACGCGTACTGCTTGAGGGGGGACAGTATCTGTGCCCGGCGCTTTCCCTGGTCGTATGCGTTCAGCTAAAATTCTGATCTCTTAGATTGAGATTGGCTCAAAGGAAAGATCTGAGGTTTCTTCAAAGAGTACCGACTCCGGCAACGGTCTTTGTGAAAAGAGCGCATTTACAATCGGTCGCGCCACTTCTACAGATGAAGGCGGCTGTGCGTGGCGCATTTTTTTCGCACAATCATGTATCCTTTGCCCCAAGAGTTTTCCTCGACCTCCTCACCCAGAGAGATCCAATGGTCTTTTTTTACTGATCTTAAGGCTCTTCGTGCTTTTTTGTACTCCTCCCATAGGTGGAAGAGTTCTGGTCGGTGCCTTGCTCTGCGGCGCGCGCATACTCGCCGTATGCGGTGGCAGGCCCTTCGCTTTTCGGCAATCCGACTATTCCACCAGTAGCACGGTGGACGATTGGCTATTTTAGGGTATGGGCGGGAGCTGGACTCTCGGCAGGCTTCCTCTAGTAGTGTAGAGATTTCTGCTGCCGAGCATTCAGTGAGGTTATGTACTTTTCTTCTGAATGCTTTCTGCAGGCGGGTATAATTTAGCCTGGGAAAGCGTTGCGGTTGTGTAGAAGGATTAAGCTGGGAAGAAGTTAGATTGACAGAGAAAGTTACGTAGAGATGGTCGGATAGAGTTTCTGTTTCCTCGTGAATCCTCCAGTCGGTTACTCGGTGCGATAGTCCCTCTGATGCAAATGTCAGATCTAATGTTGATTTGTGTCTGCCATTATCAAAGGCGTATCCTTGGGTGTTCATGAGTTGTAGATCCGCCCGAGTTGCCCATTCTAGCAGGATCTCTCCCTTCCTTGATGAGGACCTGCTTCCCCACAGACTGTGGGCCGCATTGAAGTCCCCTCCCACAATCGCCTTTCGGTGACTGCGAGCGCTCATGCTAAGGTCCAGTTCTTCAAGGAAGTCCTCGTATTACTGTAGAGTGGAGTCTGGAGAGATATAGACTGAGTAGATCGCGAAGTCGTAAGTGGTAATAGAGAAGAAGTGGGTCCCCTGTCCCACTGACGTGGGCGAGTATCTTGTAGGAAATACCTTGATCGAAGCGGATTTGTTACCAGCGTGGGGCCCGGGTTGAGAAAGCTGTGTGGTAGGGGTCTCGGAGAGAAGTAGGATTTCTATGTCGTTTTCTGTTGCGAATTGGGACGCCAGATCGTATGCTCTGCGGGCTCTACGGAGGTTTATTTGCAGTATTTTCATTTTGCTGGTCATTTTGATTGTGGCTTACTCGGAGGTTTGTAACATGTTGTCTATACGCTGGGCATTGCGTTGTAGTGACGTTGTGTCCATCGACGTTGCATACGTAGCACCTACTATTGGCCGTGCTGCTCTTTGCGACGTGTCCTTGTCCTCCGCATTTGAAGCAGCGAGGTTGGGTTGGTCGGGCTGCGTTACAGTCCCTGGCCGTGTGGTTAAAGCTCAGGCACAGTGAGCACTGCGGTACCGAGACCATTTTGTCTATGCGGCACCGAGTCCAACCAAGGAGTATATGTCTTTGACGTAGCAATCTTTGGGCTTCCTCTGGTGGCATTTTAACAATGCACGAGAAGTTGCCCGCCCGGGTTTTCTTTAGCGGGTTTAAGGTAAAAGCCATTTCCGGTGCTCCGTTCTTGGTAAGCGCTTTAAGAATGTCTTTCGGCTCGATGGACTCATCTAGGTCCCGGATTATCATAGCCTTGGTCTGTGAGACCGCTTGGGCTGTCGCTTCCAGAGACGCCTTCTCTTTTATGTGCTGAAGAAATCTGCCAGTGGCATTGGGAGTAGTATTTTGCACGATCAGTCGGATTTCGCATGTAGCTGTTCTTAAGGCTCTTTTAACGTCCACTCCAGCTGTCGCTGGGTCAATGTTATTCCTGAGTGCACGTAGGGCTTCAGCATAGGATGCATTGTCTGACTTCACGACAACTGCAAAGGTAGAGTCAGGCTTCTTTCTCTTCTTTTTGTCGTGAGCCTCTTCTATTTTCCGGCCTTTATCTCGAATTTCCAGGGTCATTACTGGATGTTTCGTGAGGGCTTGCTCTAATACTTATTGCCGGGATGGTCACTGCCGCTGCCTGGATGTCTCTAGTCCTAAGGAAGCCGCAGAGACTGGTTGCTGCCTCTCTTAGGACTTAAAAAGAGAAATTGTTTTCGTTTTCTTCAGCATGCGGGATCATCCGTGCGTAGAGTGCTCGTGCTGGAGCTAGAGTGTTTTCAACTCCCTCGATTGTTAGGATGTCCCGATTTGGCAGGAAAATAGTCTTCCCTTCCTTAAGGTGCGGCAATGCATCCTGCAGTCCAGGGAACGATAGTCGGTTTATAAGGCGTTCGTCTTCGTCGGACTTTTGTGAAAGCAGTAAAGCTCTTGCTGGGGATTTGTCAGCTAAGATACTTGCTGAGGCTGGTGGTAGTATAAGTGCGCGCCGGCCACTCCCTTTGCATGAGGTCTGCGTATTGTTCGTCGGTTAGTTCCTCTTTAATGAGAAGGCCTTGTATCTCTGCAGCTGTAAATTCCTGCCTATAAGGACCTGCCGGGCTTAAGTCTTGAGTCGCCGAGTCTGTGCTCAGCTGCTCCCGTCCCTCAGTTAGCCAATGAGCGTGTATTACCCGCACTTGCTAATCTGTGGACTTGGAGTCGTTTTGCGACGTTTAAGTTTTGGCGCGCTTCCGCTCTCGAGTTATCGCGTACGTGGCGCCGTTCGAGTTGCTGCACGCGGCGGTGTTTCGAAATTGTACGTGGCGGCGCTTCGAGTCTGCACGTAACAGCGTTCGAATTGCCGCACGTGGTGCCGTTCGAATTGCCGTCTGTTACACTAGGTATTAGACAGTACGAAGTTGGAAATTACTCACCCGTGGAGTCGCTGCTGTCGTAGGTGAGTAGTCAGAAACTTGGTGCTGACTTGAGGTCTCGGGAGTAGTGGTTGCGTTTGCCACAGAGGCGACAGGCTCCCACGATCACCCTTTATCACGGAGCACTCACAAACACGTCCGTACGCAACGGCGGTCGGGTCGAGACTTTTGTATATATACATATATATATATATATATATATATATATATATGTATAGTTATGCACATATGCTAATAAGTGTGTTTATTCTTAAGGGGTGGAACAACCCAACTGGTTGAAATTTGAATATGCCGCTTTGAGATAATATAGCGAGACATCTGGGGGCGCGAATGGGATGTGGCTATCCGGTGTGGTTTAATGCATGTGCAAGCCTCTGTACGACGAGGGCGAGAAGCAGGCAGATGTGTCTCTCGTCCATTTGACGCGGCAGTGTGTGTGAGGACACCATAACGTTGCCATTGGCGGAGGACGTCGTAGGGTGCCGGTTTTTGTGAAGGTTAGGATTGTTTAAGTGATAACCCGATATCAAACCAGGTAAGCTTTATATAATCACAGCTCAACACATAATCGGCTTATCACAATGCGAATGTTGGCAGTGATGATGGGGGAAGAAGCAGCGTTGGGACAATGTATGACCATCGCTTCGTGCCAGAGGCAAACCGAACATGCGTTTTACCCTCCCGCCCTAAAGAATTCAAAGCTGTGCCCTCAGCAGGTAAGATGATGCAGAATGTCTTATTCGATGACCAAGGCCCGATACTCGTCGAATTCCTCAAGCACGGAACAACCATTCACAGTGATTTGTTCCGAGTCTATGCTACTTCAACTCTCACTCCCTCCGTCAGGGAGTGATTTTTCCGAGGCTACTTAACCCCAACAGTGATTTCTAAAAACATCTGTAGAATCGGGTCGTGGTACTTGAACTTGATCGCCTTGGAGCGGCGAAAGAGACCAAGATATTTGACACGATCACATTATTAAAACACTATCCGCATGCACTGCAGTAAGGGCAGCCAAGCATTGGAGTTCGAGTTGTCAGAGAGTGGAATGCTCGTCCGGTAGACTTGCGTAGCTTAACATCTTTACCAGGGTAGAAGAAGATTTTCAAGTCACATCTCATCTATAAGCTGCATCTATTATATATCTGCTAATGTTGATTCTCATGTTCACTTAAAAAATAAGGTATTTTCTACTGCACTTTACCTACAGAGTGGTAACTGTACTAGGTCGGACTACTGCCGACTTGCTGCAATATTGTTAATATGTGAAGTCACATATAGTTGCAAAAAAAAAACATAAAATCAATGAATTATCATGTTACAAATATCCTGCGCACATATGCATTCATGCCTGTTTTTGTTTTATATATATATATACAATATATATAATTTATTAGCAATGCAGGTTTAGCTGTTGGCACGCTTCCTTGGTTACGACCGTCTACGACCGAAGTGTTTAATTTGGGGAGTCGACGGCGCGAGTCGGCGGCACGAAAATGCCGCGTGTCGATCGATGCACGACGACAACGGCATCCGCCTTCGTTCCTCTCACCTCCCCCGTGCACTTCTAGCCAAACCACACCCCCGAATACACCACACACATACATCCTTTGCACCCCCGAATTGCCTGCAGCGTTTCGTCTCCGTTTGCAGCAGGTTGCGGCAGGCGACGTTGAAGGCGACGTCTTTGTCGCTCTTGGGGGGGCGTCCTTGACGAACGCTGGGGGGGGGGGGGGGGCGGCTTCCAGTGCCTGTGGCGGCTGGTGGTACCGATGCGTAGCTTGTCTGCACGACCGACGACGAGTCACTACTACCATTAGAAGGCGAGAGGCGGGGGGTGGCATTCGAAGCCCCCCGAAGACGACACCGACGACACGAGAGGAGTCGTCAAGGAGTTAGGAAATCGTTGGCACTCACCGAAGTGCTCGCTGCAGCCGGCTCGCTGCCGCGCAAATCACCTGAATAGATGGAGACTCAGTAGCTCACTAGACACAACACTTACTTACTCACTAACTCACCGCTTAGTCACACCCCAGCCCACAAGCCAGCAGCGCCATCACTCGACTGAGGCCATTTGCGAAGGCGGAAGCGGAACGAGGCTGAGGCAGGATGGCCGCGCTGGCATTGACAAACACGGAAAAGATGAAACCGACAACAATGAACCCGGCAATGATAGTGATGAAGTGATGAAGAAGACGACGATGACGACGACGACTACGACAACAACAACTACGACAACAACAACAACAACAACAATAACAACGAAGCCTTAGCGGCGTCACTGCCAGCGAGCCTGCATGCCTTCCTTACAATGGTTACCCCCCCCCCCCACTCCACCAGCGCCCTAATTAACTAGTGGCCACTAATAGTATTTCCGATACTGTGGCTGATGTGTCCTGGATGGTTCTAGGTGGTACGAAGCAGTCTGAGGATGAGCGTTGGTGGTGGTGTAGGACTTCGTCCGAGGACTTCATCTACAGCCACGCACTACAAAACTAGTACTGTGGGCTGGAAAGGAGAGAGCGCAAAACAGGTTTCGGCTCTGTTCGATCACCATCTACGCCGCCTCATCGGATCTGTTATCCTATTGGCGCTACGGAGCCACAAGTGGGAATTACCACCCCCCGCTGGCGGCTTGATTCGGGGGTTTGAATGACAGTTGGCCTCTCGGCCTTGTCTTCCTGGTTTGCTACACAATTATGCGTGCCACACGCATAACACTGTGCTTAAGTTGGGTACGTGAATGTCGGCTGCTTGTCAGTACATATGTACGTGCATGAGAATGTGTCGTTCGTATATTTAAGAGATTTATGATTCAGTAAAAGGTTTCTGCTTATGCCAAGAACTAAGATCTCGTATAGGAGCGGGGAAGGATGGCCGTGCTCTAGTATTTCATACAAAACAGGATATAACTTACTAAATTCGTTATCAACTTTTTACATAATAAAGCCTATTATATAAGCTTAGCTGAATCTTGCGACATCTCTACAAATTGGGTATACTTTAATCGGTGTGATATATACTATTACGAATCGGTTGAGAATTTATGTATGGGAACCGATTCGTAATGGTATATGTAACTCACAAAAACTGAAGTTCCTCTATTAGCATTTAACATTTCAAAATAATAACCCTACAACCGCTCACAGCGCTCAACGCTAATGCATTCAGGTCATTTCATGTCGACCGTTTTGGTTCTAAATCTACGGCGATTCGAGCCGTGGATGCGGAGTAATGAAGGTTTTTCATCAGCCGTGTAGTGATTGAGTGCTTGCATTAATGGTAGAAAGTAGAGTACGCTATTTCATTTAACTTCTCAGAAAATATGTGTGAACCCATGAGGCAGTTGTTCACCATGCCAGCGCACACTTTCACGAAGACACGACTCTGGCGCTCACGCTAGCGAACAGCTATGCGGGTTCTCGCTTGCCCAACAATGAAAGACGTGTCTATTAAACACACCATCTTGTGCAAAGTAAGTTTCATCCGTGAAAAGAACAAGAGTAGGGAACTCCGCATTGGCTTCTACATATTTGCGACAGAGGCCAGCTGCGGTAATCAATGCGTCGCTTGTAATCTGTATGCAGCAGGGTTTGAGCTAGCTGCCCGGATCTACATCTGTACGGATGTAGTCTCACGGCTCTTAGTACCCTGGGTGCACGAATCTCGCAAGCGGGTACGTTAGATCGACTAGCGAAATTATCCTGTAATCTTCTCTGTACTCTGCGGATGTAAGATCGTCTTTGAGTACCCTGCGGATTTAAGAACGTCTGTGAGTACTCTGCGGATGACCACTTCCTTCCTCCTGCTTAGAGGAGGACGATCGGCTACTGCCTGAAGCATGCATCGTTCCATTGCTGTTGGTGGCATGCCAGTAGTAGAGTTCTAATCAAACACCAATAACTCCATTGGTGTTCCATTGCTGTACTCGGTCTTCTAGCGTCGCACTGAGCGTCGGCCTCGGTACGATCCGGCCTTATATATGTACGAGACAGGCGTATGTTCACAAACGTGTTAGTACAATTTAAGCGTATAGCCACCTAGAGGTATATCTGGTATAGTCACAGCACCTCGTATTAATTACACCGTTCTTCAACATACATTCGAGATATGTCAACTTCATCGGCCTCTGTGTGTCGGGTCATCACGATACAGTAACAATAACAATTTCAACAGAGAAGGTGAATCGCAAACAATGCGAAGAGCTTCATGTTTCGCACATTCACATTTGCTTCTGTGCCGAACGCCAACGACAGTTGTCTTGGCCGCTACTGGTCGGTTGCTCCTCTTGCCGTTTTGCTCAGATCGAATATCATCGCATTGACGTGTCCCCGCGTGAGAGTAAAACGGTAGAGTAAGCGGAGTAAACTCGTCACAATGCCAGCGTTGAAGTAACGCTGCGAACCCTACCGATTCTGCCGAATGATTCGCGGAGGTACCTTCAAACACCTATGTAAAGTAATAAATAGTAGTGCTTTATCTTATCGAGTAGGTCGTCTACGCATGCAGTCAACCTTAACACCTCCGTCTTATTTACTCCGCAACCACGAATCGGCTCGGTAAAAAGTGGACACCGAAATGATTGCTATAAAATATGCGTATTTGCTCGAATGTTTTAGTTTTGAGCTTTGTGATTGGTCGTAGAAATATGCCTTTGAAGTATCGAACGTTGAAAATTAATTATAAAGCTTCAATTTTTTCTCCTCACCATGTCGCGTCCCCTATGTTCATTTCAAAAGAAGCAGCAATTTCACGAATACGATAGTGTATTTAGTTTTTCTATAGGGTGGTTAGTTGTCTCACGACCCGCACATATTGTGCTTCTGCGTCAAACAATAAAACCGGTGTCACAAATTTTAGTAATTGTATTTTGACTTCGAAACAAGACTTCCTTGAAACCATATTTCACTGAAACCCCCATTTCAATTAGTTCTTACATCCAACAAACGCTAAATAAAATTCTATCTAAACGTATCCAAGCATCCATGAAAATTCTCCACACCCAGCGAGCCTTCATCCCCTACGATGGAACCTTTGAGAACCTCAACGTTCTCGATGGCATCATTCATGATGCCAAGTCCACGGGCCGCGAACTGAGGATTGCGTCGACCGACCTGAAAAAGGCGTTCGACTCGATCAGTCACGACGCGGTCCTGTGGACACTCGAGAGCAGAGGGTACCCAAAGGTCTTCATCGAATATATCGAGCGCCTTTACCTATCCTCCCGCACACTCTTAAAATTTGGAAAAGAATGTCGTACAATCAGGCCCACACGAGGTGTTCGTCAAGGAGATCCCTTGTCACCTCTGTTATTTAACTTAGTTCTCGACGACATTCTTCGTAAACTTAATGAAACTAATATAGGATATCAATTAAAAGAGGGAACCCGCCTTATGGGCCTAGCCTTTGCGGATGACCTCATTCTCCTTGCGTCCACCAAAAACAGTCTCCAACAACTCCTAGATTTAGCCAACCCCTTATTAAAAGTAAGAGGCCTAGAAATTAATCCTGATAAGAGCTTTACCATCTCCCACCTATATGACGGGCGGGAGAAGAAAAGTTGTTATCAGACCTCCCCAGAATTCACCGTTGGAGAGAGGCTTTTGCCCACCAAAGGTTTAAGCGCCCGATGGAAGTACCTTGGCATCGAATTCGACAATACTGGCAGGGTCGACTCAGCCAAGGATACTCTCCTAGATTTTCTTAGCAGACTTACAATACCTCCCCTCAAACCCCAACAAAGATTAGTAAGTCTAAAACAATTCGCTATCCCCAAAATCCTTTACAGATTGGTCGCTGGTCCCCGGCCATCCAGAACATTCCTAACTGAATTAGATAATGAGATCAGGCGTACCGTGAAAGTGCATTGGCTCAAACTCGAAAACTCCGTGCCGAACGCATTTCTCTACGCACACACATCACACGGCGGTCTGGACGTCCCCTGTCTCCGCACACTAATACCCAGACTTCGCCTCACCCGACTCACCAACCTACACAAATCACCCCACATTGGCACGCAATGGCTGCTGTCTTCGGACTATCACAAGGACGAACTGGCGAAAACCAGCGCCCTATGTGTATTCGGGGACACGGCCATTGAAAGTGCTGCACAAGAGACTGACTACTGGTCTCAAACACTACATAACACGTTCGATGGGGCTCACTTGAAAGACGCACACAAAACCCCTTTTACACAAAATTGGGTCAAGGGTACTCCTTACCTATCAGGTAAGGAGTACATCAATCTCATCAAGATGAGGATCAACGCACTACCAACGCGTGCCAGACTCGCCAGAGGCCGCCCCGGGTACGACAAATACTGTCGTCACGGGTGCAACGCCGTCGAGACGCTGGCCCACGTCAGTCAACTGTGCGATTACACCCACCTCCCCATCACAAAGCGCCACGACGATATTTGTAAGCGGGTCTCCCGACTACTGCGTGAGAAGGGACTGCAGGTAGACCGCGAGCGCACCTTCCGTAGACCCACCGCTTTACCGACTCCTTAGCTCCTTCTATGGTCGGTGGCGGCGCATCCGAAGCTGGTTATGCAGCCTACCTTGCGGAGGCTAACAAGTTGAGAAAATACTCATCAATCGGCTATCCCCATGAATTTTTGCCCTCTCGCGTTTGAAACCCTGGGTGCCCCTGGCGTTCGGACCAAGCAGCTGATCCGCAAAGTTGGGACCTTGTTAAACCTGTCATCCGGTGATAACAGGTCATCGTCCTTTCTTAAACAACGCCTGGATCTTGACATACAACGTAGAAACGCTGCCTCCGTTCGGGGCACACTCCTGAAGTGGTCTCGCCCTGGCCTCATCGAAACGGACACGTGACAGTCTCAATGCGCATTGGCTTAGCTAGTTGATGTGTGTAACATATACCTAATGTATTATACGGAAATAAACTTCTTATTATTTCACTGAGACAACAATTTGCTTTAACGAGCTCCACAATGCCGTATATTACTTGCAAATGTTCATGGGACACTTCGTATATATATATATATATATATATATATATATATATAAACCTACTCCATCAGATATATCGCTCTAGGTCAATTATGCATGCACTCAATCTCTACGTCCCCGCCACGGCTCGCACTGCCATAGATTTGATACCAAAATGACCGCCACGCGTATTTGCCTGAATGGTTATGATTTTGATGTATTGGACATATAAGTCGATAAATTTATTAAACTACGTTTTCGATTAAATTTGTAGACACTGTTCGTATGTCAGTTTCGTGTATCTGACGCCACCCAGGGACAGTCCGGAATTAGCCCGTTTCCCCAATGACTCTACCGTCGCCGCAGCGTTGCCGCATTGGATTATAATTGAGATCCTCTGTTCGAGGAACTCGCTCGATCTTTTATTTCCCTGATGTTAGTCAGCTTAGTGATTAAGCGATCCTTCCGTCATGGGGTCTCCAGGCCTTCACGACTCAAAAGCGAATGATGTGAAGTACGCGTGCTCAACATTTAAGTATGTACGGCAATTCCTCTTATTGGCCTCCCCTGCTACGTACCCTCCAAACAAATATATATATATATATATATATATATATATATATATATATGGTTCGTATATTTAAGGTGCACCCAGCCAAATGGATACACTGCTAACAAGATTATCGAAACGGGTATGAGGTAGGCGGAGAAGTGAGGCTCGCCTGCAATAATAACCGGTCGTAATTATCGGCTCCGTCGACGGGGCTCGCTATCTGCCAATAGCGTTTACGTACAACGCATAGCCTGCATTTACTGATTAACATTACCACTCCAATGCACTCCGAGCGCCGATCTCTGGGTATCGGGTTCTTGCCTTTGCTGCATCACAATGCTCCCTGCTGGTGGCCCAATGAACACAACTGCCAGCGTTTAACGCAAGGGCCCACAGAAAAAGATGGATCTTTATGCAGGCGTACTGTCATGCCCGTCATGTCTATCTGCCTGTATGTCTGTCTGTTTGACTGTCCCTCTGTGTGTGCATATGTGCAAATATGTGCGTGTTTATATACAGGATGTATACATGTACGGATCTACTAGTACGTGAGCCAACAACTTAATTAATCGAAAATTCTATTGCACGTTATGCCGCTTCTGCTGGTACTGCTGCTGTTGCTTCTGCTGTCGGTGACCGTACTTCGTTCGACATGCCTATCATTTTCTATGTCGTTTCAGAGCTTCAAAGACTTCGGCCACTATGCATATTAGATTAGGAACCGAGCGTGTCCAGACGAGAACATATCCATTGCTCTCTGTATTTGCTAATTACTAATTGATGTCATGCGATTCTCGTAGCGAAGCTGCAGGCCGGCTGTTCTAATCACCAAGTGGAACAATATGAGATTTTTGCTCCTCATCCTCCAGGAGTCAGCGTAGGTAAGCTCGCGATGAATATTTTACGGCATTACCGCCGCCGTCGCCGCTGCTGCTGCTACTCATCGTGTTAGCGGGACGGTTCAGCTAGCAGGACGGGACAGCAATGTCAATAGAAACGACCAGAAGCAACAACCACTACTACGACTACTAGAACAATAACGAAAATGGGCCAAATAGTGTACAGTTTGGGGCACCAACAAGCGTGCAGGCTGAACGTGTACTTAGATAAGACCTGCAACAATAAAGACAGCTGGAACGATATTCATCAGCGATTAGAAACAAACGCTATATGAACAAAATGATAAAGCAGCACTACCACAAACAATAACAACAACAATAATAGTAATAATAATAATAATAATAACACTGCAAACAAATATAGTCTTAATAACTAACTTACAGCTGGCACGCTGGGATAGGCTTTGATTTTCAAAGCCCCTTTTCCAGGGATCCCCGTGCAGGTCGCAACAGTTGGTCTATATCCTACCCCATTGTGTTCGAAATGTTCGCTTATATAGTCTATTGATTTATAGAGACAATGTAGGCAGGCAGATGAAGAAAGAGAGAAGATAATAAGCTGCTAGAGAGAGAGAGAGAGAGAGGTAGGGAATACAGTGTCAGCTATATATTGCATTAGGCCTAACGACCCATGCGATGGGTTCCGCTCGACCCGTCTGATGAGGACCTCGAAGTTGGGCCTTAGACCGCAAAGTTAGCTCGCGACGGTCGCCATTGTGGACAGGCGGCACAATAAGACCCGCCGCTTTTGGGACTGCCATTGTGCCATTATTGTATCGTAGTGAATTGGTGACGACGGCGACGGACACCGCTAGACAGTTTTGGGTTGCTTGCATTATTCCGGCCTGTTCTAGCGTATCTCGAGGCAGTAGTGTGTCCCCATACCCTAGACACTTACCCTAGACATATAATGATGATTGGCATCTCCATGGTCATGACGATGGTGGCGCTGATAACGCGAAATAACTTTACCTAAATGGGACTCGTCTGCTGTGTGCCGCTCTCCGGCCGTGGGAAAACCCAGAAGCGACGTGGCAGCCACGCTGATTGTGATCTGGGACTGCCTGTGAATCTAGCAGACGTGTACGCCGTACGTTGTCAAAACAAGAGGGATTAGGGGTTGGATTAGGCTAAATATCGACAGGCCAGATTCCTCGCTTCGTGTCTTTGTATTCGACCAATTTATATCGCTAAATGATTAGACTAAATGCGGTACATACAGAAGAAACGTATTTTTTTTCGGGGTAGCTCGGTGTTAAATGATGGCGTTGGTGAAGTGAGGCCTGCTGCAGAGGTTTGAACGTGTCCTTGTGCTTGTTTTAGAGGCTTCCTGCTCTATTTTGGTGCCCAGATTTCTGACTATCATTGGCAATTCCAACAGCCACGAGGACAGAATTCAATGGTCGGCGAAACGCTACATTGTCGACGTGCAATCAACAAAGGGAAGGGAGACGGCTTGGACAAGAGACAGCTGATGAGAGAGGGATATAGCAATTTAGGGTGGAGATTTTCTTTTAGAACGGAAGTTAAAAGAAAAGCTTGAGGGGACATGTCACGGAAAATTAGAGCAAACATTTTTCGGGAGGAGACGAAGAAACGGGATACGCAATAGGATCTCCTCTGTGCCCGCTGCTATAGCATGATGGAAAAGGAAAAGGCCGATGAGCGGGAAAGAAAGACCTTGAGATCGAGAATAGTATACCAAGAGCAGCCACTCTTATTGTTAAGTTTTTAGTTGTTCCGTAATGCTAATATCCGAGCACGTTTTTTTCATGTCATGGATGATTTTTAATCCACTCCGGCATTTACCTTGTCTAAATTGGGAACCATGAAAACCAATTTAACAGTGGCCGGTCTGGGTCTAAAACCCAGGCCTCCCGAACGCAGGCGAAAGCTCGGTTTCAAAGAACTAGTGATGCCGCCAGGACAATGGCCTGAGAAGGTAACTAAACACTTGGAGGTTACGATCGACGCCTGTACCACTCAAACGAAGGTTAAGATGGCACTTATCATTAAGGGGTCGGAATTAAATAGAGGTTTAATAGGGGCTGGCGGCACAGTCTCTCATGCGCACTGCGGTGGCCGTGATGTTTTCGATTTTAAACCTCCGTTGGTGCACGTCACAAGGGAACTCTATACACAGGCGACGGCGTACGGCATCCTAGAGGTTTGCTCGAAGCACGTGGGCCAGACCGGCGGCACTGGAGCTTACCACCCGGGCGGAACAGGGGGCGAGGAACACCCTCATAGTTAAGGTCAAGAATGGAAAAACTTTTGCGCAAAAAGGGCAGGGTAATGGGGTTGTTACAAGTAAAGGGGGTGACTGTACTATTAGATTAGAGAAGAATAGGAAAAGAGCGACCGCTATTTAAAAATCTGCAAAGATGCAGGTCAATTGCGGAGAGCTAAACCAGGGCCACTTCATTGTCCTGTAGTTCTTTGTTTACGTTCGAACAGTGCGGTTGTGTTTCGTGAGTGCTCCGTGTTTTTATCATTTGACACCGGCCTACCTCAGCAGTCCATGACGCGCCGTGTGTCAATCGGTCGATTCTTCTCTCGTGCTTAGTTTGGAGCCACTGTCAGTCGTTGTTTCGCGACGGATCGCATTGCTACAGTGTCATCTCATAACAGCCGCGCTGTGACACGGTACACATCCGTCGATTACGTGCACCCGTCCCGCCGGTTAAGAACGTTGGTTCCTTCGATCCAAACGGTAGAACACTTGGGAACAGCTGTGTCAACTCGTCTACATCTGGCGTCGGTTGACTGTTTGTAAACAACGATCGGTTGGGGGTGACATATATATATATGTATATATATATATATATATATATATATATATATATATACGTGTGAAACCAGCAGCGACGCCTTTTTCGTTTACGTTACAAAAAAGGACGAGAGCTGGGCCGCAGATCTATCCCGACGGATGCGCTCACGGCACATCACCTCCACGGATCGCCACAGAACTCGTAGAACCAGAAGACTACTAGTACTAACTTCTGGTGATCTACTTTCGCGCGATCTACCAAGCACAGCTGACCCGGCGTTAAAGACCTCCCGGTGGCTGGTGTTTACGCCCTAGGAGGGTGCGGCGGTCGGACGGTGTGGGGGCTGGAGCGCGCGGAGTGCCGGTTTAACACTCAAAATTGCGTCAAAACGCACTTTTGAGTCTACCGGACTCACCGAAGAGGGTGACGTTCAAGCGCGTCCCCATCGGTCATCCGTTGTGGTTGGCCCATCGCGAACCATGGACAACTCCCCGCCCGTTCCAGTGACCTGCTTAAAATGCTGCTTGGCGATTGCCGAATCCGGGTTGCAATGCGTGGGATGCACATATAGCTTCCACGCATCGTGCCTGTCGCCCTCGAGTCAAGCATTCGCCCAAGGCAACCCCCGGGCCTACAGATGCAGGCTCTGCCGAGTTGGCGAACCCGCCTTGGGAGAGGCCGCACTCTCTCGAATCCACAGCCTCCTAGATGCTCTGGATGGTAACCCTCTTGCGGACATCCTGTCCCTTGTCCTCCAAAGGAGCCGGCTTCTGGAGAGAGAGGTTGTCGATCTGCGGAAGGAGATCGTGGCCCATCAGAGGACGCCGGGCGTCCCCGTGGACGCCTCCATGGATACCCGACCCTCATCTTCTGCCTCGGCGGGCTCGACGCAAGCCGCCCAGCGTGCTAAGAAGAAAATCCTTCTGTTTGGTGACGGGTCTGTCAAAAAAATCCGGGTACACCTTCGCGGACAGCTATCCAAACACAGCCGGATCACCGTCTTAAACATGCAGGGCAAAACTGGCCCGCAAATGCTGGAGGAGGCGAGGAGGAAGATGGAGGAGGACCCCGGCGCGCACTACGGGCTCTTCTTCCACCCTGGACCAGGAGACTGCCTGCAGCTCGAGAAGGATGAGCTTCTCTCCGGGACCGCGGACTTTGTCTCCTGGCTGTCGGCGACCTTCCCAGGATCCCAGCTGACCGTGTACTCCATCCCGCTGCTCCACCCGGAGTGCAAAGCGGCCAACAACGCGCTTCAAATCCTGGCTGAGTCAGGGCCGATGACCTTCCAGCCGCTGACCAGGATCCAGCAACCCATGCTGATCAGAGCGGCGATGGTGTACGACGACGAGCTGGCTGCCACCGTGGCAAACGTGGCAGCTCGCAACATGGCCACTTTTTTGGGGGAACGCCTTCCCAAGAAGACGCCACCACAGGCTGTGAAGGGCGCACCGAAGAAGGACAAGAAGGGAGAGAAGCCCGGCAATATGGACACGGCCTCCCAAGTCCCTCCGGAACTTCCGCGACTGTGTCACTTCATGGCCCAGGCGTTGAAAGAGTTCCAGGAGATCAAGGCGCAGCACCAACGCCAACCCGCGGGAGACCAGAGCCTCGGCAGGCGCCAGAAACAGGGCTTCAATGTCAAAGGGAGAACGGGACGTCGCTTCGGGAGCGGCCCCCGTCGCCCCCACTAAACTGTTGTCAGTGGAATTGCGAGGGTTTCGCTTCAGTGATGAGCTGCATTCCCGCAGCTGATCTGGCTGCGTTCGACTTGATCCTTCTTACCGAAACTTTCGCCACGAAACGTTTCGATGTTGAAGGTTTCTATACTCATCACTGTCTCGCAGCGAAGCCCTCCCGTGGTCGGCCAATAGGAGGAGTTTCACTCCTGATCGGCCCCAGACTTAGTAAGTCAGAAATTCTACTAGCAAAAGACAATACTTTGGTACTTTCCACTCCCGACTTCGCCTTCGTGGGAATGTACAGCAGTGGTGGCGGCGACACCACGCTGGATCTGCTGGACAAGATCAGCCGAGGGTTAGCCTGCGTCCCCGACGACCGCCCGGTGCTCCTCGCCGGCGACCTCAACTGCAGGCTTGACGAGCCTTTACTCTCTTCTCGTACGGAGGCAGTGTTGGCGGCTCTCCAAGAGTATGGGCTCTGGATTTGCTCAGACCGGTCCCTTCCCACCTACTACTCCGACTCCCGAGGCCCCCAAGATAACCCACGGCGACCAGGCAGCTCCACCATTGATATCTTCGCATTCAGGGGTGCCAGCTCTGATATCGTCTTCAGAGGTTGGCCAACGGGCTCGGCTATGATGGGACTCAGGAAACACATTCCCGTCGCAGTCGCTCTGGCTGTCAATCCCGACGCTCTGGGCGCCAGGAGACAGGGCGTGTCTAAGGCCATCAACATCGGGCTACTCCGGGAAAAACTTTTGCGGTTCGATCCTGCAGTTCTAGTGGACCTCGATGTGGACGCTCTCTCCGCCATTCTTACCAGCCTCATAATCGATGCAGCTCTTCCCCATGGAGTCTGTTCGCGCAAATCACCGCCCTGGTTTGACAGAGACTGCTATCAAGCAAGGCATTACCTAATGCAGCTTCTGATGGCGTCTAGAGCATGCAACGTGATGAAGAACGCCTACAGCGCGTTTCGGCGAGACTACCGTCTCCTGCTGCAGATAAAGAAGGTGGCCTTCGCCGAACTACAGGAGCAACGACTGGTCCTACAGGCACAGGAGACTCCGTATTCCTACCTGAAGGGGCCGTTCAAGTTCACGAGCTGTCCCATCGCGCCCGTGAAACTTCGATCCTACTTCGAGCGTATGTTCACGAGTGCTTCCACCATCCCGGTCTCCATCCCCGCTACAACTCTTCCCGCAACCGCCTGGGAACAAGAGTTTGCGCGGTCTCTTGAGTCATCGTTCTCTGAGGACGAGGTCTCCAGCTCCATTCAGCATCTCAAGAACAACAAGGCGTTTGGCGCTGACCGCGTGAGAAACGAGCACCTAAAGGTGGCCACCTCGCTGGTCCCCCTCTGGACAACCCTCGTCAACAAATGCCTATCCCAAGGACGCATTCCTGAAACATGGAGGGAGTGCATTTTGAAGGTGATCCCCAAGGGTAAAGGCGACCTTCTCCTTGAGTCATCATGGAGAGGGATAGCAAAGAAAAGCTGTGTGTACAAGCTGTTGTCGTCTTTGCTGTACAGGCGACTGTCCTCGTACCTGGAAGTCAGAGGGGCGCTCCCACAAGAACAACACGGCTTCAGACGGCACAAGTCAACATCCACAGCATGCGGCGAACTTCTAGATGAGATAACTTCATCGTTGCAGAAAAAGCGGCGGCCACTGCACGCCGTCTTCGTGGACCTAAAGTCCGCGTTTGACGTGGCACCTAGGGACACCGTGTTGGAGAAACTCGCCCGCTTCGGCATCGGCCGACCACTGCTCTCCCTCCTGGCATCGATTCTCCAACCCAACTCTATCGCTCTGGATGATGGAGTCTGTGAGCATCCGCCATTCCTCCAGACCACGGGGTACCCCCAGGGGGACAACCTGAGTCCCCTGCTCTTTGCTGTTCTCCTAAGCGACCTGCCCGCCCTTGTCAAGGAGCTGTATCCCATGGTGGGCATTCTTCTATATGCGGACGACATCGTCATGTTTAGTCGCATCAGGCGGGACCTCCAGGCTTCCATCAAGGTGCTGGAGAAGTACTGCGACAACAACGGCATGTGTGTGAACGCGTCGAAGACCAAGGCTGTCAAGTTCAGGGCAGGAGGCGCCCTCGCCTCTCACGATCGTCTTCGACTACGCAACTCGCCCATTGAGTATGTGAGCAACTTCTGCTACCTGGGGGTGATCTTCTCCAGCAGGGGTGTGTGCTTTAGCAAGCATATCACCGAGCGCGTGTCAAAGAGCGTCGTGGCCATGGCGACGATCGGCGAGCCACAGAAGCTCTCACTGTCGACCGCCCTTCAACTCTTCCACCTCAAGGTATCTTCGGTTGCCTCCTATGGAATCGATGTCATCTGGGAGCACCTGTCGGCACATCAGCTGGACCAACTGGACAAGGTCAAAGCAACGTTCTTGAAGAGAGTCTTGGGCTTACCGCGGAACGCCCAGAACCGACTGGTGTATGCGTTGGCCGGGACAGGACCATACCTAGAGGACCTCGTGCCACGCTTCCAGCTCCGGCCCACACCTGCTCTTCAATCGTTCAGGACTACCTTCGCAGAGAAGATGCGCGAAATCCCCACGGATTTCTACCGAACTCGAGCCATGACATCCTCTGCTTGGAAGGAACCCCTGCAGAACCTCCGACATGTCATCACTCGATACGCTGTGCATGGCTTCCATCACCAGCTTTGTTCGCAAAGAGACTTTCACGAGCCGCAAGCAACCTGTATATGTAGACATTGCCTTCAGCATTGCCCCCGATATCATTTCGAGGGGTGCCAGAGCTTGGATAGCCTACGACGGTTGGCAAGGGAAAGTAACTAATTAACCATTGTTTTTAACCATTGTTTTTAAATCATATGACATGTAATATACCTTTTTGGTCAATAATGAGAAATGACGAATTGTCCTGTAGGGGATTGACCCATTTCTGGACAGGGGCAGGTCAAAAGGGAACTGCGAAGGACCCTGCTGTTTCGGCCCGGCGCAAAACAGAAAGCCAAGTGCCCCATGTACGCCACAAATATGGGGTCTCAGACCACCATGCCCTCAAGTGCAATGCTACGATGGCAAAGTACTTTGTCGTCGGGATTTTTGGAATCTAAGGAACTAATCTATGAATTTGCCCGGAGCGCGGGCGCACACAGACAAGAGGGTAGTAATATACTAATGATTTAACCGCGGCCTGCATGGCATGATGTAATCGGACCACAAATAGACGGGCTCAAAGTCTACAAGAGTGAATGTCTGAAAAAGCTTTCTGATTTTGAACCACCAGAATTGTATCCGAACTGATGGAGTACAAAGCTACTCGATTTAGACACCTTATTTGACACAACCGTGGAGAGGAAACGAGGAGCTCTTGACTGCTCCTGCTCCGGAAGGTATCCCGGAGGTAAAGCTGGACAGGGTGGATTAAGGATGGCAACCGGCAAATAGCCCGGTAGGGATGGAGCTTTGCCGAGTTTCCAACGAAACCACAGTTTCAAAAATGGCCTGAGGTTTTTTAAGGCTTCACCAACAAGCTTTAATGGAGAAAAGGGCTTGAGCTTACCGGTCCAGATGCCTCGTTGACACCGTGGGTAAGATCTCGAAGAAAGTTATCGCAGATAGGCTGATGAAAAAGTTAGAGCAAAAATGATTCATTAGATGCACACCGGGACTTTTCAACAGTCGGGTGAGTAGTGTCCAAGTGTCCTTGTCAGTAGTATCCAAGTGGATAAAATCCCATCACTTAAAACCTGCGCCTGTCAAGACAGAAGCGGTGTACTTAACACGCAGTAAGAAGACGGGCCACCCGATAGAAGTCAGAAAAGAGACAAAGTGCCTTGAGGTCATGCTTAATACGGAACTGGCCGGTTAGGCACACGCAAAGTACGTGCCCCAAAAAGCCCGGGTCTCCTCCAACTTGGCGCAGGTCATGTCTAGAGTAGGTGGGTTGACAGAGTTCAGTGCCCGAATCGACGGCGTTATGGATAACCCCAGTTTGGAGAGACAGAAGGCGACATAAAATAAAGGAGCATCAAAGTCGGCCCAATTGTACGCTGGCAATCAAGATACCGTATGACCAGAGGAAGCTATGTGGTATGACTGCCGACATAGATACATTTCTTTGGACGAGTCAGGTTCTGATCGGATACCGTCAGTTCCAGAGCGACATGTCGAGGATAGAGA
This sequence comes from Dermanyssus gallinae, assembly GCA_003439945.1. NCBI lineage: Eukaryota > Metazoa > Arthropoda > Arachnida > Mesostigmata > Dermanyssidae > Dermanyssus > Dermanyssus gallinae. The sequence goes on from QVRM01004523.1 coordinate 74,710, forward strand.
ACGCTATCAGCGTCACGTGCGTTTTGTGTGATTCTGGAGAAGCGCTAAACGAAAACCAAACAGGGAAGCGAAGGACGTAGAATCAACTGCTGAGAGATATAGTCCTACCAGGGAGGCGGCTAACCATATGATGACTTTGGAGGAGGCACGGAAGGAGGCGAAAAGCATGTTCGGTATCGCTTTTACATCCAAGGGGATAACCAAGCGGGAGAGGCTTGAGCGGGCTTCTCTGGGGAATGACACAATCCTTCTCGAAGGAATGACACCATATATTATTATGCAGGGTAGACTAAGTAAAGAAAAATGGCTGGGACGCCTTTCCCTCGGTATCAAAGTAATGCCAAAGTAATACCGAGCCCAAAAAAAGGGAAAAATCTAGGCTCAGGGGTTTGTGAGCCCTAGACTACTCACGCAGGCTGCTAGCGGCGCACCTTGCATTTCCGAAACCATCTAGAAAGAAAAGACTGAAAACGTTGAAAAATTATGTAATTAATTACTAAAATAGCCTCTGTGGTTCTATGCGCGTTAAGTAATCTGTCCGCCAGCTTCTGAATAGCTGAGTCAGTGTGAGTTCTGTACACCTGTTCCCTGTTTCGCCTTTAGACGTAAGACAAAATGCGAAAATGGAGAATAAATGGAGTAAATATAGCTTATTTATAAACACACTTATATATATATATATATATATATATATATGAGCGGCAACCGCCAAACTAACTCTCACTAGTTTCACGCGCTGCTAGTCGGCTGCAATTCAGAGCGCAACCAGTAGTGCAGAGGCATTGATGTCGTTAGCGATGTCGCATTGCGCCGATGCCCGGCTGTTGTCGCCCAGGTTGAATGCTATTGTTGGCTTAGCTTGATTGACGGACAGCGGCGCCGCAGAGCGGTCATGCATAGAACGCCGCCGACTACATGCTTCCCATCGTTAACGAGTCGATGGTTCGTGTCGAGTCATGTATGCCCGACACACACACACACAGACAACACTCTCACTGGGTTAGTGGCCACAGGTGGCAGAAGAGCTGCACGACTGCATCTCCTTCATTTGACGAAACAGGCTTGTCGTCGCCGTTATTTGCGCGCCATTAGTACGCGCGGCGTCCGCAGCGTTCATCGACGTACCGTCGCGTAGTCTGAATTGTGTAGTCTGAACCCAGTAACCGTCGCCGCAGCTTGTATTAGATGTAGTAGTAGAAGTAGTCATTTCAGTAGTAGCAGTGTAGTCGAGCCTGGTGGCGTAGTGGGTGCATTCGTCTGCGCCTCGCAACCGGAGGAGACACATAGCAGGTGCGCGGGTTTGAGCCCCACCGTTGCTTGATTTGTATTTGTGGGAGTCCGTCTATGAAACAATGCGAAAAGCAGTCCCGTGGACGTTAAATCTTGGCTGAGGGTCAGTCCTAAACTTTAATTATTAGTAGTAGTAGTAGTAGTGGTGTTGGAGTTGGTATTTGGTTGATATTTCGAGTGTCGATATGTCGCTTGCACATTGTAATAACAAACGTTTTCTGATAAACGAGCAACAAGCTAGCCAGTCATAGTCAGCTGTAATTTTGTATAATACACGGAAATGCAAATGCTTGACTTTGTTAGGTACTACTTGACCACCAACTCTTACTCTCATCTTCAAGCAAGAGCGTCAGCCACTACCAAAAACGCTTTTGCACCGCCTGTCGGCTGCTCGAAAGAGGGCAGAGAAGAGACCAACATGGCAGATCGGGCAGCTTCTCCGAGTTAGGCGGTCTCCGTCAGCGATACTTGGGTCGTAACGCTGAGCTTTCGTCTGATCCGTGGCCGATTACTGTCACTAACTTTCGAATGCACTCAAAGTTTGATAGACGATTCATCACGTCACAAATCGCAGCACCTTATTGCATAGCGCCGTCTCGACGCCGAAACAAGGTTACTAGGATGGTAGTCGCTTATTATCTGTTGCGACAGAATATAGGCACACGTTTTAGTACGACGCAAATGCTGCATTTTGACGTCAGCAACGATTGTATAAGTAATACACCAATGCCGAAGGCAGACAGGCAAGCCATGATCAAGTGTGCACAACCACATGGCCTGCGTGCTGCGAGACGCGGATTTGCAGGGAATAAAGCCGAAGTTAAACGTCATTAAGAGGCACATCTTGTTTCTTAATCGGCTGCTTCGAACCGGGCGATTTACAGAAAGAGAAAGGAACACCATGGACGCAAGCTATAGAATATAACACGTCGTTCGTTTCAGGCGTCTAGTTCGTCCGAAAACCAGATGCAATAGAGTACCATGTAAGACATGAAAAGCATCGGTTTTTATTAAACTTACTCTATATATGTACGTTATGTATGCAAATGTATAAAGAAGTATACACACACCATGATACGATACGTCTGGCTCTCCAGTCATTAGCTAGCCTACTCAAAATTATATATATATATATATATATATATATATATATACATATATATACATAAATATACATATATATATACGGACGTGTGCAATGTCAAGGGTGGGGTCAAGCGTAGGAACCAGCGATCCCTGGAGGATTCCTCGGAGAGACCGCATTGCACATCCAGCGACAGGCTCTGCCTAAGGAAATCGCCCGCTCTCCTGTCTCCGGTGGCTTTAGTCAAATATATATATATATATATATATATATATATATATATATATATATATATATATAAATATATACATATATATATATATATATATATATATATATATATATATATATATATATATGTAGCGTAAAGTCTTCTAGAAGAGTGCCCGAAAGCAGGTCGGCCTGCATGAATGCATGTCCCCGGACAGTAACCGTATATCGTTCGACGTTATGGCGGCTGAGTGTTTGAAATGGCATATTCGCACCATTTGTTACGGCACGTAGTGACGCCAGCAACAACAACAACAGCAGCAGCGGCAGAAGTAAAAGGAGTTGCAGCTGACGTAGTGGGTTACGTGTTTTGCAATGACGCCTGTTCAACACAGAGGAGCGACGATAAGTAGCGGATAGACTGCGGTCTGACTGACTACAACGAAGCCGCTTGCAGGCCAGGCAGATACGACCGATAGGCAAGCAACCAGCTATAATTTAGTCGCCCCGGCACGGACGGTTGCCCCCCGGCCCCAGCATTGGCGTGAGGCTCGATCGAGGCGGGGAACCCGAGTCACCACCACGCGGTCTCCCGCGGCTGAAGACGCAGCCCGCTTACAGAGCTGGTTGGTCCCGCTGGGCTGGGCCGTCTGGCGTCTGGACGCCTGTCTCGCCCGCTTTCTATTGGCTTTTTGCCTACATAAACATGTCATGCTCATTCAGTCGCATAACCGACGCTGCCACTGCTGCTGCTGCTGTGGCTGCTGCTGGACGTCAATGCCAACGGATTCATATATCGATTTATCTGTCGATGCGTCTGTCAGTCATACACAACTAGCCGCAAGCGTGCAACACCCCTAATCCTACCCCCTTCTCCTACCTCCTTTGCCACACCTTCCTACCCTACCCCTTTCTTCTACCTCCTTTCCTACACCTCCCTACACCCCCGCTCCTCTAGTAGTTGGCTTGTATGGTATGTAGTTTTAGCTGTTAAAAAACGAGACATCATGGCAGCTTTCTGTCTACCTATCTACTTGTTGTGCGCGAGTACCCGGTGTGAGAACTACACTTCTGCGTAGTCGCATAAAATGCAACTACATATAACTGCGACATTTGCAACGTCGTAGTTTGGTTTTCTGCTAGTCGTCTACATATTTGTAACAGCTGTAACAGCATGCGCACTTACCAGACCGCCGAAGCCAAATGCTTTGATTTGTTTTCAACAACAAGTTTTCAACTGTAGCCTAAAGTACGAATCTCTGATCAAAGATCACTTTGGTACGTTTACTTGCACCGGGACCGAACTCCGGCGACCCTTGGCGTCAACCCCGGCGACTCTTGCTTTCACTCTAAATGCACGATGCACGCGTTGTAGATCTCAACAACTACACAACGCATGTGTGCACATACAAATATACTTGTGTGCATATTTGTATAAATTAATACATGTATAAATGAATTTCAATACATTTGTGCATATACATATATCCATCTCCATGTAGCATGCATTTGCATGTATTTCACAACGCTGTTGAAATGCATTTATATATATTTATATTTATATATGTATACACATATAGGTTGTATGTATCTGTTCCTTTGTGTAAACAACATTTTGTAACGTCGGCGCATGGTTTTCGTACGCCGAAATTCGTGATACCCATACATTAATCTTATCACGCTATACGACTATACACACGGGATAACGGAACGCCGAGCCTGCAAATTTCGGTCAACACGAATGTTGTTGTTTCTCTGTGACTACAGAGGTTCGAAGCATACCTAGATATAGATGCCGGCCACAACGAAATGAATACTACCTATTCTGTCACCCTCTGTTAGCAGTAGATCTACTAGCAAAGGTAAATAAATAAAGGCCGCTTTGTAGTTGCATGACACGTATCCCCCCCCCCCCTGTACCCTGTGTATGATGATTACAATATTAATTTTTTTCTACCGCCGTTGTCGTTTAACGGCGGTTTGTCGTCGTTGCCGTTGCTTGCCCTGTGTGCTGTGTTTGTCTGAACGATTGTATGCTGGTGATGATTGTATGTTGTTTCCCCACGCTCGAGCGAGTTCAATTCTACCGAGTGTATGTGTATTTTTGTGCGAGTGTGTGGCTGTGACTGTGTATGTATTCAATTGATAATCGGATTATAAGCCCGCTGGGTTAGTTGACAAGCAGCCGCGTGGCCATCGCCAGCGGAACAGCGACAGCCGCACCGTGAGGCCACATGTGACGAGTCTTCAAGCAGCCCCTGTCTGCTTTCTCGGCACTCCATGTTCGAATGGTGGTGGTGGTGGAACGGAATTCCTCCTCGTCTTTGCAATCACCTCTGTTCTGCTGGGTGGTTGCAATGGATGGACAGACAGGTACACACAGCGTTCGCGTGTTATTGTGGTGGTGGTGGTTGTTGTTGTTGCCGCCGTTATTGTTTGGAGCATTGTTCGATGCACTGTTGTAGTTTTTGAGGTTGTTGTTATTGTTGCCGCTGTTGTTGTTGCTCGTGTTGTACTTGTTGCTGTTGTTGTTCACATTGTTGTTGTTGTTAATGTTGATGTTCGTGCCGATGTTGGGATTGTTCCTGCTGATTTTGCAGTTGTTGTTGGTGTTGCCGCTGGGATTGTTGCTGCTGCTGTCATTGTTATTGTTCTTCGTGTTGTTGTTGCTTTTGTTGTTGTTGTTGTTGCTGTTGCCCTAGGTGCTCTTGATGATGTTCGCTGAGGCAGGCAATCCTAACTAAACTACTTCCCAGTGTACTTCTTCAAGCTAACTACGCCTAAAACTAACACGAACTAGAACTGCCACTACTACTACTACAGCACTGCAACGGGTAGACCAACCGACCACGATGTCTTGGGTGGAGCACCCGGGGAAAGCACACACGCGCGACTGCCTGTCAAACACCCCAACCTTCATCCTTTGCCGGCTATCGGCTGAGGCCTCCCATCTCATCGAGACTATCTCGATCATCGCTCTCTCTCTCTCTCTCTCCCTCACTGTTTGCTCTCGATCATTTTCTCTTGTCGTCATTGTGTCACCGTTTTCCTTACACAGGCGGGTGGAACGGCAGACATGTTTTGTAACTAACTGCCTTCAGTTGAACCCTCTCATAATAATAATAATAATAATAATAATAATAATAATAATAATAATAATAATAATAATGACGCGTCTATAAGAAAAACTACTGGATTACAATGTGAGCAAGCCTTTTGCGTCTACCAATTGTCATGCGTCGTGCGGGATCGAACCGATGGCGGCGACCACGACAACTTATGGCTGATGAAAGAAACTTGCAAGCACACCCATTTGGGACTGAACTCTCAAAAATTTGACAATATAGTTGCAACGGCCTACAGACCAAATAGCATGCTCTGTGACGCGTCCCTGGCAACTTGCTGGCGTGCTGCCACAAGGACTGTTAGGGAAACCCCAGATATCGGAATACCCCAGATAATATGTCCGGCCCTCGGTGCATTGAAGATATACCTCACGGTGAGTTCCAAGCCCGTAGGGGACGGAGGATGGTTTAGAATTAAAAACAACCTCCTTAATAAATGTTAATTCCAGGCAACTCAACGTCTCGCGTTCAAGTCAGGCCGCTGTTTAGCTGTTACCCGTTTCATATTGATGCCATTATAAGAATCATGTGGTCAGTCAATAGTATAAGTTGTTCACAGTGTAAAATTGTGTGTGTGTTAATTTATAGTTGAAACACGGTATTCCTTATCGACGGCACGGAGAATAATGATTTTATAGTGTAAATATTTAGCACCTAAACATTAGCACAAGTTATATATTTATATAGTGCCTTTTATTACGTTTTTACGTGTTTGTATATGTCTCTGTCCCTACATGTGTCTTGCGTACGAGTCCGTTCAGTCCTGTATAACGCAGGACAACAGCAGCGGTAGTGACATCGAAGGTCCTCAGCGTCGTATTAAAACGTCGCTAGTATTTGCGACTGTGAATTTTAAACTTACGGGACGGAAACACAACCAATACCAATATAATACACACAGACACACACACACACATCTGCACCCACACATGACCATCATTTTTAATCAGAAGACAAAGCTAACCAAAGGTGTATCATCTGCGTATGTCTTTCTCTCTCTCTTTCTCCCTCTTTCTCTGGCTGGCTAGGCTGTATGTGCTTGGCAATATCGGCTAAGAACAAGAACATCAGTGCTGTAGCGGTGTAGAGAGCCGATGGTAGTTGTGTTAGGCCGTCGCTGTTCTGCGCGCGCCAGCCCTCGATGAAGCGACTCTCGCCGCGATTGTTGCAGTAAAGCTGCCCATCCCGTTCGCGCTTTCCCTTCCGGAGCGCGCCAGGTGGGCATTATCTACAGCGGCAGGTGGGCTTAGTCTATGGAGATTCGACAAAGAGCAGTATCTGCAGGAGGAGCAGGACAGCTAACATAATCGGTGATTGCGCAGCTTCGCGGCGGCCACGGTGCGGCGGCCAGTCGGGGCGGTTAGTTAGTGGCCAGTGAGGTCGAGGCGGACCACCATGACGAAGACAACAACAACAACAACAACAACAACAACAACAACAACAACAACAACAACGACGACGACGACGACGACGACGACGACGACGACGACTACGACGTTGATGACGACGACGACAATAACAGCAAATACCGATAACGATGACGACAACGATGATTGTTCGTCACAGACCGACATGTCGCAGCAGTCGAATAAATCCACATAATCTATTAGTCTGGTTTATATGTTCATCGCCGTAGTTTCCTTCGTGGTCGTCGTGACCGCTCGGCGGCCGGTTGGCCGACCGACCTCTTCGGCCCGCTCCTCCTTGCCGGCTTGTGGTAAATATTTGAACGGTTTAACGAGCGCGGCCCCGCGCGAATGGGAAGCCGGGACCGAAGTACCGAGACAGGGCGGCGGGAGCAACGCCGCCACTATCAGCGCTGTTATCCGCTGCTGCTGCTGCAGCTGCCAACGACGACAACTGTCAGCCGAAGCTGTCTCGTGGCTCAGGCACGGGCTTTTGCGACCTTTCTGCCCTTTTTTGTCATTTATTCTCCCTACGCGTTGTTTCCTCTTCGTTGTGTCTCGGTCTTTCCTCATCCTCAAAGAGTAAGGTCTCTCAATGTTCAGGGCATTCCATCGGCTTTTCCTTATTGGGTTCTCTCTTTCTACCTCTCTCTCTCTCTATCTCTCTCTCTCGCTCTCTTGATCGATTTTCTTCCTCTCTCTTTCTCTTATATACACACATTTTGCCTCTGTCTGATTCTATCCTTGTTACCTCGTTGTTCTCATTCTAGCCTTAGTTCGTTGTCTTCAGTTGGTTCCTCTTCCTTTTTTTATCGTTGGCGTTAGAAGAGCATAGAGCCCAGCTTGCGTTGCCTTGCTCCTCTGTTGCGGCAGAGTACACCATGACATCAAGGCATTCGGGCAAAAGCCGGCGAAAAGTGTGCGCACGTCCGACAGAAAGACACTAAATTAGACAAAAAGGGAGGAATTCGAGATACAACTTAAGCCAAATAGCCTGTAGAAGCACTATATTGGCTACCTAGGAGAACGGATTAACAACGGATTGCTTGCGACAAAGCGAGAGAAAGGGACAAATAATGTCGAAACTACTAATCGGCTAACTGAACTGAAACCGTGGAGGTGAAGAAGTAGATAGGATGGAGGAGTAGGGAGAGGGGGAGTCGAAGTGAGAAGGGTAGGTACGTAGCATGCAACGTATATTAATTGATTTCCAAGTTTAAAAACGAATTACCGGTTCAAGTCCAGCACATGTTGTTCAGGTACTTTTCGAACAGTTAATTAACATTTATTTATTACATTCATTCACTCATGTTGAGTGAGTACTGCCTCAACGACATCTAACAGATAAAATAGATAAATAAATAGTAATTTATGAACGATATAACAATTCTCGAAGTGGTACGAGTATATACAAGGGTAAAAAGGCTCCAGAAGCGGGCTAATTTATTCAATAATTGAACATAGGGACACTCTGTAGCATGATCTAGTGCAGATCATGCTACATTTCCCGACAGCCGTCACAGACACAGTTGTCATACTCATCATGATACTCCGACCGTCTGCAGAGGATGTGGTGGAAGCCATGCGCAGCGTATCGTGTTATTTTATGTATGTTAGTACGATCCGGCCCCTTCTTCCGCGTTTCTCATCGCCCCGGTATTTAAACATTTCGGATCGAGCTCGCGATCTTTACTTCCCTCTTCCTTGGTCGAAGGCCGCGGTACGGGGCAAATTACAACAGCGCGTCAAATCTTCTGTGAGGAGAGAACAATCCAGGAGTAGTTAAACGAGCCGGTTGCTCCTTGACGTTTGAGGTCCCAGGGTCCGTTTCAGAAAGGCTGGTTTTACTTGATCTAGTTGATCCAGGTTTCTCACGGTCAGGTGCGCCAATATTAAGTCAAATCCCTAAGTAATGACAGAGCGACTACCAAGTCGAAGATGCGGATGGCTATAGCGAAGGATATGCGCTAGTACAGAGAAGAGAAGCGGGCTCAGTTGTTTACGAGGGCGCTGCCAATTCCGATACACCATCGTCGATGGTCACATGGCTTTACTGTAAGACTTCTCTCACGAGGTTGATGATTTTCGAAAGGACGCCAACCTCGGTCAACATATTGATCAGCACACGATTACGGGAAACGGTGACTAAAACAGCCATACAGTCGACGAAAACAGCGTACAAGGATTGCCCTTGTCTAGAAAGAATCGCCTTAACATCATCTAGCAGAGTCCTACGCGCTGTTGCTGTCGAGCGACCCTTTCAAAATCTGTGTACTTTAAAATATGTCTAATTCAACCTCAGTTGAGTAGCGCAACAACTGACTTTGACAAACAGATTCATCGGACGACGCCGTACAGACGGGAACTCCCGCGAGTGTGGACGTTAAGATAGACTTATACGACGTGCCACTTGTTTGATAGCATGGCACTTTGCCACTCGGTAATAGCTGAAACGGACGCGAGCTTGTTTAGTTGCGTTGTAGGCTGATACAACTAGTTGAATGGTGAAATTGTATTTGAGAGTACGGCCTACAATAAACGGTATGCGCAGGCAGCAGCCGCTTATTTCATTCACAATAGCGCCCACCCGCGGCAATGCATTTGTGCCACCTTCTTTTCCACTCTTCGAAACATTTCTATAAACGTCTTTCGGAATCGAGTTGAATTGCTACTGTGAGTATCTCATATATAGTATCGAAATGTTGTCATCTCCAATTTTTTTTATCCGTGGGGACAGGAATCAGTCGCAATAAATCAGGTCTGGCAAATAGAGCCGTTGCGGAAATGTAGAAATCGAATTTTCCATCAAATGTTCTGAAATCAGTAACGATGTGTGCACCGGCGCGTTATCCTAACGGAGGATAAAAGATTTGTTTACCCATAGTTCAGGCCTTTTGCGGCGGACGTTTTCGCGCAATTTGCTTCAAATTTCGCTATTCGCGATTGACCGCAAAACGTGGCGGCAAACATTCGTCCAAGATGGTTATCTTGTAGGCGAAAAAAACAGTCAAAAGAATCTTTGAAACAATCCAGGCTACTCTCGCCCGAAGGTTCCCAAAATCCCAAATAAGGAAATTTCCCAAAAAGCGTTAATTTGCTGAAAATTGAACATTTTTAGGATTGAACTTCGCTGCCATTTTTCTGACGCAGAAAATATCATCGGTCAAGGCTGTTACAACTGATATATAAGATACGCTCAATTCCTTAGCTATCTCCCTGCTAGTAATTCGGCGAATGTTAAGTACGATATGACAAAATGTCTTAACGTTTTTTCTGTTATTGACGTTGATGGCCTTTTCGAACGGGGGTCCTCTTCGGTCTCTTCACGTGCGCCGCGAAATCGACGGAACCACGGTCACAGATTCTCGGGATACTGTTTGGTCATCATAAACAGTTTTTAATATTTCCGCCACATTAGAACGCACGATTTGGTTCTTAATACAGCAAAACAAATCCGAAAGCCTTGGTCGTGTCGGTTAATTTGTAAGATTAAAAGTACTGAAACCTGTTGATCCCCCTCGAATATATATATATATATACCATTAAGATAGCCGCCCATCGTCAGCCATCCCCAATGCCCGTGTTGCGCAAGGCAATTGTGCTGAAAAATTACCGCCGACCCGCCGCATAGTCTGCTCTGAGTTGCGAACGCTTCGAAAAGAACACACGTGTGCGTGAAAGTCATCTAAACAATTTCTTACGAATAGGTGCCTGCATGCATCGTCATGCAGTGAGCACACATGTCGTTTGTGAGACGTGGCTGCGAGAAGGGCAAATGCGTTGATATTGTTGTTTGATGATGGACGGTGGGGATTGTGTATGGAAAGCGGCATACGCAGATGACGAATTTCTTCGCGAGCGTTGCGACGCATTGAAATGAATCGACAGAATGGCAACATCTGTGACGCTGCGTACCTCATCACAACAATGTAGGCGTCGTTCGGTTCGATCAGTGGCTGACGATGGACTCCCCTGTACGCCCCGCACTAAACGCCGCAATCGGTACCGCGATGTCGCCGAATGCCGCCGCCGCCGTATAGAATGCCTGCTATCAGCGACCAAGCGGCGGCCCCGGTCTAGTTGTGCGCAACTTCCATACAACACTCCCCACTTCACCGTAGGCAATGCAACGGGACTTTGACAGCTATGCAGCAGCAAGTTCAGATGATCGTCGCTCGCCAAATCATTTTTGATGCCTAGTGTACTACTTATAATACATCATAACTTGGGCAGGCAGATTGCACTAAAGCAGCCCCAATCTTTGCTTGCTCCCTTGTTCATTCTTCCCCTCTCCCCTTTATCTATCATTCTCTCTCTCTCTCGTTACCTTCATATGCCTTCTCAATCCTTGTGTTGGATTCTCGTTCGTCCTCGACGTCGAAGCCGCCAAAGAAGAAGCTCTCACGCAAAATAGCAGCAGCAGCAGCAGTAGCGTCCATTGCAATGGCGGCAGCTTTGTTTCCATGCCCTACAGCAAGTGCCGGAAACTACTCAAGAGGCCACTCTTTCGTCCCTGCCCTATAGCCAGAAACGTAGGGTTGGGAGGTTGGAAAAGTTGTGGGAGAAAACAATGCTAGGAATGGCTGAAGCTACTGAAGAAGAAGAAGAAGAGGGAGAGAAGAAAGAGAAGAAGAAGAAGAGGGGGAAAAGAAACTTGGGAGAGGAGGAAAAAAAGAAGAGGGAAGGAGGAAAAGAAGACGAGGGGGAGGAGAAAAATAAGAAGAGGGAGAGGAGGAAGAAAAAGAACGTCAGGCCAGTATCAGCAGTCGTCGTTACTGGCTACTACAATGATTCCCAATGCTAGTCAGTCAGTCAGTCAGTCAGACAGGTGGGCAGGCCGCTTGTCAGGCAGCCCTTGTGTGCGGTGTTTGCGATCTCCGCTCGCTGACTCGCTGCTAGAAGACCTTTGACGCCATAGCGTATAGCAATGGCAGCCCATGGGCGCCCTTGCTAAATCAATGGGCGATTCACCGCCGACGCCGCTGCTCCTGCTGCTAAGGCTACTGTTACTATGCGAGGCTACTGTGCTATCATGACACCACCGTTGAACGCGTTTCTATTTGCGTTGTGTTGGGTAGCTAGCGATCCGCCGCTTCTCTCGCCCATAGGCTGTCTACGTCTGCTACTACAACGACGACGACGACCACTGCGACGTCTACGACTGGTACTGGCATTACTGCAGCGGTGCACGGCGGGGACGGTCGCATATGTTACTAGCGTTGCTGTGCCCCGTGTTCGCCTGACCCCGTCCCCGCGCCATCCACGATGGAAATCAACGGGAGATCAATGCATGCATATTTATCTAGGAGCTAGCTAGCAGGCGACAACATCGACGAGTCAACAACAGGTTTCGCCTCTCTCTCTATATTCGTACCACCAGTAGTAGGCATAGTGGATCTGATCGACCTCGCCATTGCCCCGTGGCGTCGTTACCGGCGGCTCGGTCGGCGATGGCTAGCCGGCCGAAATGATCGCCGGTCTACCTCACCCTACCCTACCCCAACCTAACCCCCTGTTCGACACAACAATGCCTCACACGCAAGCGGGGGTGGGTGCGAGTGCGTGCCAAGGGGTGCAATGGACGACGCGCTATGCAGCGATGTCACACTATGCTGTGGTGTGCAATGCAATGACATTGCAATGCTACGACACGGCACAACAGCTCTGCAAACGTCGCGTACAAGAAGATACCGGCCGACCGGCCACCATGTTACCACCAGCCAGCCTGCTAGCATGTTGAGCAAACAGATGACGCAGGGGCGTCTGGCCGAACGCCCAATAGACAGACGGACACACAGACGGACGGACGGACGGACTGGACCCGTGGACCTGCTCCCGAGGGCGCTTGGGATACGCTACTAGTGGACTCTGGGAGCCTAGCCGTGCAAGTCGCCTAACACGGTATCCTCGGGCCTCCGTCGTCTCTGGCGCTTATATTTGGGCTCGGAGCCTTTCCTTCTACCTCACGTTGTCTCTTTATCTCCCTCTCTATCTCTCTCTCTCGAGCTTATCTGATCCTATTTATCTAAGGGCTGATGGAACGCCCACGGCACAGGCAGCTGTGCCAAAGACGGCATTGACAGCAACAACTACGCCATCGAAGAAGAACTACCGCGCTAAAGGGTCGGTTAGTTGATCACTACGCTGTATAGTTATAACTGCTGCTCCTGGTCCGCTGCCATAGGCCCTCGCCCTGTCAGTTCATGCCTTAAGCGGACGCCACTTGGATGACACATGTACGTCGTTCGCTGGCTTCCTTCATACCTAGGATTCCTGGGCTGATACTCTTTCCTGGCATCCTGCCTAGTCGTCGGCACGATGAACAGTCAGGAAACAAAAAATATTACTTATCACAGTTAGTTGTAGTACATGGCTAACGTTCATCTTTAGGCGGATGAGCAACGGCTAGCAAGCAATAATTTTATCTGTTGAACGATGTATAAATTATATATATTTATATATGTATATATATAAGTCGTGGCCAATCGATATGTTTTATTTGGATTAGATTTACAAGGCCCGCAAAGAGATTATGCTCTTTGCGTAGACCGTTGGTTGCAAAAGGTTAACTACGTACAGCCACTAAACACCACTGCGTAGCTATACGAAAAAATGTGGTCTTACAATTATGTAGCTTTTATAGCGGTAATTCCCTCTACATGAGTTTGTAGGACATGTGCGTATAGCCGGGCGTAACACATATCATATTAATTTGCTATATCAACTGCAATAACATTAGCAATAGTGATAATTACGTTGTTGCACAGACCCTTGCAGACTGGTGCATAAAGAAAAAAATACACATCTATATGAATTTATTTGATATGGTGCCAGTGCAGGGCTTATTTTGCTCAAATAAGAGCGTCCCGTCTATGAGAAACAACTCTCGTAATCAAGCTAAGATAAGTGGTCATAGCGCTTTGCTGATTTGCGCGTACTTAGACGTACAAGTACGTATATTGTGTCTTCGACACTCCGGGGGTGAGTTTTACGTAGGTAAATGTGCGGCTGAGCTCGTAACCTACGTGTAATTGGTCGCTATCGTGCTTCTAACCTCTAGACCCCGCCTACTGAATAACTGTCATCACGCCTGACCGACTGAAATACTTTAATGTACAAATCCTACACTCCCGCAGTCTGACCAGGCCAGATTGTGTCGTGTGTTGCGACTTAGCTACAGCTGCGTGAGATCGTTGCAAGCTGGGCTCCGGCCACGCTATAAAGACGGATACTGACAAAACCTTTCTCAGTGAGACCTGCACAACGACTTACTGACGGAATATGCCGTCTATCGCCGCACACCAGAATGACACCATATTGAATTTCAATAATCATAATTATTTTTGTTCCTCATGGGTCACAATGTTGATTGGGTCGCCGCCGGTCATAGATGAAGCATAATATTCAGATTGGTGGAGGTAATCTGCAGCATCTCTATTTACGACACAGAAATGTAGTTGTTATTCTATCATTACTAGTGCAAATATGTTTTTCGTACCATTGACTAGCCATTGTTTCACTGCAGGTTTATCTCAAGATGTTGAGGTGGTTTTATTAGCAGCATCGGGGCCTCGAAAACATACTGTATTGGCAACAGTGATAATTAAGATTGTACTTTTATATATATATATATATATAGATACTTAAGGTTACTAGGTCGTCTGCATAGAACGCAGGCAAAGATTTAGGATGATTTTATGATTCTAATCCCTCACATGTGTTCATGAAATGTGAATATGACATTGATTAATACTAATCTCAAAATATTCGTGATCGCAAATGAAATTCACTATGCATTTGATTCTAAATACACTATTTATGGCTATACAGTTTATTTATTATTATACATTTCTTTAATTTGACAACTCAGTTGCATTTTCTGAGGTATATACAGAACGTAATAGTAGTAAAGACGCCATGTGCGAGGCTAGCGTCCGTCTTACATTGAGAGATACTGCGGGGATCACTGAGGCGTCTGACAGTTCAACGCGAGACATTTAGCGGAAGCCTGTGAGCAGAACCGGCATCGTGACATGGCTGGTCAACCCTGAAGTGGTGCACACAAGGTGATGGTAGGCGTACACTATATATCCTTTGTATACGTAACGGCTCGAGCTATGCGGCTTCCTTCCAAGGATACCGAACACTCACCGATGTCAAGATGTCCAATCTCGGTCCAGGCTTCGACAACGCTTCGCCGTCAGTACCAAAAGAGAGAAATACTTACACTCCCGCCGCCAACCAAGGTTACGCGTTGGCATTCGGCAAGCCTTCTCTGTCAGTACTGCAAGCTGTTCTGAAATTGTTAAGTAATTGGTAACCCCTGCCCGACTCTGATTGTGCTCACCGCCGATCCACAGCGGGCGAGCAAATATATGAGGCGACTTCTTGCCGTCCGAGAAAGACCAAAAACCCGCTTCAAATGTGTAGCAAAACATCCCTACAGCTGATCAAAATTTGCCGCCGAGACATATGTTCACACTCCACCGAGGTTGTAATTCAGAATTCGCTCGATCTCCAGCTTTATCAATCGTACATCAACACGCAGTAGCAATCGCCGAACGTCCCCCTCTTCCAAATACATGGAGGTGTCACTAAAATGCGGTGTGTGCTCATGTAATGGGTTTTGAGGTCCAACTCCCACCTTTGACCTCCGCAGACAATTTTGTCTGCGGTTCGATCCCCACGGCAAAACCTCATTGCTTTTGTTTTCTGTGAATTGATTTGGAGCCTTTTGTTATGAATATGAGCCTCCACCATGCTAGACAAATCGATATGTTCAGACACGGAATGAAACAGCTGGGGGACAATAGCGTCGTTTAACGACAATATCAGCAGCGAGACGAGAGACCTGCATTAACAATTTGTACTCAGCATCTGCAGAGCGATGATTTGCACAGCCTTATGATCACAGTCACAGAAATCAGACTAATTTAAATCAAATTGTATTTTTTCCATGTCAGGTCACGCAATACGTTATAGTGGATCAAAAATATTGATCAGCCAGCCCAGTCTGAACTGCTTACCACAACGCCAGCCGTCAGCTAGACCCCCGTTGTGGTGACGCTCCATGTACTAGATGGAATAAACGTGCAACTTCGCGACGCGTCACTAACCAATCATAAATTCCACTTATTTTAGGTAACTTGCTATTATTAATGTTAGACACTTTATAGCTATTTCACAACATACTTAACACGAGTAATCATATTGTAACCTGTGAGTTGCTTCTTCCTAATATATGGTTTTTCCTACTCTGGCGATTGAGTACAAAAACGGGGTTATTACTACAGCGTTTTATTTAATTTAGCTATTTAGTATCCCACTATATATATATATATATATATATATATATATATATGTGGACCATTATTATTAATTAGCACGAGCCCATCTAAGTAAGAACGACAGCGTGTTTTGGCAGCCAAGCAGTGGATCATTGAAGTTGCAGAAGAGGCCAACGCTGCAGACATTTTAGGGGCGGTTTCTGTTTCTAATGCTGAAAGCAATCTAACATCCAGTACAACACAATTGTATTTGAGTGCATCGGCATACACATTATTTAAATCGATGATCTTTAGGGATGATTTTCTAAAGCGTTCGTTGAGCCACGGACATACGCAGAACTGTGCTACGCTATTTAAGGGAAGCTGATAATGTTGTAGTGAATGCAGACATTCCGGAAAAAAACAGCACTCGTACAAATGTGCGGTATATCATTCGAGATTGCTGCTTACCACATTGTTGACGGCACTCGTGATATTTTGGCAATGGTTTAGAAAATAATTACTCAACGCACTTCCGGCTCCGCCATTGACTTAATTAAGAACGTCCATTCTTTGGTGTCTCTCAACGCGATCGGCTCTATGTGAGCCTTACGCCGCGACAAGCTTGCCGTCGCGGCACTCGCCCTGTTGTTGATGTTCATAATGAACCATACCAGCGAGATATGCAGTATTGTGGTAGCTTTCGACCGCTAGTACCCGCACCACGCGTTATTCGACCAGGCCCGTCTACATGACAGACTTGCGGACGAGTAAGCCAAACGATAGGCCATCATTACGACGTGGCAAGAGAAAATGTCCCACAACGACGTTTCACAATGGCCATGGTCAGGAATCGCCTCTACAAAGTCAAATGTCAGTTTGCACAGCAAGGTAGGTCGGTAAAAAAGAATGCAATCAATGACAACAGCTACGTTGTATGCGGGCGGCTTTCGGACACTGGTTGGCATACCCGGCTATATTAATGAAGAATGGAGCGGCCAATCGAATCGGGCTGTTTGTCAGTTCTGAACTCGTTGCCAGCTGCGGAAAGAGGGCTACACAGATTTATTCCCGCAACGCATGCCATACATACCCAGGCGCACTGTGCTAACGTCACTGGGGACAGGGAAGGCTAAGGCAGATGGAGGCGAGTTGTTGATTGTTCCAAGTGGTGCGTGATATGGATCTGTCAACTATTCCAACCGCGCCCTGTGTGTAAATGCGCATCGTGGGTGAGCGCGCTGTGGCGCCAGTGGCAGAGTGAGCGCCATGTTCGCCAATTGTTGCCAACGGAAACCGTATAATGAAGACAGTCGAAAATGCGCGGGTTCACTGACGCTGATCTTATTTATTATGTTTCACTATAACGACAGAGAGCCATACGGCAGCGCCGCCTCTCTTCGTAGTATTGCTAGCTAGCTCACACTCTATGTCCCGGCGGTTAGCGCGAAGCAGTTTCCACCGCCGGAACTCACACAGATCACACACTTAACACTGCCGCTACACTAGCGCTAACAATCATTCAACTAACAATATATATATATATATATATATATGTATATATATAAAATCTGCCCTGCCTCTGCCAGCCACAACATGTTCTGTGGGCCAGACGAGGAGCAACCGTGTGGCCAGACGTCGCTCGTGAGGTTGGCCTTACTACAGTGGTAGAGAATAGAAAGTCCTCTATCACAGTAGAAGAGAAAAGTTCTCTACCACAGTGGTAAAGGAAGGCCAATGTGGCGGTAAGAGAACCGCTTGTCCGAGTCGAGATAGTACTGCTTAAGGCTCGCAACTTGCGTAAACAGCAAACTGATTGCGATGACACATCAGATGCGTCTAAAGTTAGAGTTAGCTGCAGCGAGACCTGCTTTCGTCGGTCATACAAAAAGTATCAGCCAAGCCTCCACTGAAAAAAAGCCAAAGTCACTGTGAGATGATTGTATCAGTATACTGCTGATATTAGACATTGGCCCAAACTAAATCTAGAAGACGAACTACTGGACCTGCCGTTTAACGCTAACTACACGTTCGCAGCTGGAGTTCTTACAGATGCCTCTGCAGCAAGCGTTTTTCCTCTTACAGGCTTTGCTGCAAGCGACAATCCAGTAGAGAATTCACACGTCTTTTATGGGTCTCTTACTTTTATCCTGAAAATTGACCTGCGATCTTGGTCCACCTTGCTACGGCGCCGGGAAGTTGTGTTTTGAGTTCGTTGATGATGTCGTCCCCATCGTCAGCGAAATTTGTTTGAATCGATCGCTGGAGGAAACGCAACACTAAGCTGACGCACAACCCCCAGAAGTACCGCTTTGGGTTGCCGGAGGTGACGTTCATGGAATTGCTGATAACAGACTGTGGGCCGTGTGCCCCACTCCTTTTGGCACCACCCACGTCCGCCAGTTTCACTCACGTAATGCAGCGAGGTAGAGATCAGTTATCATTTGTCTCGACTTGAACAACTACTGGTCATCATCTTCATTCGTGAGAGGCTGCGACCATTTCTAGCTGGCCGCAGTATAAGGCTGGTCGCTGACCCATAGGCTTTACTAACAATAACACCTCGCTTCACTCATTGGTAATCCCCAAGCGGCTAGATGGCTTGCGGTCCTTATTCAAGATTTCGGATCCGAGGTGGAACATCGAGCCGAAAATAGGTTGCTCCACGGTGACGCTACTTCACAGGGCCTAACGGCAGAGGCTTCGGCGGGATCTCAAGACGTGATCGACTGCGGAGTCGACAAACGTCGCCGCGTTATCGATTGCCATGATGGTGTTTTATGCTGAAGACGATGCTGAGACGTGGCCGAGCATGCTGTTCAATAACGACGGAGACCGCGCCACCGACATTTGATGACGAGGCGTACGAGCCGTACAAGCAGAGGACGCGACTGCACTTTCTCGTCTACAATCTTAGGAGAGATGAAACGCACGGTACGCTGCATAAGCGCTGGAGGATTTAGGTTCCACGACGAACTTGCCCCAAAGCATTGTTCACAATACACGTTTAATCATGGAACAGGAGCCCTACAGAAAAGCGATTGTGGTTCGATGCCACGACTTAAGGAGGCACGTCGGTGCCACGAGGATGGTTGCGGATATGAGCAATATGTGATTAGCGTCTATGCGATACGTGAAAAGCCACGCACGACGATGCGTGCCTTGTATCGCATATAGGCGCAAATCCGGTGTGGAGGCTGGCCAACTTGATTTATACGAAAAGTCAAGTTCAGCTATCTGCATGTTGTCGAACACTGTCGGACCCTACCCAACGATCCGATACAAATATCACCAACGACCGCTCTCGTAAGTTCACCGTAATTCGATTTAAGGTACCGCCTATAATTTAGCGAAAAGCAACGCTTTTTCACGCGACATATACATGGTGCAATCGTTCGATGGCAAGGAGAGGCGATATTATGAATGCACTGCTCATGTGAGTCCACTGCGCTGGCATGCTAGAGTAGCTGCATATGTCTGATAGGCAGCAGGCGCCAGTGCCTAAATCTACGGCGAGGACATAAAGCATTACGATTCCCGGCAATAGGACGAAGAGAACGTTTCTATTACAAACAAACCGGAGCACCGCGATTTGTTTGTGGTCCAATCTGTTTGTCTTTTCTCCGACTTCTAGTCTACGAGAGTGCTAGCGAATAAAACCACAGTCAAATCTAACCCCTGTGAAAGGTGTGATCCCCGGATCACCGCTTACCGGGTATCGGTAAAGACGATAATCTCAACAACAATTGCAGCGAGACTGCCTAGTATTGAAGCAATATTTAGTGGATTAAGAACGGAATCTTACCGACAAACACTACAGAAATGACTTAGAAGTATACGTTTTATGCGAGATGAAATAAACGGGTCGTTTTGCGTTACAACTCTACCTTTAAATCTTCTTATTTTAGCGAATCCTACTATTATTAATTTTAGGCTGTTCTGCCGCCCGCAGAAATAAGGTCACACGCGTATTAAAAACACTCCGACATACCAATTCCAATTAGATTTATTTCACTCAGATTGAGTATAATATACAGTTCACGATGTTTCTTCATAATACTCTATCTTCTTCACGCTTTCGGCGAGAGAAGTAGTGTAACGATGTTTTGTTCAGCGCTGTGCATCCCACTGCATGGTACTTGGCACACCTCTTCAGGCAGAACCGGCAGGTGCACAACTCGTACTCCTCGTGAAAGGCTGCGTTTGAACATACCAGGTAGTGATAACCATGCACTATGTACCTGGTGTATACGTGGCGACTGTCACATGCAGGACCAGACCAAAGGTGCACGGCATTGAAAACGTCCAAACCACCGACCTCCCGTCTGGCCTGTTCGACTTTAGCTTCCCATTCAGAAATGAAACATTCGTATGGTACTGTACGCGGCATCTTCAGCCTTAGTCGGATTGTTTCAGTAGCCGGTGGACAACCTGACATGAGATACACAAAGCGGCTCCTTGCTCGAATAGACAAGCAAAGCACTCGCTTCATATATAATGAGAAACACCTCTCAAGCTGGTTAAAATTCGCCAGTGTGAGGTGGTTCCACACCCTGTCAAGGCCATACATCAGCCCCGGAACAATCTTAAGCATGAAGAGCCTCACTGCTGAGAAAACGGACAGTCTTCGGACATTGCCTACTTCCCCGTAAAGAGAGACAAGCGCCTTCCGTACTGTTTCGTTTATATGCGCTGTGAACGTCGTTCCCGTATAATGAACCCGAAGGCCAAGATACTGGAAAGAGTTAACAAACTCCAATGGTTGGCCGCAGCAACGTATAACGTCTCTGGCAGCCAATCGACCTCCACGCCTGAATTTCATGGCTTTGGTTTTCCTGGTGTTTATCTCAAGTCCCTTCGAGACAAGGAACGCCTCTATCATAGAGGTAATGCGCTTGATGGCACCTAGGTCGCGATGAGCGACCACGATATCATCTGCATACATCACCACCACGGCTTTTTGGTACTCCTGTCGGACGTAACAGACGAGGTCAGCAAGGAGAAGTGTAAACGAGACGCAGCTCAGCGGGTCTCCTTGCGGAGTTCCCACATTTTGCTTAATCTCCAATACACCCTGCTCACCGTCTACCAACAAGGGTGTCCTCCTCAAAGAAACTTGCTATTACACTCAGGAGAGAGCCAACCACTCCTGCTCGTTGGAATGCTTCAACCAGCAGATAGCGAGGTGCTTTGTCAAAGGCCTTGACGCAGTCAATAAAGACTGCATACAGATGGCCTCTGGGTTGTGCCACAGCTCGCTCGATTTCTGACTGGAGCACGTGGATTGCATCACGGGTGCCTCGGCCTCTCCTAAAACCGAATTGCTCCGGTGGAAGTGCCTCTTCAGCCACGTGCCCAATCCGCCGAATCACCAACTTACAGAAAATCTTCTTCAATGTGCGTTCTGACGCCACTCCACGGTAGAGATTTGGATCCTGATGGTCATCACCATGCCTACCCTTGAACAGAAGAGAAAGCCTGGCGACATGCCAGACTTTAGGCATCCGCCCCCTCTTTATAATTTCATTAAAGAAATCACAAAGAGTTTCTGCCAAGAGAGGGAGTGACTGGATCCAATGCTCATAGCAGACCTGATCGGGCCCTGAGCTCTTTCTCTTCGGGAGTGACCGTAGGACCTGGCACACCTCCTCCACCCCGAAAGGCAGATTCATGTTGTGCTGCTCCAATGTAAGCGGATGCTGTACGATTGGAGATACGGCCGCAACGTCACGATTGAATAAAATATTAGTTAGGTGGCTCTTTACCTGTCCGTCACTAAGCGGATTCCCCGCCCTACGAGGTCGCACGATGTAAGCTGAGGGCTCTCGTTCTGCTCTTTCAAGCATCCGTCGTTCCTCCCGCCTCGCGTGTTCCCTTTTATGATCATAGCAGAGTCTTATATAGGCCTTTCTACCCTCAAAATAGTCCCGCCTGGCTTGCAGTGATGATGTTGCTTTGGCTCTTGCTTGGCGCAGGAGTTCAAGCACTTCAACGTGGGCTAGGTAGCAGGCTCGAGAGTACCACGGGCGTGATCTCTTCTGCCATAACCTTTTCCACTTCACTGCACTTCTCATCGTCCTCTCCAGCTGGTCACAGGTTGTATCGATGTCAGGGCTAACCTCAAGACCGCCCACCGCTCTGTCCAAAAGAGATAGATTAATCCGTCTCATTGCAGACCAGCGCGGCGGATTATGTCGGTCTTGCCAAATACCGGGAACATCGACAACGGCCAACACTGGTTGGTGTTTTCGGGCCGCTTCATCGAGAACATCGAAGCTTTCAATTTCACGGCTGACAAGGTTGTGAAACAACAGGTCGATGGTGCTGCTTCCATTGTGACTTAAATATGTATAGTCTTCGCGCGCGTTTGCACAGCTTAGACCAATATTTTTCATCACCTGAAGCAGCACCTCGCCTTTATCATCGTTGGCCCCACAATCGATTCTGGCATTGAAATCACCGCCGACGATAGTTGGCATGGTCAGGTTTAACTCTGAAAGTCCAAAGCTTACCGTCTCAGCAACCTCCGCAGAATCGAATGTGGGTGGGAAATAGAATACAGCGACGTTTACCCTCCCAGAGGAGAGCACCACGCAGTATTCATCTTTCCTGACGCATTGCATCGGTGGTAAGCGTTTATGTAGGTAGATAGATAACCCACCCACAGGTCTTCCCCGACCTCCCGCAGGTAAGACAGCCAGCTGGTGAAAGCCCCGCATATCATTGATATGCAGTTCGTCCCGCTGAAATGTCTCCGTGAGGAGTGCAATGTCAACCAACTTAAACATGTCATCACGTGCAAGATCCATTGCCCCCTTAAGTCCCTCACAATTCCAGAGAAGCACTCGTAGAGATATGTTTGCCACTACGCTTGCAGTTCTAGAACTGGTCAGTCACTTACGGGGGCTTGGACCGCCAGGCGCACTAAAACTCTCTTTAACCATCCTCTCGTAGGGGACGTCCCCAACCCAGCGACGGAACAGGCTTCCCTTTGGCCAGAATTCATTTCTGCAACAGTTTGCGTAATCTTCGTCACGCACCACCACACAGAACACAGCATCACTACCATGTGTATGTAGCTTCCAAACTGCTTTCACAGTTATGCCCTTGCCAGTAAGCCAGGCTTGCAGCCCGATCGCCGATGTCTTCTGCGCCAATCGTGCCACTCTCAAGGCGCAGATCTTCGCAGGTCTAGCATAGACTTCCAATCCGTCTATGCCATCTGTTGCACTACCGCGCTGCATTCGATGTTTTGTTTTGTTGTCTCGTCGCTTACGAACCACAACAAAACCATCGTCGTCTGCCTTCTCCTCCGGACGTGGGTCAGCTGGATCTGCTGTCGGCGTTGTTGTTGCCGCAGCTGGTGACGCCGCTGTACAACCACCCGGTGGTTCCATCTCCACAACAGCGCCGTTCAAGTTGCCACTGTCGTTACTCAACTCTGCAGACGCCAAGCTTCTCTTGGCGCCTGCGCGGTTGTTTTTGCTGGTCTCTCCAGCCAGCTCTCTCGTCTTTGGCTCGGTGACGTCACCTCCTTCTGTGCTGTCTGCTAGCCTGGCTTTCTTGTTTTTCCGCGTTGTCCGCGTTCCGCCGCTTTTCTCCACGCTAATTTTGTCACTTAGCGTGGAGTTCAAACCCCCTGTAAGCGTAAGGGGTGCGGCAAACTGTTCCTGCGGGATTGCCTCGATTTTGGCAACCCGCTCCTGTAGTGCCGTGTGTGCTAACCACAGTTTCACAAAGTTCCACTGTAGCTCGCTCAATCGGCCGCACAACGTACCGTGAGTTGGTTCCTGGGTGTCACAGGCTCCACACGGAGCCGAGTGCGCATCCTCGGGGAGCACGGGGTCTAGACAGCCCCCGTGGAACACTTTTGAGCAGCCTTGACTGCACACCACTAGTTGTTCACCCGTTTTTAGCGGGAGCGAACACTTCGAACAACCGAACATCACGACTGCTAGCAGACAACTACACAAAAACACTCCGACATACAACAGCAAAGAGCGTCAATTATCTCCCGTATCTAAATGAATCGCTTCCTTACTTTAAATGTATTCTTTGTAACTATCCAGCCGCCAATTCAATAAATATATAGTTCATATATATATATATATATATATATATATATATATATATATATATATATATATAGGTATATTGTTCATTAGACGACCCCCTTCTTCCGTTTACAACATATATATATACGTCCAGGTGTGTTGGGTCGTTTGAATTGTTTGATTGAAAAAAAACTTTGGTAAACGCGTGATGTCACAGAAAGCAGATGTTTTCTGTAGCCACGCCGTTCATGCAAACGGATAATCCTGCACGTCTCTCTGTGGGTATTTTTCAATCAGCTTAATAGGCTAATTGAATTTTTCCCATGCTCAAGTAGTATAAAACGACAATGTTTGCAAGCATCTTGCCTTCAGCGCCGCCATTTTGCCATGGCAATACATTTTCAAGCAAACCTTTAAACGACTCTTGCGTACAGACTATATACATATAAATATATATTTATATATATTGTCTGTACGCAAATATGATTATATATACACGTGCGTGTATATGTCTGGCTACATGTTAAACGCTTGACTCTAACGTCTAAGGTATACTGCGTTGCTGACGCATGCAATGTGACAGCGAGACAATGTTGTTGAACTGGGAAGAGGAGACAAGGAAACGATGGTCTGACCCACCGGCTGGCAGAGCCCTCAAGGCGAGACAGCGACCGGGGGGGAGGGGGGAGGGAATATGTCGGAATATACCCCGCGGTGTAGAACTGAGATCTAGGCCAGACAAACTGGCAAGCGAGCGCGGCCCGGCAGACGAACGAACGGTTCAATAACTCCTCGTCAGGGAGACCCGCTGTGACAGTCTCCGGAGTTCGTTCCATTCGGCCGCCTCGTTCACGCCACAACTAGCAGCAGCAGCGGCGGCTGAAGCTGTAGTAGAGGCAGCATCTCCGCCCGCACAGTTCAGTCCAGCCATCCGAGGCGAGAAGGCCGAAGGGTCGGAGGAGACGGCGGCCCTCTTCAGCGCTTCCCGTGGCCCCGAGCCCGGGCCGCAGGCCCCGATCGTCTTTCTCGCCATCACCCCATCACCGCCACCACTAGCAGAGGCAGCAGCGGCGCCAAGACTACCCCACCCCCATCAACATCATTATTACTAAGACCTCTACTACTTCTACTACAACCGCTGCTGCTGCCGCCGCCGCCATCACCACCACCACCATCACCACTCTCCTTCGACCTCGTCCCGAGGAACTGCATCTTGCGTTCAGCCCCCGGGTCGGTTTGGTCGGTCGGTCTTGTTGTCGTTGTTCCTTTCTGCTTTACTCTGCTCCTTTAGTTCTTCGTCGTGCATTGGTTGGCCCATCGTTAGATCGTTCGGCACTTTCGCCGCTGACGCAGAGACAAACCGGTCGGGCTGCAATTCTTCTGTTTCCCACTTCCTCCCGCTCTCTATTTTTAACACTATTCTGTTTTTGCGTCTCTCTCTCCTTCTCTTTCTCTCTCCCTCTGTCCCTTGTCCTCACGTTCTCTCTCCTTGACTCTTCTCCTGTGCCTCAGCTTCTTCTCGTGTTTTTCTCTCTCTCTCCCTCTGTCCCTTGCCCTTCATAAGCATCTCTATTGGCGCTCTTTGCCCGTCTATACCTTTCTTCCTACGTCTCACTGTTTCTCTAGCGGTTGTCAGAGAAGTTCGGTCGACCTCCTCTGTATATTCGCTCTGGTTTTCGTCTCCTCGGCTCAGCGCAGGCGGATTTGACAGCCAGGGGTGGCAGCCAGGGTTGGCACGGTGTCTGGTCGTGTCGTCGTCACTGTCATCGCCGTTGTTGTTCTTGTTGCTGTCGTTGCCGTTATTGTTGTTGTTGTTGTTGTTGACTTCGTCGCTGAAACTGTCTTGGCTTCATGCGCCAATTACCAGGTTGATGAGCAGCAGCAACAGTACAATTTTGAGCTTTCCGTGTTAACTCGAGCTAGTGATTGGCAGCACCAGCGGCGTCACCAGCAGCAGAAACAGAAGCAGTCATAGTACAAGCAAATGGGAGAGTTGACGGACACTAGCAGCCGGCTTCGGACCGGCTTCGATGAAGACGGCAACGACGCGAACGTCGGCTCTGAAGAGAATGAAGATGACGACAGTATCTTCATTCTTAGTTGTCGTTGTCAGACGGTGACGCCACCGCTGCTAGATAGGGGCAATTGCACCTCCTTGTCGCACCGTTGTCGTCTGTGTTGTTCGCCGTTTAAAGTCGTCCACACGTCGCCGGTCGGTGCTGCAGCTGCTGCTGCTTCAGCATTAGCTTCTTTGACTGCTGATGCCGCTGACGATGGTGATGATGGTGAAATCTTTCGGTGGCCGCCTTTAACTCGACAGTGGCTCCTCGTTCGACTTGGGAACGTCTCGGCTCTCGTCTGTGTGTTGTTGTTGTTGTTCTAGCGACTTCTGCTGCCATAGCTTCTGTGGCCTGCTGCCGCCGTCACTGTCGTCGCATCGTGTGTCGTTGTTGCTTTTAAAGTAAACACCGCTTCCCCACACCTCGCTTCCCACTCCCAACGCCTCGCCTTCTACTTCCAACTCCTCGCTTTCCACTCCCTACTCCCCGCTTCCCATTCCCTACTTCCCGCTTTCCATTCCCTATTCCCCGCGTCCCACTTCCTACTCCCCGCTTCCCATTCCCTATTCCCCGCTTCCCACTCCCTACTCCCCGCTTCACACTTCCGGCTTTTCATTCCGTATGCCCCGCTTTCCAGTTCCTACTCCCCTCTTCTTGCTCCCAAACCCCTTGCAAGACATGCCCCAAGTACAGGCACGCAAGTGCAATAATACGCAAGGACTGCCAATGCGTACTCGCCTGCGTAACGGCGGCTGCTTCCGTCGGCTTGTCGTCGTCGTCGTGCAAGGTGCAATTCAGGAACTCGTACAGGAGCAACAGCAGGAACAACAGCAGCTGACGCCCCTGTCGTCATGGTACGCCCGTCTACGCAATCAGCACACAGCGCATATTACTGCTAGTATGGTAGTGCTACTAAAACGGATGTTGCTGCTGCCGCTCCTCAGTTGTTAGCGCTCGTTTAAAAGATGCCGTATCAGCGAATCCTTTCGCTGTGCGAGCGACAAGTGACGCCTGCCTTTCTCCGAATCGATACAGGCATGGATACGGCATGCCGGTCTGTCTGACTGTCTCTCTGTCTGCCTGTTCAGTGAGTAACTCCGTCGACGATACATAAGACTGACTGATCTGTGTTATCAGATGCAAACTATTCGATCAGGCACCGAATGCCGATTAGGGACAGCAGAAGCAAGGGAGGAGTATCGTTTATGATTCGGCGGTTGTCAAGTGGCTTTGTTCTGCCCCACACAACGTGCTGCAATGCTTTGAAACACAACTCGTTCTATGTTCGCCTGAGTCTGATGCAATGCTTGACGTTGCCGGCGGCGGCAGTGGTAGACAGTCTGTTTAGCAGTTACCACCGTAACCTAGCAGCTCCATCTTTTCTGTCGAAGAAAATAGCACGCCATTCCGAGTCTGGGCGGCGACGGTGGGGAGTGGGCGTTGGAAGTAGGAATACGGGCGTGGTGGGTTTGTAGGTTTCACACTAGTTGCTGACGACGCATATGCATTCCGACGCATTCCAAAAACCTTCGAAAAAAACTCAATGTTTTAAATTCGAGCCTACGAGCGAGCTGAGAATGTACGCCACGCATTGCATTGAACGCGAATTCACGACGTCACTTCATGGAACGTGTCTCGTGTCACGCGACGCCTTTGGACAAAAATACTTTTCCACCGCTGTAGCCGCAGCAACGATAATATGACGAGCTTATATGAGTTCATAGGGTAGGCGTATTTTGTGCCCAAACTACGTTGTGCCTAATATTGACTGGTCACCAACCCTAAGGCGCACCATGATCTCTACGCCATTGGCTGTTAGCACGAAGTGATTGAATTGAACCGTCCCTGTGAACATGCGAATCATACATAACTGGCTGTGACAGAAGTTGGCCTTGCACTAATTAGCTGACCGCTATTCTAGATTTTGCTTTTATGAAAATGACCCATCTAACATTATGAGCTGCCTTGCACCAGCCACATAACACGGAGTCGGGCCCAGCTGGGTGCACACACATTTGTAAACGGCCCATCTTATCAGGCGTCACTCGTGCAATCATCCGATATACAGCAGTCGAACCCGATCTGTGACGTTAGTTACTGCACACGGGGACTAGCCTTACGGACGGTATTTAAGTCCTGCTCGTCGTATGAAAACATTTATGTTGTCAAAGAAAAGCCACGTGATGGATGACGGTAACAGTCTTAGTCTTTGTCCACGTCAACTTTGGCCAAACAGGAGACGTAAGCGGCAAAGTAATGCACGCTGTCTCTAGAACAAGTGACAGACCACGTTCTGCTCTTGAAGTCTCTTCCTACCTTCATCCGCCTAATTAATCTTTTGAGGGGCTTCTAATGAATGCAGCCATGCCACCACGCCCCCCAATCTGGCTATCCGCTAGAGACAACGCCGTATACCTTTTGTACCGCGTTCGACCAATTAATAATGTTGCTAGAAATACAACGTAGCACAGCGAGTGACTTCACCAGTCGCGTACGAGAAGCCGATCAGAGCAGAAGAGGCTTCGTCGAGAAAATCTCCGGCATGAGTTTCCTCCCTTGATTTCGTTCTTCAACTTTAGTTGGCATCGCTGGGGCACGTCGCTTCAGAGCCGCAGAAGCCATAATTGCAAAAGTCTATACTAAATTTAAACAGCGAAAACATATATATATATATATATATATATATATATATATATATATATATATATACATTTAGTATTGGTTATAATGTACCATTGCAATACATACGCCAGAATGTCACACATGCATGCCAACATTAACATTACTTATTCAGCGGGTAGCTAAAAGCTACAGCTTGCAAGATATCCGATTGAAATGTTTGTCCATGGCGTACAAGTATGACAGCAATAATGGTGTTCAAACCTGCTCTTGATAATGTCATAAATTATGCTTTTATTCCAAATGGCACTGCGGTAGTCGGAGGACAGCGCTTTATTTATGAGTTTTACAACATCCCAGGCCAGACACAACATCTACATCGTGTATAGGGCGCTTTGTAACAATCTGATTTTTTAACCCGAAAGCTTTTTCAGCAATCTCTTCCAGTCTAATAAAGATAGAACCCAGCGCGGTAACCCTGATAACACAATTATTATAAGTTAGCAATCAATGGGACGAAGTGGCCGAGATTGTTAGGGACTCTGGCACTATAACCATGTTGGCGCGGCTCATACCTCTTCGAAGCACTTTCGAATTTGCAAATTAAGCTGAAGCTGTAATAAATATAGAGGATTGGCAATTTTTAAGGAGCCGAAAATGAAGGCCTAACGAATCGTCATTAGGATCTGTGTTAAAAACAAACAAATTATATGTTCTATATGGTGACAATGTTACGAACTAATTATGATGATCATGCAGTCTCTCGAAGCACTGCCTATACGTAGTAAAACGATTTCGCAACTGACATGAAGAGACCAAAGACCTTCCTTCGGCCTTCGACGTTAATAACGGAAGAGAACGTTGAAAAGTTCGTAGCATCATACCTAACAATCGCCGAATTACTATCAGGAAGATAGCTGGCGAATGCGAGATATCTTACGAATCAATTGTAATAGTCTTGATCAATGTTTTATGCGTTAGAAGACTGGCAGTGAAGTTTGTTCCAAAAAGGTTGAATTTACATCAGATGAACGCCCGTCAGGAAAGGTCTGATCTGAATCGTCAGGCGGTAGCAGAGAATTCTAGTGGTGTGTTCAAGGAGAAAGAGTTGATCGAAAAAAAATCAGGGAGAGCAACTCAATTCCAAAGAACACGTTTTAAAATGTTTTGAAGAGTGGAAAAAAGATAACACAGGTGCATTGCAGTCGGCGCGATTTCTTTGACAGGCACAAAAACAACTTGCAAATTTAAGTAAACATTCGTTTTTTTGTAGTTATGTATCCGAACTTTTTGATCCGTCCTCGTACGTGTAGAGTGTGTGTGAGAGAGAGAGAGAGAGAGAGAGTGGTAGAAGAGAAGAGAAAATAAAAGCCAAACCCCGCCCCGCCCTCTGTTCGATTATCCACATGTACGATTAGTCGCATATAAAAGGTCAATGAAGGTTAACGCGGCGGCCGCGGCAGTAGCCTTGCATGGCCCTGGACCCGCATAACACGACACACGACAACAAAAACAGCTTTCGCCACAGCGGTGCAGCGCCTAACCAAGATGTCCTGCGGGCGCTCCGCCATCTTCACCCGGCTTTATCGACAGGGTCGAGATGGCCGAACAAAGCTTAGAGCACGCCCCTAGAGCATACACATGTCATTAGTATCAACCATCACCGACGTCACCAACTTCATCATGCCGTATGTTTTACGGTGGATCGAGTACGTTTGCCACGTTTACCAAACCCTATATGTATATATATACATATATATATATATATAGATTATATTTATATATATATAGATTTATATTTATATATATATATACATACGTACATACATATACAGGTAGTTCTACAAGTTCTTAGACTGAGCTTTTAGAATTCGAATTTTGGCACGCTTTCACCGCTAATAGGAACTGCAACTTTTCGACTGCTAGCACTCAATATATTATGGTGATTGGCCGTTGCGATTTCGTTTGATAGCTTTTCCCGTGCAACGTATCGGCGTGATTTTTAAAAATGGAGAAAAAAGAGTTTCGAGTGGTTATCAAGCATTTTTATTTCAAAGGTTGGAATGCGACCCAAGTAAAAATTGAGTTAGACGAGACGTACAGTGACTCTGCGCCATGTTTTGCCACTGTTTCCAACTGGATTAATGTGTTAAAAAGAGGTCGCAGGAGCACCGAGGATGAACTACGTCCAGGAGGCCAAAAAAACGGCAACTGATAAGGAAAACGTAGAAAAAGTGCGAAAAAATTCTTGGCACAGATAAGCGAATGAATCCTTAAGGAAATAGCGGAGGCATTAGGGATTAGTTTAGGCAGTGTGCATTTTATCCTACACGAAAACTTGAAGATGAAAGAGCTTAGAGCAAAATGGCTGCCGCATTTGCTCAACCAAGGCCAAACAGACGCGCGTGTTTCCGCTTCACAGCGAAATTTGGCCAAGATGTCGAAAAAATCCGTCGGATTTTATGGCGCAGATTCGTGACCGTCGATGAAAGCTGGGTCCATCACTACACTTCCGAGACCCAAGAAGCATCTCGCCAATTGTGTGCACCTGGTGAAGGACCTCCGAAGAGGGTGCGGACAACGGCATCGGCCGGAAAGATGATGGCTACGGTTTTTTGGGACGTGGAATAATTCTGGTCGACTACCTTGAGAGCGGTAAAACGATTACGGGAGCATATTATGCAAGACTGTTGGACTGCCTGAAGCAAGAACTCATCGTGAAACGGCCCGCTTTGCAGAAGAAGGTTGTCCTGTTTCACCAGGACAATGCTCCCGCACACAAGTCGCGGCAAGCAACGGCAAAACTGGCCTAACTGAGGTTCGAACTTATTGAACAACCTTCCTATTCTCCAGACCTGGCCCCCTCTGATTATTTCCTCTTCAGACATTTGAAGAATCGTCTCGGTGGAAAGCGTTTTTCCAGCAATGAAGAGGTTACAACTGCTGTCAATGCCTATTTTCAGTCTAAAGACGCAGAATTTTACTCAAGAGGTATAAATGCTCTGAAATCTCGGTGGGAAAAGTGTATTGAGCTTCTCGAGGAGTATATCAAATAAGAAAAAATTAAAAACAAGATTTGGAAAATTCTTGGTTTTAATTTTAAAAACTTGTGGAACTACCTGTATATATATATATATATATATATATATATATATATATATATATATATAGAGAGAGAGAGAGAGAGATGGATTTATTATGTTGTTATGCACACGAAATGGGATATTTGCACAAAATAACGACCAAGTGCAAATGTATAAGCTCTGTGGAGAATTGTGCGATCTGTATATCAATTTCGCGTTCGAACCAGCAAAACTACCTGTTACCCTAGAGCCAAAAGCGTGTACAAGAGCGATATGGCCAACGAAAGTAATGTAAATGACGAAAGCTGTAGTACAAATGTGTCCGAACCAAGTGCTGGTTACTAACGACGTGCAACAACGTCAAAATGGAACCTGACTTGCCACCAGTATGAGAGCAATACCATAGTGCACACATGTATTGTCTCATCTTGTTTTCGAACTAACCGTGGACAAGCGCGAGTGGCCACTGCACTGAACGGTTTCAGTTATATCATGAAGAGTAATAATAGAGACAATTATTGCAGTTATAGTAACTGCCACAAATACAACGCATTTATATAAAAGTAAATAAAATATACTAGTATATAAACGGAAAACTCATTATGCCTGACTATACCGATGCCGTTATTGATCTAGCCTCCATCCGTTACGTCTTTTCTGTAGTAAAAGCATTTGGCACTCTTACTGCACGTGTTTTTGTTGAAGACAATGCGCAATCTGATATTTGTAGAGAAAGAACTCAGGCAGGACAAACAGTCGGGGTAGCTACTAACCGTGGTGTATTACAGGAACACCATAAGCACATATAACAACGAAAGTGAAGATAGCATAACAAAAAAAATAGACATCCATCCTCCAATCTCCAAGAAATCCCACATAATTTGCAGCTGCACAAGACGCATTCAGTAGGGGTCGTGTCCTTTACCACCCTAAGGACAGGGGTCTCCGTCAGCGAGGGCCTCTCCTGTGCCACGTGTGAGACTAAGTCGGAACTCCATCCGCTTATCTGTCCAAGACGTTCCGGCCAATTTGCGCTCCACGCAGACCTAGAACGAGCTAGAACAAGATCCTAGACCGGGCGTTCGAAACAGCGAAACTACCTGTTACCCTAGAGCCAAAAGGACTTACACTAGAAAACGCAAATAAAGTGGCAACGTCTTCCGGGAGCCAGCAAGTCAAATAGAAGATGTAACAGACGAACGGTGTGACGGAAAAAAAATTGAGTCGACTACTACACATTGTCGTTTGCAGGAAAAATACCGCATCCACTAGTGGTGCCACACGTTGTTAAAATAAACATTAGTATCACTTTATCCATAAGTGATATCTTGGGAGCTATATATATATATATATATATGCCTTAAATGTAGGGATTTGACTCTACCATTTCCACCTCACGGATGTATATCATGGGAAATGCAAGTAATAATAGTTCACTACTTGACGCAAAATAACGTCCTTTTTTGTGTGAATACTGAAGCGATATGTATGTAAGTTACAAATGTTCGCAAGCTACTGCGCGAATTAACGTTTTATTGGTTTATTTAATGCTAGCAGTAATAGTAATGGATACGATGATAGCTATATATTGACAACTTTAGGGTTACCGCTTTCTCTACGTGGTCCGGGTATTGCACTATTACGAAGCGACTAAATTTAAGCACCTATATACATTCGCTTAAATACTGTCTACTAGCAGTTGTGATGTTGGGATATTCGAAGTATCTGCTCCCGCTAAAGGCGGATGTCAATTAGTGGTGTGTAGCCAAGGCTGTTCAAAAGTGTTCCACGAGAGCGGGCTAACCTCATGCTTCCCTAAGAATACGAATTTTGTTGCGTGTAAAGCCTGTGCTCCCTAGCTAGCGAGCTAACGCAGGGGATGTGGAGCGATCGACTCAATAAACTATGGTGGGAACTTGTGAAACTGTAGTTAGCACACTTGGAAGCGGGTTGCCAATGAAGGCAATCCCATAGGAACAGTTTGCAATTACAGGGGCTAACCTCCACATTAAGCAACTAAAATAGCGGAGAGAAGCGGTGGAACGCGGACAACGCGCAAGAATAAAAAATAAAGCGTTTCTGGTAGACGGCGGAGAAGATCGTGATGTCACCGTGATACAAACTACATAACAATGATGACGTAATGACAAGACGGTAAGTTCTGGACGTTTAGAATAAAACCGCGCCAACTATTGTCGGCGGTAATTTAATGCCAGAATCAACTGTACATGGTCTTGCGTGATCCCGTCCTCACTGACTTAGGTGGTTACGTCCGACAGGATTACCAAAAAGCTGGTAGTGCTTATATATGCAGATGACATCGTGAGTGCACATCGTGACCTAGGTGTAATCAAGCTTTAAACAAGCTTCATAGGGACTTGAGATAAACGCAAAGAAGATCAAATACCATTCAGGCATGGAAGCCAATTAGTTGCCCGTAACGGTATACATTGCAGCGGCCAACCGTTGGAGTTTGTTAACTTGTTCCCGGCTCTTGGCCTTCGGGTTAATTACGAAACAATACGAGCGGCTCTTGTCTCCCTTCACATAGAGGTAGGTCGTGTCCGAAGACTGTCCGTTTTCGGAGCAGTGAAGCGTTTCATGTCAAAGATCGCTTCAGGTTTAAAGTATTGTCTTTAAGGCATGGAACCACCACGCGCAGGTGAATTTAAACTAACTTAAGATGTATTTTTCAGTAGAGGTGAAGTGAGTGCAACGGCGCTTAAAACAGTCCGATTATAGCTAGAGGTACCGCGTATAGTTCCTCACGAACGTTTTATTTCGGAGCGGGAAGGTAAAGTCGATCAGGCCAGACGAGAGGTCGGGATTTGACAAATTCAATGTCCTGTACCTTTAGTCTAATTCTGCATATGACAGTCGCTACGTGTGCCCCATGTACATAGTACATAGGGGAGGAGGAAGAGGATACCCCGGAGGTCACGCTCCAAGAGGTGCTGGACGCTGCGGCACGCCTCAAACAGGGAAAGGCACCGGGCCCAGATGGCGTCCCGGTCTCCGCGGTCACAACACTGATGAAAGAATTTCTAGAAGCGGTGGCGTCAGCGGCGACCGGGATGCTTCGGTCGGGCTCGTTTCCCAGCGCATGGAGGGCCGCAAGCCTGGTCCTCATACCCAAAGGCCCTAGCTCTTACCGCCCTATTTGCC
This sequence comes from Dermanyssus gallinae, assembly GCA_003439945.1. Taxonomy (NCBI): domain Eukaryota; kingdom Metazoa; phylum Arthropoda; class Arachnida; order Mesostigmata; family Dermanyssidae; genus Dermanyssus; species Dermanyssus gallinae. The sequence continues at coordinate 110,072 of QVRM01004523.1, forward strand.
TACTCGGCTCCCTGGCCAAAGCTTTTGAGTTTATCGTGGAGACACGCCTGCGGGACTTCGCGGAGGAGAACGACCTGCTGTCAGAGGCCCAGCATGGGTTCCGCAAAGGCCACTCGACAATCGGCGCCATAAAGCAGATCCAGACGCAGGCCGAACTCCTCCACGAATCCCCGCCAAGAAGACGGGACCTCTACCTCGCTATTTTACTAGACGTACAAAACGCTTTTAACAGCCTACCCTGGAGAGTCATCCTGGAGACTCTTCACAGGAAGAACGTTCCCTTTTACCTACGGCGCATTATATCAAACTACCTAAAGGACCGGACAGTACAGTCACACGGAATCGTTTTTAACATGACTGCAGGGGTGCCACAGGGCTCCATACTTGGCCCCCTGCTATGGAACATAACGTACGACGACGTGCTGCGACTAAGGGACCTTCCCCCCGGGGTCAGCCTCCTAGCCTATGCCGACGACCTCGTCCTTACCGCCCAGGCCCGGACACCGGACCTGCTGCAAAGCCGTGCAAACGAAGCACTTGAAGACGTCGCCCGCTGGATGCAAGCGGCGGGACTCGCCCTCGCCCCCGCCAAGAGCAAGGCAATACTCTTGGTAGGACGGAGAAACTGTCCTGCCATTCACCTTCGCCTAGAAGACCAAGGGATTGCGCTTGTTGACAAGGTCAGGTACCTCGGGGTCACCCTAGACAGGGGTCTCCGCGGCACTGAACACGTGCGGCGGGCGACGGAGAAGGCAGCCAAGACAGCAAACAACGTCGCACGGCTTATGCTTAATAATCATGGACCACGACAAACCCAGCGGCGAATAATGATGTCCGTGGCCGAGTCAGTCGCCCTATACGGAGCTCCGGCCTGGCCGACCGACACTCTAAAGCTTGCCGTCAACAGGACGCGCCTGCGTCGGGCCCAGGGGGTCGGAGCCCTCAGGGTGATCGCGGCGTACCGAACGGTAAGCGCAGCGGCAGCTTTCGTCCTTGCTGAACCGATTACCTGGGATCTGAAGGCTGCCGAACGCCGCCGCTTATGGGGTAACCCCCAGCGCAAGAAGGACGAGGAGCGTCGGCATACTATCGACCTCTGGCAGGAAGAATGGGCCGGCCTACAAAAGGGTGCCCCTGGCATCAGTCTCCGCGCCGTTATACCCGACATCAAGGAATGGCTAAACCGCCCGGGGGGTGAACTCACATTCTACACGACTCAGATCCTGACAGGGCATGGCGACTTCCAGTCCTACCTGTTCAGGATCGGGAAGGCTTCCAGTCCTAAATGCATCCACTGCGGCGACGGACCGGAAGACACTTCAGAGCACACGGCACTGAAGTGTCCAGCATGGGCGGAGCAGCGCGTACCTCTACTGCTCCTAATGAACACACCGGATTTTAACCTACGCGACGTCTGCAAAAAAATGACGGAAACGCTTTTAAACTGGAACACCACAGCCGGAGTCTTCAGAGCCATTCTACAGAAGAAAACGAGCGCTAACAACCTACGGCGCCCCTCCCTCCCCGTGGCTCCCGGGGAACACACCCGCCAGGAGTAGAAGACTCGCCCCCCCTGACTGCTTGATGATATGCGCAACGCAGTTCCCAGTCAGTGTGGGGGACGGGGACATGACTGGTTTTTAGTGGGTTGGAGCCCCACACTACCGGCCCGCATCTGCAGGGAGCTCCCCTGCCGTGGTGCCCGCGTGTGCAACCGCATTTCCCAATTAGTCCTCTAAAAAAAAAAAAAATTTACATAGTACATGGTTACGCACCATGTACTATGGCATGGAAAGGCACCGGGCCCAGATGGCGTCCCGGTCTCCGCGGTCACAACACTGATGAAAGAATTTCTAGAAGCGGTGGCGTCAGCGGCGACCGGGATGCTTCGATCGGGCTCGTTTCCCAGCGCATGGAGGGCCGCAAGCCTGGTCCTCATACCCAAAGGCCCCAGCTCTTACCGCCCTATTTGCCTACTCGGCTCCCTGGCCAAAGCTTTTGAGTCTATCGTGGAGACACGCCTGCGGGACTTCGCGGAGGAGAACGACTTGCTGTCAGAGGCCCAGCATGGGTTCCGCAAAGGCCACTCGACAATCGGCGCCATAAAGCAGATCCAGACGCAGGCCGAACTCCTCCACGAATCCCCGCCAAGAAGACGGGACCTCTACCTCGCTATTTTACTAGACGTACAAAACGCTTTTAACAGCCTACCCTGGAGAGTCATCCTGGAGACTCTTCACAGGAAAAACGTTCCCTTTTACCTACGGCGCATTATATCAAACTACCTAAAGGACCGGACAGTACAGTCACACGGAATCGTTTTTAACATGACTGCAGGGGTGCCACAGGGCTCCATACTTGGCCCCCTGCTATGGAACATAACGTACGACGACGTGCTGCGACTAAGGGACCTTCCCCCCGGGGTCAGCCTCCTAGCCTATGCCGACGACCTCGTCCTTACCGTCCAGGCCCGGACACCGGACCTGCTGCAAAGCCGTGCAAACGAAGCACTTGAAGACGTCGCCCGCTGGATGCAAGCGGCGGGACTCGCCCTCGCCCCCGCCAAGAGCAAGGCAATACTCTTGGTAGGACGGAGAAACTGTCCTGCCATTCACCTTCGCCTAGAAGACCAAGAGATTGCGCTTGTTGACAAGGTCAGGTACCTCGGGGTCACCCTAGACAGGGGTCTCCGCGGCACTGAACACGTGCGGCGGGCGACGGAGAAGGCAGCCAAGACAGCAAACAACGTCGCACGGCTTATGCTTAATAATCATGGACCACGACAAACCCAGCGGCGAATAATGATGTCCGTGGCCGAGTCAGTCGCCCTATACGGAGCTCCGGCCTGGCCGACCGACACTCTAAAGCTTGCCGTCAACAGGACGCGCCTGCGTCGGGCCCAGGGGATCGGAGCCCTCAGGGTGATCGCGGCGTACCGGACGGTAAGCGCAGCGGCAGCTTTCGTCCTTGCTGGACCGATTACCTGGGATCTGAAGGCTGCCGAACGCCGCCGCTTATGGGGTAATCCCCAGCGCAAGAAGGACGAGGAGCGTCGGCATACTATCGACCTCTGGCAGGAAGAATGGGCCGGCCTACAAAAGGGTGCCCCTGGCATCAGTCTCCGCGCCGTTATACCCGACATCAAGGAATGGCTAAACCGCCCGGGGGGTGAACTCACATTCTACACGACTCAGATCCTGACAGGGCATGGCGACTTCCAGTCCTACCTGTTCAGGATCGGGAAGGCTTCCAGTCCTAAATGCATCCACTGCGGCGACGGACCGGAAGACACTTCAGAGCACACGGCACTGAAGTGTCCAGCATGGGCGGAGCAGCGCGTACCTCTACTGCTCCTAATGAACACACCGGATTTTAACCTACGCGACGTCTGCAAAAAAATGACGGAAACGCTTTTAAACTGGAACACCACAGCCGGAGTCTTCAGAGCCATTCTACAGAAGAAAACGAGCGCTAACAACCTACGGCGCCCCTCCCTCCCCGTGGCTCCCGGGGAACACACCCGCCAGGAGTAGAAGACTCGCCCCCCCTGACTGTTTGATGATATGCGCAACGCAGTTCCCAGTCAGTGTGGGGGACGGGGACATGACTGGTTTTTAGTGGGTTGGAGCCCCACACTACCGGCCCGCATCTGCAGGGAGCTCCCCTGCCGTGGTGCCCGCGTGTGCAACCGCATTTCCCAGTTAGTCCTCTAAAAAAAGAAAAAAAATGTACATAGTACATGGTTACGCACTGGTATGTTAAAACGCTAAGTTTCATGAAGAGTACGAGTTGTGCACCTGCTGGTTCTGCCTGCGGAGGTGTGCTAAGTACTATGCAGTGAAGTACGCGACAACTAGACCATACATTATTGCACTCTTTTTTTGGTGGAAAAATAAAGACAAATAGCTGATTATGAGGACAATCTTATTCAATGTACCCACAAAAAATGTAAAATATACCTAATGTATATAAAACAAACCCTTAAAACTTAAAATGCTTAGTGGCGAAAGCCTTTGCCTTGCATTCGGGAGGCCTGGGTTCAAGACCCAGACCGGCCACTCCTAAATTGGTTTTCATGTTTCCCAATTTAGACAAGGTGAATGCCGAAGTGGACTGAAAATCGACTACGATCGGATAAAAACGGGGAGCACAGATGTCTCAATAAAAAGAAATGGTAAATAACCATCCATCTCCAATTAAAACACAAAAAAAAGTGTCAAAAATGCCTGATGCTGCCAGAAGTGTCTAGTGTAAGACTCCGCAAACCGACCAACCAACCCCAAAAGTGTATGCACTTGAACTGTACGGACGGACATATGGAGTTAGTCTACTGAACTTAGGCTAGTCGAGCATGTAGGAAAGAAAACATGATGGCCCGCGGTCACTTGTCGTGCGGCATTACACTGCCTGCCCTTCTGTGTCAGCTGTATGTTTTGACTCTGACAGGTTTTTCTGGAACGCGGTAGATCCGTCTCGGTCCAAGTAGACACTCTCTCGAGTCTGAGGGACGACTCTCGTATCTACTCGTACCTGCCCCCTTCACTGCACGTTTCGCCAGCACATGGCGCCTAACCCCGACGGTCGTGTGTCCACCTGAATATGTGGAGACACAGCATACTCTTTGTAGCTATTGCGCCGATCTATGACGTGTTGCATAAGACGGTAGCACAAGCGACACTCTGAATTCTTTCTTCAGCTTTTATGTATTTATAGAACAATAATTATGTAGGTGTATGCAAAGGTAGCTTGTGCCTTCACTTGTCACCAAAAACATAGCTGCTAGTGGCAAAACCGTGGAACCGCCTTGGATGCCTGAGCGAGATTGCCCGTTGCATACGTGTCGGAAGTACCTCTGCATACTCAGGGTGTCTGCACAGGCCAAACGTACAGGCCCATACGCAACCGTATAGTAGGTGATATTTGTTGAGGTCACATCTGGCATATAGACACCGCAAAAGTTTAATTTGTAATTGCGGTCAAGTTTTTTGCCACTGCAGAGAGGTTACTTCCGTACATTCACAAAGCATCTCTCGTAGTCTTGCGAGTGCAGATGACCTAGGCAACGATTTCCGCGGCGGCGATATAAGCAGCGAGATGTTGCTAATAAATCAGCTTAATACTCGCTGACCTGAGTAAGGTTTTCAAATAACGCCGACGCTAGGCTATTTAGCGTTGTGCACGCTAATTCGTTTCAACGAGTGACGCACTTCGGTACTGTCACTGACCAAGCATGATCACGTTTTGCTAGCGGTTCTTGTGTTTATGCGCCATTAAATTGCTACCACATAGTTTCAGTAAACTTTAGTATGGACACGAGCTATATTTGCAAGCGCACAGTCAACGGTGCAACAACTAAACCTGAGTTGCTCAGGTTTCAACTAGTTTAGAGTCTAGTTTAACCAGCCTTTACCAGTATCCCAATTATTAACGAGCATAGAAAGTTAGTCACAACCTTTCACCGCTTTACTCTACTTTGGTCTGCTTTGCGACATCTCCTCATAGTATTTTTGAAACACTCCGCTGCAATGGATTGGCGTTCTAATACGTAGTGGAGTTCTTTGATTGGAGAGAATTTATCAGGGCGACCAAGCGATGACCTAGCGCTGATGCGTTCTATTAGTTTGTAGGTGTGATTTCGAATACATTCGTTCGTGATTTCAAAGAAGCACCTCTACTACAGTGTTTCCCCTAATGAGCTATGGCTTTAAACGACAGCCTTAATAATTATGTTGTTACATTTGACGACCTTAAATGCAGTACTATCTAAGACAAACACATCGCGATTTAGTGAATATACTAGTATGAAAAAAAATGTTGTTTTCTTGGCATTGTCGTTTCGAGTTTAAAGAACAGTCCAGTCCTCAAAAACAGTCAGGCTATATGATGAAGCTGGTGTTAAAGTTAAGTGATTAGTCACGACGATGAGGACAATAAAGCTCCTTTGCTGCTCTGGTTTGAATGTGTCGCTTGTCTGCGTGTAACTCATGCTTCTCCTAACGCTTGTTGTTTACTCCCCTGCTATGAGACCATTTACATGGGATTCTGCTATGAGGCCATTCACATGGTACCCTGCTATGAGGTCATTTACATGGTACCCTGCTATGAGGCCATTCACATGGTACTTGATATGATGAGGGTGGCACTTCCCGACACGCACACACACCCTGTCTCGAGACGCAATTGTGTTAGCTGCCCTTGACAACAGTGCCCTGCGGCGCACTACCACTGCAAGTAATTTGCGTATTTTTAGGAAATATTTTAGGAATCTAGAAACATTTTTAGGAAATGCATATACGACTAAATATTGTTTTATGCTTTGGGAGAGAAAGAAATAAAACCAAAAAGTATCTGAGGCCTTTTCAGACCTGTCAAGTTTGCAAAGTTGCTGACCACTCAAAGAGCCATTGATTGACCACCATTCTTTTTCTTCATCGTTCTTAGTTAAAGTTAAAACGTGCGTATTCCTTAGATGTGCAATTATACGTTATAAAAATATTTAGTAATAAATACTCCCAACGATAATAGCAGTAATGTTGAGGACACTCAATCATCGCGGTAATGCGACGCTACAAGCTTAACGGTTCAGAATATTAACCGAAATTACTGTGTTTTCAAAGAGATATACAAAGCATTTTTTCAAAACGGTAGGTCACGTTTCTATTATAATTTTGTAACTTATATATATATATATATATATATATATACAGGTAGTTCAATAAGTTTTTAGAATGAAAACCGAGAATTTTCCAAATCATGTTTTTAAATTTTTCTTATTCGATATACTCCCCGAGAAGCTCAATACACTTTTCCTACCGAGATTTCATACCTCTTGAGTATAATTCGCGTCGTTAGACTGAAAATAGGCATTGACAGCAGCCTTAACCTCTTCATTGCTGGAAAAACGCTTTCCACCGAGACTATTCTTCAAATGTCCGAAGAGGAAATAATCAGAGGGGGCCAGGTCCTGGAGAATAGGAGGGTTGTTCAATAAGTTCGAACCTCAGTTGGGCCAGTTTTGCCTATGCTTGCCGGGACTTGTGTGCAGGAGCATTGCCCTGGTGAAACGGGACAACCTTCTTCTGCAAAGCGGGCCGTTTAACGATGAGTTCTTGCTAACGGCAGTCCAACAGTCTTGCATAATATTCTCCTGTGATCGTTTTACAGCTCTCAAGGTAGTCGACCAGCATTATTCTACGTTGGTCTTAAAAAACTGTAGCCATCACCTTTCCGGTCAATGCCGTTGTCCGCACCCTCTTCGGAGGTCCTTCATCAGGTGCACACCATTGGCAAGATGCTTCTTGGGTCTCGGGAGTGTAGTGATGAAGCCGGCTTTCATCGACGGTCATGAATCTGCACCAAATATCCGACAGATTGTTCGACATCTTGGCCAAATTTCGCTGTAAAGCCAAAACAGGCGCGTCTTTTTGGCCTTGGTTGAGCAAATGCGGCAGCCATTTTGCTCTAAGCTCTTTCATCTTCAAGTTTTCGTGTAGGATAAAATGCACACTGCCTAAACAAATCCCTAATGCCTCCGCTAAAAATGCTTGATAACCACTCGAAACTTTTTTTTCTCCATTTTTAAAAATCACACCGATACGTTGCACGGGAAAAGCTATCAAACGAAATCGCAACGGCCAATCACCATAATATATTGAGTGCTAGCAGTCGAAAAGTTGCAGTTCCTATTAGCGGTGAAAGCGTGTCAAAATTCGAATTTTAAAAGCTCATTCTAAGAACTTATTGAACTACCTATATATATATATAAAGAGAGAGAGGGAGAGAATCAACTTTGTATCGTTGAAGGGTTATTAGCTGGCGAGCTTTAAACTGCGGGCCATAAAGCAAACTACTTAATACCAATAATATTTACGTTAGAAATAACTGCCAAGGCTGCTAGGGCAAGTTGAATTCAGCATAAATATCAAGTTTTCTTGTTGAAATGCTCCAAGCATTTGTTGGCCAGGTTGAGGTGTGGACGCTGCTTTTCTTTTGCCGAACCTAAAGCTCCCATGAGCTAACCTCCGATGAAGTAACCGTTGTGCTGCATAAACATGACCTATGCCTTTTTCTTCGGGTAAACGCAACGAAGCACTTAAGGGGGTCCTATTCCCGGCTCAACGAGAGCGTGTGGCTTCTAGTTCGCAGCATATACTATAGTCAGGTGGTGTCGCGTAGGCGAAGCTAGACTTCAAATGCTTCGAAATCATACAAGGGACTTTATTCGATATCATTCATTATGTTAAGGGTGGTCTGCTGTCATTGATGAAATAAATTCACTTACTCTGGCGAAGAAATGTGTCCTACGTTGAGCCTATGTAGCTTTAAATTCAGTTGGTATGCAAAGCGCCCACCTACCAGCCAAATTTTGAGCTGTTGTTAGCTTTCTTACTAGAGACCCTGTAAAGCGCCCATACTAAAAATTCTGTCAAAGCGGTACTACTGGAGACCCCGTCAAAGGGATCTTACCAACGTCAAAGCGGTCTTATCGCAGATCCCGCCAAGGCTTTATTCTAGCCCAAAGGTTTTGCGCACGCAGTTGGCGCTCGGATGTCAGCTGTTTGCAATCAGGCGACTTTCTGCTTCTATTTATAGAGTTATTTATTTATCTAGATAAAATAGTTAGACGTTATACACGAACGGAGGCTAAAAACTCCTTCCTTTTTCTATATTTTTATAAATTACTTTGACGGCGCAACTTTAAGCTCAACTTCACTGTTTGGCAGTTTGATTTTAAGTGAGTTTATGCAAAAATGGAGAGCCGAATGCCATTGGCAACTATCCTCTAGTTAGCGCCCCTAATTAAAGCCGAGTTGCATTTTGCCTGTTACTTTATCAAATATCTTTCAAAGCTAAAACCGACCAGGCGGTTAGGCTTGGGATATAACCACAGCGACAATGCGCTCGGCAACATCACTAGACACAGTGATCAAAAACAACAAGAACAACAACAACCACAACAACAATAATTGCAATAACAACCGTAGCGATGACCTTAGCAGCATCGATAAGGGAAACAACTAGAACAGCAATAAGAACGGCTATAACAACAAAACAACAAACAAGCTACAATAATAAGAACAAAAACGCCTATAACAACAGCACTTGAGTAGCGTAGAGCTGCAGACAAGAACTACCTTCTACTCTTGTTCTGAATGGTTCATACGGGTGTAGCAGCGTAATGATGCCTTACCTGCGACCGACGATACTGGACGGCCATAACGGGAAGGGGTGAAATAGCCAAAGGGTTGGAGAAAGAGTCAGTGTCTATATATATATATATATATATATATATATATAGAGAGAGAGAGAGATGTATATAGAGGGAGAGAGAGAGGTAGATATATATAGAGAGAGGCGGGGATTGAGGAAACGTGTTCAGAGACAGATTTGGCCTTGTTTAGGCTGAAGCATGTCGACCAAATGTGGTAGGTAAGCCGGTGGCGCCCTCAAGCACGACAGAACGCCGAGCCGAAGGATAGACGTAACACCGGAGGCAATACGCGTAGCGATGAAGCTAAATGGAGCTCCTCGCCGCAAAACAACAACGACGACGACGACGTCGACAACAACGATGGCGACAACAACGACAACAACAACAACCGCAACAACAGCTGCTCGAGTGCGATTCAGCGAGTCCAAATCTGCGGGTGGCCTGAGGTGTTCCCGTGGCCATATATCATCACATCAGACATTTCGACTGTCATCATGCTGGCTCGCCTCACCCACACATGCTGGCCTCGATGAAGAAGAACGCACGCCACGTTATAATAATAATAATCATCATAGTCATCATCATCATCATCATCATAACAACCAGCAGCAGCAACAACAACAGCAGCAAGAGCCGGACAGCAACGTGCTCAAACAAACGGCAGACGCCATTCGAATTGCTGCACGAAGGTGACGGAAGCGGCCGGCCTCGCTCGAATCACCTCGGCGTTTATGGCGCCGGCGACAACCGCGTCCCCCATCACAGCAACAACAACAACAACAACAATAACGACAGGAGCCGCAGCAGCAGCAGCAGCGACAATACACGCTTTCATACACGCTCACAAATACGCACACACAAACACACACACACACACACACATATACGCAATTCACGTTTATGGCAAGGACGTAGGTAGCGTAACCACGAGAATAGCGTTAGCTGTTAGCCGTTAAACCTCTACGCTTTCTCGCCACTCCTTTCTCATCTTTCTCACCTTTCGACAACGACGATGCCCCAAACGCATCCATCTGTCGTGTCGCCCTTTGTTGTTGACTTCTGCTGGTGGCGCTGAACATGGACTACGTAATACTCTACATATATATATATATATATATATATATATATATATATATAAAAGTGACAAATCGAGCCGTTGACACGACGAGAACACAAATATATCTACGGAGCGCGAGGGTGACAACATCACGCAGTTGCAGCGGCTTCAGCAGCAGCAGCAGCACCCACGGCGTCATCGTCATCACATCATTCAACGACGGCCCAATCCAATGATGGCGAGTGGGGTGCCGCGAAACGGGGGGGGGGGGGGGGCGTTCCTGAGACCAACCGGGGGGTTTGGTTCGTTTCCTATGCACCTCCGGCTAACGCCAACGATTTTGACCCTGCCGCTGCAAATGTCGGACGTGTGCCTCCTGTCTCTATCAGCAGCCAGTTGTATTACCACCAAGCAATCGTCAAAGGTCGTGGTTGTGGCCACCAACGACACGGGAGGCCGGCAGCGCCGCCAGATCTTGACGGGACCACGCTCGGCCCCTCATCTGGTGGTGGGCAGGGAAAGCAGCAGAGAACGGCGGGAGGGGGGACCGGTGAGCTGTGGGCCCCCTCACAGTAAACCCGGGGGCCCGTCGCCTAATTCAAAATACGTGATAATGAATCCTAATTGCAAGTCACCATTCGGAAGCTGCTAGCGTGGCGACTCCGATAGCTGCTGCTGCTGCCGCTGCCGCTTAATCTGGCACCCAAGAGCTATACAACAGGGATCACGACCGTTCGTCTAAAGGCTTACAAGTGCTGCCGGTGTGAAACGACGCCTGCCTGCCTTCATTCGCTTTGGCTCGTTTTCTCGTTATATTGCACTCTATCATCTCTTCCTATGTACTGTATCTGATTGACGAGCACCACAGCAGGACTAGCGGCTTAAGTGGTAGTGGTAGACTTACGTAATCATAGTTGCACAATAAACGCATAATAGTAATAATAATAATAATAATAATAATAATAACAATAACAATAATAATAACATAGAAGGTACAAATTAAACATGCTTGTGCGTTTCAAAAATACGTTTTGGCAACCTTCAGATGTCTACAATGCACTTGAATGACTTCTTTCATTATTGAATTCTCTTATCAGACGTTCTTCACTGTGCTGTTTTCTTTACTGTCTATCTGTGTAGTCTCTAGGTCTGACGCATCTTCTTTCTTTCTGCCTACCATGAAGGGCAGCGCCCGCCCGTGTAACATAGGGGCCGTTGTTAGCCAACTCCCCGATTTGTAATTGCTTCAATTTGCAATAGCTTTCTTTCGCGGCACGGAGCAGGCGTCACACAATGAGCAATTGTTCGTACTACGGTGTAAGAGTATCGTAGATGGGGCCGGCTATTGGCCGGTTCGTAAGTGGCCCTAATTTGCTTCGTTTGCGTAACAAATGACGAAGGCAAGTTTTTCTTCTGGCAGCACCAGCCGAGACCGACGTATGATCGGCGAGCAAGAGGAGACATTGTTCCGCCGAAGGGTACAATACTTAGGCGGGAGCGCGAAATGCTTTTTGTCAGTTCGTCAATACCTTATCGATTTTATCTTTGGGGAACTTTTGTTAGTCGTGTTACGCAAGCATGCTGCCATACATGCAGTAGATAAGCCTTCTATACGGAGAAGAAGAGCCAGTCTTTTTCCATAGGAACGTCAATAATATCCGAAGTGTTCGCCCGGCTGCCTACAATTTCCACATTGACGGGCATCCAGCCATTGTTCAAACAGGGAGCATCTCTCTTTCGCAGGAGCTTAGGGCGCTACGTAGGCACACTGCGCCCAGAATAAAAGAACCGATGTGAAAAGAATCTATGCTGTAAAGGGCGCCAAATTTGCGCATCTAAAATATTCTGCTCACACCCCTCGAATTTACATTCGGTGGTTGTTGTATAGACCTGTTGCTTATTTTAGGGCACTCGAGACAGCGGCAAATCGAAGAAGTGACAAACGAATGTGGTCTCTTCGCAATGTATTTAACAGAAAAGCGCTCGAAATTATGCCTTGTTTATCAAACGAAAAGCTTAGTTAGTCTTTCGCAAGCTACAGTCGAGCTAAGAAACGATAAAAACAGAAATGATACAAGTATAAGCGGAAAGCCCTGTGAGAGTCGGGTTAATCAGAGCAACTTGTTTTACTAGCAGTCGCGAAACTTAACTGCACATAGCATTATATCTTTTGGCGGCAACCGACGCTAATAGGCAAAAGCTCTACCTAATCCAACATTTTATTTTAATCCACCACTCAATGAAAATATACATAATTTGCACGGAATGTATTTTAATTAGCGACATTTATGCATATGTCAGGTAAAGTACCAGGGGCATGTATAAGCTTAAAGTAAACGCCCTTTTTATATACCTCATTTTGATACGAAGATAAGGCGTTAGATACGAAACCATTGACCAATGAAAACGCGCTCAGGAATTGTACCATGTATGAATCCTATAACAATACTTTTTTTTATGATATGGGAGTTTTGAAAACGCTAATACACCGTCGGTGCTGGCAATCAACAACACCTAGTGTGGGGCTCTGACCTACCAAAATCCTCAAACCTCTCCCCCCAGAGTTCGGAAATGTGTGACACTACTTTGATACCGTGGAAGGGGAGCCTCGTGCTCCACCGGTTCTCTTGGATCTTATCATGCCCTCAGCTTACAAACATAAGGAAATGCGTTGCCGTTCTACGGAGGGCTGGGTTGCCATAGCCTCTTGCGGGACACTCTCATCTCGACTACCCAACGGTACCTGCGTACCTCGGTAGCGCGCGCGGCGGACGTCCTCTAGCCGCGTTTTCTCGCGCATAATACCGTCTAAGAAACCGGCAGTGTGACCGGCAATATCCCGTGTCGATCCTATCCGCACGTTTTCGAGTAAGGAACTTCTTAGCTGATTTGATTCAGTACGATATTGAGATGGATTTGGAAAGCGAGTTCATACGAAAATCCTATTCACTTAGATGTTTAAGTTAAATAAAATGTGTTTTACCTATTGGGGAAAATGTATATTGTACATATAACGCTGTGTCTGTGCAATAATACGTTATTAAATAGTCAAACGGGCAAAAAACTAATAACAATGAATTAATAACAATTATGATTAACACCAAATACATAGTTGTTCAGCAAGCTCTGTCATGACGTCAGATCCTATACTGGTTATATATATATATATATATATATATATATATATATATATACATATATATAAATATATATATATATATGTTGCCCGGAGACAATGCCCACGACGCCTAAGCGGCGACGTTTCCGTCGATTCCGTGGCGTTGCCGTGGCTACGTCGTGGCAGACAGACGAGCCAAATCGCCAAAGGCGTTCATAAACGCCGCCGCCGTCGTCTCGTCTATCGTTGCTCTACGTCGATATCAAGGTTAATGGCGGGCACCGCACAGTGCCGACCGACAAGATGGGCGCAGTGAACGCAAGCACATCGTGGTCACCCACTCGTTGTCGTCTGTCGTCGTGGGCGTATCCGATGCACCGCTGCGCTTCACAGTCGGTTGCATACGCGTGACGCCCTAACTATTGCTGTCACATGAGAAGACAACGCAGTCAGTGTAGTCAGCCAACCAGTCAATCAGTCAGTCAGTCAGTCACTTAGTTGCATTGTACCCAGCAACGGGATTATCATTACATACACAGGGTGTTCACTAATCTACGGCGGTTCCTTATTATTGGCAGGGTAGCAGGCGGCGGCGGCGGGATTCCCGGCAGCCGCCCGGATGAAAAACGCGCGGATCAGCGCGCGCGATTGATCACCCGACGCTAGGCGCCTGGCACATATAGTATACTCATCCATGCACCCATGGATCACGCAAGACGCCGAGATCAACAGCGGTGAAATGCGCGCCGCTGCCAGGTCGTAAGTCATTACGGCCTGGCCGTCACAGGCCCGTTGGCGTCGCGGCGACGCCGCACGCGTCGACCTTTCGTCAAGCGTCTGGCTGTGGCCGCAGGCCGCCGGCCGAGACACTGCGTCGTTGTCGTCGTCGTCGTCGCCGCAGCCTAAATCACGTTCTTCATGCCCCTCCTCTTCGTAGGTTGAAGGTCTCTTCACTTTCGGTGCCGGTGAAGGGGCGCTGCGCGATTGCGCATTGCGTGGGAAAACGCGAACTCGCGACCTGGCGGGGCCGCGATTTTCAACTCCCTCGCCCGATCGCCAGCGATCGACGGCGCTGCTTAAGACTGCGCTGCAGTTCTTCTTCAGACGGTTTGTCTCATTGATTGCTAACTAGTGGCGGTGGCAGTGCGTTGGTCCTATTAGCAGTGCTGACCAAGTGAGTGTCCGTCCGCTGGCGTTCGTTGTAGCAGTAGAGAAAGGTGGGTGTTCCAAAAACTTGACTACTTCGTGGACAATGGCCTCATCTCTTCAGATCGAGGAGCAGGCGCTTGACCTGTTCGACCAGTAGGTGACTACGGCGGTGCTGGCGATCTGTGAGCAAGCAGAACGTAGCCGCAACAGTAAACTGCGGTAAATTGCGAAAGGTCGGAAGCGAGAGTGAGTCTGTCGCCACAGAGCTCAACAGGTGGCCGGTGGTCTCCGAGTTGAACAGTAGATGCAAAACAGGCAATAACAGAGAGGACTCCTATAGCTCCTGCTTACTGTGCGCTTCAGTGGGAAGTGGCCTTAGAGGAAAGAAGGCCGAAGGTCCGAAGGCTGCAGGAGAAAACGTAGAAAAGGCAGCTGGCCTTATTAAAAGCAGCTGGCTGTCCTCATCGCTAGTGTGGGGTGCATCAAATCGAACCGATGCGCGTGCAGGCAATACTGCAGTCATGCCTACTTCTGGTAGGGGTGCTGCTCAGCCTGTTGCCGCCGTTGTTCTCCACGTACGGCTACGAGCATATCAAGGGCATGAAGAAGATCAAAAAACTCGCAAAGCTCGGCTTCGTTGCCAAGATGCTTGCTCCGACAGTAATACCCATTCCACTGTTCATCGAGCGAGCGCGACGCGACGGCCTATACGGGACGGGTTTTGGCAACGACATCGGTCAAGGATTTGGAAACTTTCGAGGTGGCGCAGGTTCTGGTCTCGGTGGCGCCTATAGTCTAGGTGGCGGCAATCGAGCCTACTCGCCTCGCTCGGGAGCGTTTTGGTAGAAGACGATATGTCCTGAGGCGCAATTCTCATACACGACAAGAAAGCATACGTTCCTTGAGACTTGGATCCAGACTTGGACACAGACTCCGTCAGTTTGTGATGGTGACTGAAAGGAATATCTATCTACGCACGAGGGGCGCTGGAATCGCCGAACGTGGTAGACAAAAAATACTTGTATGTATATGCCTACACGACGATTTGCCACTGGCCGCGAAATCGGTGGCCTGGTTAATCTTCCTCGTACAAACGCCATGCGGCAGCAACAACAACAAGTCTCGTCGCGACAGATGCCGATCGTCGCCTCGTTCGCAGATAAGGCCACCGGCTCGAGGAGGCTTCACCCCCTGTCTGACCGTGAAGAATGTTGTCGCAGGAACTGCACAAGGCCCATCTTCAACCTGCGCGCGGAGTTTCAACGATTCTCAATGTTCACACGCACCATTAGATTACAACAATACACCGCTGTACAAGCTCTATGACCAAGTGGATTTTATGTGTGCGTTTTACTGCAATGCAAAGTAGACTATTAGAATACTGTATGTTGTATGTGTGAATAACTACTTATCCACCATGGTTTACTGTTAATCTGTTTAGTTGGCATTTTTAAGAGACCGGCAATCATCAATTATGAGTAGCAAATTTATGATTGACACATATTTTATTTTTATACATACACATAGTACATGATGTCATCCATAGAGTCAGAAGCAAGAAAGCAGAAACGACAGCTATGCCTGTACCTACATTTAAAATTATTTTTAAAATTGGGGAACCGCAGGGACTCTAATTTTGGCTATATATATATATATATATATATATATATATATATATATATATATATATATATATATATATGCGTGCATTCATTATTTCAAAAAGAGCTTTATCATGAATAAACGTAGCTTAAGCGTTCATGTATAGACATATTCAGTCGGCTATGGACCATGGCAAATTATACGTTTTTATATGCATATGTATCCAATTCCTAAAAACTAAGCAAGTGCTACTTGTAATCAGTTGAACGAGTATTGTTATTAAAAATGTCGCAAATAAGAAACATGAATAGGAAATTGTTTACCTTACCCCCAAATGTAATATGTGTGCATTATACGTGATCTACGAAATGCTTCACTAAAATATCGACAACATGGTTTTTAAAATAATAAATATGAACAAGATATTCCCAGTTGGTTTGTTATATATATATATATATATATACATTAGTGCAAAATAGTCTTTTGTTAATTATTGCGACTTTAAAAGTCACGAAAAGGTTGATAAAGAATGTTAACTCTGACAATTTTGCTGTAAGGGTTTCGGAAAAGTGCTACAGCTCGTAATGCTTCTTAGAATACCGCCGCTCTCGTAATGAAGGATAACGTAGCCGAACCATATTTGTACTTCTGTAATAAGGTTTTACTGCGAGAATATCGGCAGAACACAACTAGGAAGTTCATACCTCCATGATTAATTCAAGCAACACATAGACTTAAAGAAGAGAAATAAGAATATAATCTTGGTAGAATATCGGGTACCTCGTACGGTCAATAAAAAGTTCTACTAACATCTAAAAAAATTAGTACCATTACTATCACTTAGTAAGTATAAACATTGCATTACTGACCGGGTGGGGCGGGCAATGGGGTGCGACATTTTGTTGAGTTGGGGAGTACCTGTACAAAGTGGAATCTGAGGAGTTAGCTGGCCATTAGCAAGAAGTTGTTAACGGACAAGGCGACTTGTTCGGTGATTGACATAATTGGCATTTTCTACCTTGCTGTAGGCAAAAAGACGGTTTCTTTGCACTGGGCCGATTATATATATATATATATATATATAGAGAGAGAGAGCGAGAACGAGAAAGAATAGGTCGTTGGCCGATTTCTGCTGGCTTCTTCTCCAGTAGAGTACGCAGATCAGCTAAACTAAGGCTATAAGGTTAACGTAATAAAAATAATCATACTAGGGACATAATATTATAATACACCCCTAGGTATTCGATATCCGACGCCGCTGTTTATCTATGATCAGCGGCCGTGATAATGATCGACAATGTGATTGTGGTATCCTAGGTACCTGGCGGTACTACCCGTCTCTAGGCAGAAAGTAGTAACAGGCTCCCGACAAAGGACGAACTGAAGGACTGACGCCAAACGAGTTATCAGCAAGCCGGTGGCTGTGAACTAAACGAAAGCATTAGGCTTAGGAAGATTCGTTAGTGCCACAAGGTACGCCGTGTTCGAGATACTCGAGCTTACTGAATCGCGTGCGGGGACGATTTTACGCTGACATCGGTCAATCGGACGCTCGGACGCGCGCGAGAGATTGGTTGATTTACTAACTAAAAGAGAGAAGAGGAAGAAGCGCTCACTCGCTAACGAAATTCATTACGAGATAGCCGAGACACGCAGCCAGGGCGAGGTACACGTCCGGGCGACAGCAAATATCCCAAATCAACGTAAACATTCTCGTCGCAAATAGGTTAGGCCGCACGCTCATTGCAGGTCATCGCAATTTTCGTAGTTAAAAGTTAAGGCCCTTTATGCCGATACCGAAACAGGACGTTAGTAGAGACGCCTTAAATAGGAGCACACGTACCGGTGCGCAAATCAAAGCGCCCCTGTGCGATGTCTGTGGATTTCTTCCCATACGTATGAAGAAATTCTCTCCAAAGACTGTGCGACTTCCGTCGCAAACAATGTTTGCAGTAGCAGTGCTGGTGGTCGGCTCTGTTAAGTACATACAGCAGGGCGCTTTGGGTGTATTCACCCTAGATTGTAACTAAAGTCGTATCCTTAATTAAACTCACTGCAATCGGAGAGGGGTCTAGGGTAACCGAACGGTGTTGAACTAGACAACCATACGATTAACGAGTAGAGTTGCCGAGACTTCGTTACCAGAGTTGAGGTAGTAAGTCTCAATTTCTATGTTGACATGGATATATATCTATATATATATCTATATATATATATATATATATATATATATATATTGCTTCATCTAACCGGCTTTGAAAAGCGAGTTCGCAACAAAGTTTTCACAGAGGTTCCGCAATAAGAGACATGCCTTAAATCTAAGCTATAATCAAGCAATAAGCGTATGCAGGAGCCAGATACTTGACTCATAGATCAGTTTATCGATAGAGCAGAAATGGAACAGAGTACAAAACGCTTTAATATACAATTAAAATATATGTATGACAAGTGTGCATTATGTATATGTATATATACCCCGTATATTGTAGATGCGTATAGTAAGCTCGAAGTCTCAGCAGCTAAAGTAGACGGGAAACCCCCTGTGTACAAAATCGTCGCTGCTTTCCCTCGGAAAACATGTTGTGTACTGTATAAGCAACTGTTTTTTGGTGGAAGTTTTCTCCAGAGTTTTTCCAAGAGTGATTATATGGAAGGATATGTCTACTAGATTTTGCTGGTGTACTACCTTTAGTACACTTATGTTATAATGGTCAAGTCGTTGAGTATGATCAAGGATTCCGTTTGCGCAAAACATATTTTCGTTTGCCGTGTATTATTATCTTATAAATTTACAATAAACTCTCATTATAGATTAATCGTAAATAATCTAGTAATCTAGTCATTGTGTAAAACATCATTTTGTCCTATAGGCTTTGTCCAGGACTCTATCGATAATATAAAAACATCCATCTTTAGAGACATATTTTGGTCCTTAATGCAAAATTGGTGACTTCTAATACGCTCCGAGCTTTAGGAGCTTATATATATATATATATATATACTAGATTATGCCATGATAATTCCTCTTCGGCGAAGGCTTGCTTCGAACTGTGTACTGCTGGCACTACTCTGTACTGTTATCCGTTTCCACGTGTTTGTCAAAACTAATAGAGTACCACGCCTTTTCAATCTCACAAAACGCACAGCGCTGTCTTTTTAGTGTGAGGACCTGCTTTCATCGCGGCACCCTGACATTGACACGTTTTACACAAGTAACGGCCATGATTATGTGCAAATGATGTGTGCAATATGCAAACTATAAAAAATGAACTAAGTTCTGTCAGGTCCGGAGGCGGAACACATCTTTGCTGCCGAGGGGGTCGCATTTGGTCGCAGTATTTTAAATCTTAATAACAGATAGGATTTCGCCTAAGTAAGAAAAGTCTTCCTTAACGATTGGAGTTCTGTTGGTCCCATTTTTCGGATTCGCAGAACGCTGTCGAACAAATGTGACTTTAGTAGATCAACTTCAGTAGTCGAATGAATGTAACTTGAGTAACAGTTCAATTGGTTAGCTAATAAACAGACAACAACAACAAGAGTACGCAGTTGGCTAAGGGTAACCTTGCTAGAATAAACTTGCTCATTGCATTCGCTCGCCTCCACAGGATCCAATAAATAGAGCAGAGCCCATTAACCGACAGAACATTCTGACTGATTCAGTGATCCACGATAGGAGTATGATGTTTTCTATTCTGAAATCAGCAAATGCTTTACAAGCTCTATTAGCAAAGTGTGGCAGGATAGTGATGTGTGATACGCTGCCATTAAACTACACATGCGTTTTTGTCACAACTAGCGTCGTTTCGGCCCAGAGTAAAACGGTACATTTGACCTTGTATCGTCTTCGTCGGCCTTTTCTGTCAGTAATTACCTGCATAAAGGTTCTGCAGAAACAACTATACCGACGTTCAATACAATTAACGATCGTCTAAATTCGCTCATATATTGCAATCCAATTCCAAAAATCAAATCTGCGAATATAAAACATGAAAAGCGTACTTATTGCCTATGTTATCGTATTATTGAGAGGCGACACATATACTTACTTTTTAATTCAATCCTGTTTTTCTTGTTGTTGCTCAAATTGAGAATCAAATACACTTCATGTATAAGATACTCATACGCGGCATCTTGAAACGTAGTCGGGTTGTATCACCAGTTGGCGGACAACCTGACACGAGATACATTACCTACCTATCCGTAATGAGAGATAAGAGCCGTCCGTGGCGTTTCGTTTATATAAGCTGTGAACGCCGCTCCGTTGGGTTGATTCAAACAGCATATGTCGAGGGGATTTGTCAAAGGACTTGACGCAGTCAAAAGAAGACTGTATAGAGATGATCTTTGAGTTGCACCACAGCTCGCTCCAACTCTGACTAGAAAACGTGGATTAAATCACGGGTTCTTCGACCTTTCCTCTTTCAAAACCTGTTTTCTCCGGTAGAAGGGCCTGTGCCCAATCTGGTCAATGACCAACTTGCAAAATGACTTTTTCACTAGTGCCTAGCCCGTAGCCCGAAGCAACCATATGATGCGCGGTTCACGTATTCTAACGGTATGCTCCAACTTCTATGACGGCGTACGCTGATTCAAACACCCCGGTGAACCCGCCGCTCTAAATCTCACTGTACACCTCTAAGCTTCCTCTCCTTTGATGGAGGTTAACGATGTATTGCATAGAGCCATAGATGTATACACGTACACAAACACTTAAACTTTGTAAACTTACCTACTGGATTAATATGATGGGCCAGCCTTATTTTGCAGCCTCTATCTAACGTTTTACTCTACTACCACGAACTAAATGTGAAACTTGTGAAACAGTTAGACAGTTGTGCTCAGCCCTTGGTAGTCCTTTCTAAATAAGGCCGTCAAGTATGGCCACAGTATGGTTTTGTACGTTTTCATATGAACACCCTTCATATCTACATATATGTACCGATCCACGTTTAGGATGTGTATTGAAGTTCTTTAGAAGAAAACAAAAAGACACAGTGTGCATAACACATGTATTGTCTATCACACAACGTATTCGGTACCTCTGTAGCATCATTGGAGGGTGTATTTACGTGAATACACACTACGTTATAATACTATTAAGTAGGTGCGTTCAACGCATATAAAGATGCGCAGGTGTAAATAATGTGTATTTTCTATTTGTATCTATTTGTATTGGCCTAACAGGCGGTAGTGTTCGATCTACAACGTCATCGTAGAAGGTGTTTGTGTATGTTTTGCGCTGCTTCGCTACCTTAGCATGAAGCAACGGCGTAACGTCAGCTGACTCCGTGGGCGAAGCGGGAAGACGCTGACTGTCAGCTAGACGTCCCGGGTTCAACGCGAGATTGTGTCAGACATTTTTAATTAAAAAGTTTTAATCTTTTTATTCGTTTGTAATTGAGAAATTTTAATAGCGTGTCGTTTTATACGACAACATGCCAACGGACCCCGAAGAGCAACCTCCCCCCCTAGTCTAGATATAAATAGACTTCGAAGCGCCATTAACACCGACGACAACCGAGGTGCTAATGATGTTGAGGGGATCTTGACAATGGACTTAGCTTCCACTGCGAAGAATGACTATGTTCCGGGTGCAAAGCGGAGGAAAAACTCGAGCCACGGTGATAGTGAAGATGACCATCGATTCGTTACGGTCCAGAAGAAATCAACTCGTCAAATTGCTTCGCGCGAACAGAAGCAGCTGGAGAACCTGAAAGAGCGCATTCAAGCTGGCTCAATGGGCACATTCAAGGTGATTATACGGAAAACACAAACAAATAAAGAAGAGAAGGCTGAATTTGCAGAGGGATCTATATTGAAGATATTCAAGCTTGTTCATGAGATGTTTCCCTCATGCAGAATTTCTGGTGGTCGTAAAGACATTGTGGTGTGGGCCCCAACTATTGACACTGCCAAGCAAATACTCGCGGTGTCAATAATAGGCGATATATCGGTGACGGCTACTTGCACATCGATTTCGAGATTCCGCGCACGCATCCACAATGTATCCACGATTTTCACTGAAAGCGAAATTCTTTCGGAACTGTCTGCGTATGGTGTAATTCAAGTTCGTCGTTTATACACTAGCGAACGGGGCACAAAGAAGCCGCTAACGAAGGTAGTTCTAACTTTTGATCAGCAGCCACCCACTTCGCTATTTTTAGGGTACAAGGCTCACAACGTCCTGGAAGCGGACCAGCCAATTTTATGCTTTAAGTGCCAACGCACGGGTCATATAGCAAGTAACTGTACGTTGCAACGGGCATGCCGTAAATGCGGAGGAGCAGATCACTTGGCGGCTGAGTGCACCAATGCCCCCAGGTGTGTGAACTGCAAAGGAGCTCACATAGCAGGATCATCTAATTGTACGAGACTATTTTACCAGAGGGAACGTAATCGCATCTTACTAGAAGCTCGAACTCTTCAACAGGTAAGGATGGTTCATCCTACAGCCATCATTGGAAACGAACTGGAGATGCCGAAAATAGTTCCTCAGGTGGCTGCAGCCACAGAAGCCGTGACGCCAGGCCCAAGTTACTCCTCAGTTGTCAGAGGTATCTCGTCAACAGCTGACGACCGAATGCCTCAACTAATTCTCCCGAAGCCTGCGTTTCCTTCACGCAAAGTTGCTAAGAAGTCAAGTCAGTTTGTGAGAAATTCTTCTCGATTTCTACAGCGAGCTATAAATCTGACTGCCCAATATGTCGAAAGACGTTTACCTCAAGGGGCTTACTGAGACACATAAATTCTATGCATCCAGGATCGAAAGCCCAAGGCAGCCTGCAACAGATGACACGCGTGCACAACTTTTACACATGACATCTCACATTCAGTTCGTTTTTAAACATGTAAAGATGATACGTATAACACCCAAAACAGCAAGAATGATTGTGCTGGAATGCCTAGTAAAAGTCTTAAACGATGTAGTGACTTACAATAATGATTCGGCATGGTTGTCTCTGCTATCGTTTGGCCCTGTTATACTTCGCCTTCCAAACGTCAAGAATGAGTCGCGTTTGCTGGCAGACATTATACGCTCAAACCTTAGAGACTTTGAGAATGGTCTTAGACTCGGGGGTTTGGCCAGTCGAGTCGGCCACCAGAGGCACAGGAAAATTGGCACCTCTGAGGAAGACTTGAAAAGAAGAGTGATTGCAAAGCTAACCGATGGTGATGTGTCGGGTGCTGCAAGACTCATAAGCTCGTGCGACACATTCGGTGTCGAGTCCGACCATGTGGAGGCTCTACGTGACAAGCATCCCTGCGCACCAACGGACTTGAGGTGGAACTGATCCCCCTGCCAAAGCTTCCTCTGCGGAAAGCTTTCACGTGTCAAGAGAAGATATATACCGCGCAGTGAGAAGCTTTTCCTAGAAGCGTCACTGCAGGCCTGACTTCATTCGACCAAGGCTTCTTCAAGATTTAATTTCTCGAGCAATGGGTAAACGAGCAGAGGCTTTGGCCGACGCATTGGCCAAGCTCACTGAAATTTTAATACGCGGATGGCCGCCAACAGAACTCTTGCCAATCATATTTGGAGCGAGGCTATTTGCATTGAAAAAAGAAGAATGGCATACCCGCCCTATCCCATGCCCATCTAAACTCCGTAGGATAGCAGCGAAGATTGCCTGCTGGAAGAATGCGTCGCAAAATGAAGAAGCAATAGATGAACACCAACTCGGCTTGAAGCTAGACTAGAAGCGGAACGGAAGTTGCGATCCATGCCACACGAGCCTATCTTCAATCTAGGTCAGACGACATAGTCATGGTCAAACTAGACTTCAAAATGTCTTTATCAGCGTTTGACGTGACCATCTTCTAAGGGCTGTTGTCTCACACGCGTCTAACCTGTACCATTACATTATGCAGGCATACAGAAATCCAACTCAACTGCTGTTGGTAGACCACGTCATACTCTCACGGTCGGGCCTGCAGCAGGGCGACCCATTAGGCCCTCCACTGTTTTGTCTTGCCATCAAGGAGCTGATAGACTCACTCGAGTCTCCGTTTTATGTATGGTACTTGGATGATGGCGTGTTAGCTGGTGACCCTGTAACGGTAGCCCGTGATATTCAGAAGATACTGGATTTTGCAACAAAGAGCGGGTTGTGCCTCAATCCACAAAAATGCGAACTTATCAGAACAAACAAGACTAACCTTACCTTATTAGGCGTGCCACTTCTTGACGATGGGAAAGAGGAACAGTTATCTGGTTAGGTGGATAAGTTAAAATCGTGCTCAAGTCGCTTGGGCCTCTTGGGTGCACACAGGGGATTGTTCTTATTAAGGTCCTGTTTCTCGACAGCACGGGTAAACCACCTGCTCTGTGGGATTGACTTAACGCAAGATATAAGTCTCTTAGAACCATTGAACAACCACACGTTGAACTCCCTGTCTTCTTTGCTTAACCTAACTTTACCAGAGGCAGCTTGCAGGCAAGCCCTTCTGCCCGTGGCAAAAGGAGGCCTAGGCATTCCAGACGCTGCCTTGGTCGCAGGTTCCGCGGTGGTTGCCTCAATGTCTAGTGCCTGGCAAAAAGCGTTAAGGATACTAGATTTCCCAGCTGTCGAACGCTTACGTACTGTACTAGAAAATTCCAAGAAATGTCTCTTAGCACGCACTGGAGCAGCCCCTCCGGAAAATCCGATTTCCCAGGCAAGCTAAACCGCGCCGTTGGAGGATATGAAACTAGCCAATCTCCTCAATTCAGCACAAGACGAAGTGAACAAAGCACGGCTTCAAGCAGTTTCATCTAGTGGTGCTGGTGCATGGCTCAATGCTCTACCGAGTGATTCCGTTGTAACTCTCTTAGAGGACTATGTCGTCAGGATCTGTGTCGGTCTTCGCCTTGGGATCCCTCTAGTCGAAGAACATGAATGCAGCTGTGGCGAGAAGGTCTCACCCCTAGGGCACCATGGCTTATTCTGCATCCGCAGCTTAGGTCGTAGGACGAGACACGCTGCTTTGAATGATACCCTAGCCCGTGCTCTAAGGTCTTCTGGCTACCCGCAGGTTTGTATACAGACGACTCCCGTCGACCTGATGGCATGACCCTAACAGCCTTTGAGAGTGGCAAGACACTCGTCTGGGATGCTACCGTGATTGACTCTTTAGCACCTTCAATGGTCAGTCACGGCGTTACCCAAACTGGTTATGCTGTTTTGCAGGCGGAAAGAAACAAATGTCGGAAGTATGCATCTATCGGAGACTCTATGGATTTTCGACCTTTTGCCTTTGAGACCCTAGGGAGCCCAGGTAAAATTGCTGAGGGAGTTATTACTAAAACATGCAAGTGTCTAAGATTGGCTACGGGGGACCTGCGCGCTGGTGAATTTTTCCGGCAAAGGCTGTCATTGAATATACAACGTGGTAACGCCACGGCGGTGCTTGGTACCTTGTCCAGGTGGTCAACACCAAGGCCTGGACCTAGGACTGGTGTAGTTTGTCGTCACGTTCGCTGGGGGAAAATTGTTTAAACCCCGTTATGAGTTATATATATATATATATATATATGGAAGCCAAATTTGTATTCCTTGAAAACTACAATTTTTGGAAAAACGTGTCTCTTCTGTTGGTTCTCAACAAATAGCGGAGATGACGCCAGTAAATAGACTAATCTGTTGAGGCTAGTGCGGTAGACTCTCAGCGCTTTATTCAAAAAAGGGGCCTTGATTGGTTCAAGTGCCCTAAAGTTTACTTTCAATAGCTAAGGTCATATCGCCTGGACACCGTAAGAAGCAATGGGCGCGACCTTGTTGAGTTGAAGAGAATTAGAGCAACGTCCATTGATAGTTCATAAGGGTCCCGAACACTCTGAAAATAATGCAGTACTCTCTTAATTTTTCATGAAGATGCCTCGAGAAGTTTGTACCTTGAGACAAGAATATTCATTCAATTATTAATCACCTTTGTTAGATATATAGTCAAATATTATATATAAAAACACGGTCACTGAGCCAGTTTGGCCAGTAATTCAACTCTGGGGCACTCCCCCGCATAATGTCTCCCACAAGCTCTCCCGCACCTGTTACAGATACATTCTTCTGTCGGCTTATGGTACCCTTGAGTTTTACAGAGAACATGGTGGAAGCCGTGCACTGCATAGCGTACTACCACACTGCGGTTAGTGCGATGTAGTCCTATCCACGCATTGGTTGTCATTGCACCCGTACTTAAGAATCAGGGTCCACGTCTGACATTCTCTCCTCCCACTGACAGATGAAATTCCTGTAGGCCTGTGTTTCGGGCAGCCGAACTGGCGTTGCAGGTCCTCTATGAAAAGCGGTGTACCGGCGAGTAGATAGACCAGACGATTGCGGCACGACGTGTGGAGACCGAGCCCTCGCTTGAGAAAGGCGGGTTTCACTCTGGTCAAGCCTCGCCAGGCTCTGCTGCACCGCGAATCGGCTCGTTCCATATATCGCGCGATCGTCTGCGTATAGCAGGATATCTGGGCGGACGGACTCTCGAGTGGGCATGATGCGGCGCGGGAGATCGTTGAGCAGAATGGAGAACAACAGCGGACCCTGCACGACTACCGTCGTTTGCACAAAGGGGTACAACTCAGCCATCCCATCCTGTATGGTGATTGGGTTTTCCTGCAGGATTGCCCCGATGAGCTGGAGGATGTTGGCAGGCACGCCCGCTTCAGCCAACTTGAAGATAATCTAAGACAGAAAAGACAATAATATGACTCCTTGGTAGGAGAGGTGTGAAACAAATTCCATAGGTCTTGCACAAACCCAAAGTTCGTCGGTTACAGCCAATTTCCTCAACGTTAAATTTAATTTTTTTTTTTTAATTTATAAATTTCT
Organism: Dermanyssus gallinae; assembly: GCA_003439945.1. Taxonomy (NCBI): domain Eukaryota; kingdom Metazoa; phylum Arthropoda; class Arachnida; order Mesostigmata; family Dermanyssidae; genus Dermanyssus; species Dermanyssus gallinae. The sequence continues at coordinate 137,026 of QVRM01004523.1, forward strand.
CTAATTTGTTCCTGTCGACAGAATGCTGCACGGTCGCAAAGGACGGCTGCAAGTGGAACCGACTGCGAAAGTATAGCCCCAAATGGTCTGCATGCACAAGGGCGTTCACTTGCGAGTGTCGGTCTTGTATCTTCCCAGGAATGTCGCTCACCAGTCGACAGATTCTTAAACAGCAGGGGACTAAAACTATCTTCCCAGGCAACACCAGTGCTGTGTATGATTGCCATATGTTCAGCAGCTTCAGCATCCATGATGGCTTATCCTTCTCGTAAAATGCCTTAAATAAGTTCCACTATATTCAATGAGGTCCCGCGAAAAGCCAGCTTGTCAAGTATAATCGTTGCGTGTTAAAGGCTATTTTGAGGTCTACGTATACGGTAAGTAATAGTTCAAAGTGCACGTTGTATATATATTTAGTAGTTTATAAGTTTTTATTGATATATATATATATATATATATATATATATATATATATATATATATATATATATATAATAGAAAAGCTTTAATTATTATTTGGCATACGTTCGTAGAGTTCAACGTTCAATAAATATGTCAGACGCAGCATCAAATCTCGTTGTTATCTCGATACACATGAGTGAATTTAAGAGCCCCCCCTCCAAACGTTCCGCCGCCTGCGAGCTCACTGCACCCTCTCCTTACCTCCATCGTCTCTGTGCTTCTCCGTCGTGAGCTTCGTGGTTACGTCAGTTCCGCCTCTACCGGCGGCAGCCTGACGAACAACAAAGAGATCTTGCTTCCAACGACAATGAGGAAGAGGATAAGAAAAAGAAAAAAACAGGACGCAGGATGATTAGGATGCTAATAAATAGGGTGATGATCATCATCATCGTATTATTATTATTGTAATTAATATTGCCTTTCTTCTGCGACCTTCCTGTTCGACGTTACTCTTTTCCGCAGTGGTGTACAGCCAGTAAACCAGTCCTAAGTTTCTCTAACCAGCGTCGTCCTCATTGTTGTTGTTGTTGTTTCATTCTTCTCCTGGTCATCATCATCATTATATTTGGCACGTCATCGTAGTCGGAGGTTTATTTAAAAACAACTATGAATACACCCGACGGAGACACCGGCAGGGACGAGATGTACAGCAAAGCTTTCTCTAGGCAGAGCTAATGAAAGTGGGACCTGACACGCGGTAGGGGCGATGGTTCTCGGCGGCGATAAATTTTTAGAGGATGATACCAAACGCGCTCGAGAGAGATAGGGGGGGCAGAAAGCCAGGGAGATGGAGAAAACGAAGGAAATAGGAGAGAGGGAGAGATCAAATTAAATCAGGAGGAAGATGGGCTTTTATTAATTATTATCACACCACAGGCGCCGATAACGAAAGGGACGAATAGAAAATAAAGGGCGGTGGACGCGACGGGAAAGCGGATTGTGAGCGGGAGCCAGCAGTCGCGTGGAAGGAGAGGAGATAGTTGGTATTATGATTGCTGGCATTGCGATTACAAGGCAGGTAACGTTTTTTGCAATACAAAAACCGCTTACTAGCAGTAACGGTGTGCCGGTGGGAGCTAACGCATATTCCCGACATATGTCGGGGCGGCACTTTATGGGGAAAGGGATTGGGAAAAGCTCCGAATGAAAGCATTCGAGTTTTCATTACTTGGACGCGGTTGCTGGTGGTGCCTCCACCACGTCTGGCCTTCGACTGATCTGACTTGTGCTGCAGTTGCAGCTGGCGGTAAAACTTTTATTGTACATACGACAACATCGAAGCCGGCTATGGTTGCATGGTGCATTTCGCCTTGATCGTGTTTCCACTGTCTACCTACTCCAACCAGCAAGACGGCCGGGAGAGGGGGCGACAATTGCAACGAGGGAGGACCTGCACCGTGACTTCTAACACAAGCCAGCTAATACGCCACCGCCCTAAATTGGGTAGTGTGGGCGTAGGTTGGGATCACTTCCAACCTACGGGCAACCATACGGGCTGCGGCGCGAGGTCGGAGGCGGAGGCTCCAGAGTTTCGTAGTCAGACGTAGCAGCCTCAGGAATTCGTGGTCATAATCGGTGTCTCTTTGGCGCTACGTATCGTTATTTTGGAGCGGGTGCCATAGCCTTAACAACAAGAGAAGCACCAGCAGTAAACTGTGGATTCATTGCAACCCCTTAGCTGGGTTTCAATGAATCCACAGGTTACACACCTGATTTATACTTGTCTCGCATCTTTTAATTTTCCTCATTTATCTCTGTCTCATTCTGCATATCTCTCTCCTCTCTCGCGCTGCTTTTCTTTTCTGTTATTGTTATTGTTTTTAATACAACTCTTGCACTGTCTTCAATTTCGCCTTCATGCAAAGATCTCTCCCTCTCCCTGTATGTTTTTCTGCCCTCCTATTGTTTCGTTGTGCCGGGTTTCGTTCATTTTCTGTCATTGTTATTATTACTAGTAGTTCCGCTACGTTTTTATCTCGTGCGTTTGTGCAAAAGGATCTCTCTTTCTAGCTTGCCTTTTTCTTGTATTAATATTTTTGTTAGTCTTGGTACGTTTTTCATATTTTGCCTTCGATCCACGGTAATGCTGGAAATGATGTGTGCGCATTCTTTTCCTATTCTCCTTGGATCACCGACCAGGAGAAACACACAAGCTACCAACGTGGCAAATGAGATGATTAATGACAATTCACTTTTGATAGGAGTGTTGGGTCTGCGAAATTTCACATTTAACTGCGTATAGCACGCTGTTTTATGTTTAAACTTTATAAACGTTTTGCGTTTCTTAGCCACCTTTGTTAGGTATACATCAGTCATAAATACATTAACACATTTAAACAGCCGTTATATACACTGATTCAAACTGTTTAGTGAGGGTATTCTCGAGCAGTTGCCGGCATGATATCTCTCTCGCACAGTTCCACACATCTGTTACATATACCTAGTTCATTGGGGTGATAAAACCCACTTGTCCGCCCATTACTTAATGAAAACCATGCACCGCGTAACGAAATACAGCGTGCCGATTCGCGCAATTCCGTTATTTCCATGCTTTATTTGCCACATCTTCGATTACGAAAAGTCGAACTCTCCCTCTGGGCTAGGTTCTCTTCATATTGACAGGCAAAAGCGGTGCAGACCGACGTTTTGAGCAGGTTGAGACGTCGTAGACTCTCGACGAATAGGGATGTTCCGGCAAGCAAGTAGACAAAGCCGTTTGGGGTGGTCATGTGTAGGGCTCTCTTCAGAAGTGCAGGTTTGGCCCTGCCAACCTTTTGCAGTTCCGTTGCAGATAAAGGCCTGGAGCTCCGTCAAAGGTCGTTGAAGATTTACAAATACGAAGTTTAAAACTGCTTGTTCTGCTTTGATTTTGTCACGTACCAAATATTTTCCAGTAGCATTTAGTAGGCAGTATAAGTTTAGATTCCAGGGCGGTCGCCATGCTGCTTTGTAGGTATGACCCCACGAAATTCAAGCAAACGCGAAAGACGGGCAATGAGCATTACTGAAATGTGTTTGTTAGAGCAATTATTTTTGTCGATTCTTCGCCACGAGTTAGGTTCAAGTGGAGTTGCCCCTTGGGATAACTGATAGCAGGGCGCTCTCATAACTATTTAAGGAATCCGGTCGCCTTGTAAACATTCGTTGAATAGCGAACTCCAGGACGGCCTAAGAACGAGTGCTTCCTTAAGATGCTCGTTGCGAATCTGATCATGCCCTGTTACACGGCTTAGGTGAAGTCCTTTATGGCTGTGATCAGGGTGAGTTCGGCGGCGAATCGCCATCGTTTCGATGGCTTGACTCAAACACCTTCTAAGAGTACGATAGTTTCGCGGAATGGTGTTCACAGACGCAGATAAATTCTTGAAGTGAGTTATATGGGTAGAGTCTAGTGTCTCCGCTTAACTTTGTACGTTCGCCTATACTAACTCTTGAGGATAATGAGGAGACACCGCATAAACATATATAAATATATAAGTCGTAGAGCTTATTAATCGACTGCCGATGAACAAAGCGGCAGGCCCCGACGGTGTACGTAACGAACATCTCCAACAGTCAATGGTACTGGTGCCGTTCTGGACCGCTTTGTTAAACGCGTGCATCAGAGCGGGTCGGGTACCAGACGGGTGGCGCGATTGTTTGCTAACTGTAATACCTAAAGATAAAGGAAGTCCGCATGACCCTTCGGCATGGAGAGGGATCGCAAAGAAAAGTTGTGTGTATAAACTCTTCTCAAAACTGCTTTCTCAGCGGCTAACTACATACCTGGAGTACAAGGGAGCTATTCCCGAAGAGCAGCATGGGTTTCGCGCTTCTAAAAGTACCCTGACAGCCTGCAGTATTCTCCTTGAAGACATTGGAGAAACACTAGCGCGGAAAAAGCAATTTCTCTACGCAGTATTTGTAGACTTCAAGGCTGCGTTCGACTCAGGTTCAAGATCACTGGTGTTGGAGAAGCTCGCTTCACTGGGGGTGCCCTGCAGGATACTCGGAGTTATGATGGACATCTTGTAATTAATCACCGACGGTGGGAACATGACATGTATATATATATATATATATATATATTTCTCTCGAGTGATCTCTAAGCGGTTTTCTTTTTTGTGGCATGAAATATGAAATCACGTGATCTGATGTATTTTTTTTCTCATATATTTGTATACAGGACTTAAACCCTATCTTGTTTAGTAAGGCCGGTATCGTGATATCGTTTTTAGAATTATTGATTGTTATTTTGCCTAGATTTATTAACAATTTGCCGGTGCCACCACTACTGTTACTTTAGAGTATACAGAATGGCCGGCTTCATTAGTATGGGAGAAAGCGTTCATCTAACCCTTGGGGTTAGCAGAACGACTATTCAGCTCATTTTTCAGGTTTAGTGGGCACGTCCGTCCTTGCGTTCCTCGCATTCAAGAGCAGACGCCGCCAGATGGCTGGCTGAGTTTAGCGCTCGTGGCTCCATTCGTCGTCGTCTTCTTCTAGACAACTCATGCGAAAAATATTCGTTTCAACGCACTTTCTGGCGGAACCTTTCCCGTACTTCACATCATTCCTGCACCAGAAATTATTATATATATATATATATATATATATATATATATATATATATGCGTGTAAAGGACGCTAAATCTCTGTGTTAAGGGCGCTAAAATTCTAAAAAGAAAACGATAAATATCGTGTTAATATTAGTTAAATAAATATTTAAACATAATTTCACTCTGTTTTAGATGTTTTTTATTCTCTTATATTTAACTTAAGTTTACTTTTACCTACTGAAATGAATTGTATCAGCAAAATACACTTTGTAAGCATGAACGAATTTCGTGTAAATGCAAACTAACTAAATAGTTCTACTTAAAGAAATAAGTCATTTTAACAACGTTAATAGTTATCATTTTATTGTTTTTTACCTTAATATTACATGATAAATAAGAATCAGTGTCAGCGAACCCACGCATTTACGCTATCTTCCTTTTACGGTTTCGTTGGCAACACATTGGCAATGCTCCGCATGCTCAAATAATGCGACAATTTGAGCAAATTTCGACGTCAACACTTCGAGTGTATACAAAACAGTCTTCAGCTAGTCGCCATGAAAACATGAGGCCATATTGGCAGCTAAACATGCCTTTTTTTCAGCGAGCCTAGCAAAACGTATACGATGCATTGAATAAGATTGGCCAGAGAGTCCGTTTTTAAACCAGTTTGCGTTAGCGCTGTGTGTATGTATTAGTAGCGAAGCGTTGACAGTGGCGTACAAGACGTCAGCTGCACCGAGGTGTATTCTGCTTTTTAGCCGAGTTGGTTGCTAGAAATACTAAGAAAAACAAAAAGAACAATCGCGAGTACAAGCCCACTGGCCTTGAACTGTGCCAGCCTCATACTTCTAGCAGGTGCGACGAAACTAAACGCAAAACAGTTCTATCAGAATTCTACAGTCTTCGTGTGTAGACTTCGGCTTGACTAGACAGATCATAACTGGGTTGGCGCTGCTATTGGACGTTCCGGCACTACCCCATCGTACGTCGACAGATTTCGTTCCAAGCCTGCTGGCGATATAAATGCAAATGTTGTGGCCCCCTGGGCCAGGCCCAGCCGGGGAACTGAAAGCGAACGCTGTGTTTCGCAGCGCTTGCTTCGATTCGAAAGGTAGTCGTCTACTACGACGCGCAACATCCGAGCAATATCTCGTCGGGCGTCCAATGTCCAATCTCCAGCGACAATAAACTGTCACAACAAGAAAATTGACGGATGGTTGGATAGGCATTTGTTCGTTTGTTAGCGTTTGTTAATTATCGTCGATCTCCGCAAGGCGACGACGTGGTCGACGTATTTCAGTCGTATGCTTCCTAGCGGGCACAAATATAGCGAGGAGAGATCAACTCAATCCTCGTCGGCAAAGCTTTTCCAGTCCGCACTTCCTGTGCCCACGTTAGCTTTGAATGCGATTTAAACAGGCAGCGAACCACCAGGTTCATTCCGAGTGTAGGCGAAGCCTGGAAGCGATCAAGGATGTAATATTCGATCAGGTAATTCATAGCGGCACTCCGTCTGGGAAACCATATCGACTTGACACTCGGTTTTCCCGGTTCTACTAGGTAGCCGCTCTAGACGGTAACATGGACGCTGCTTGTTATTCAGCGTTATCGACACAGACAAGCCATTGCCTTACTTTCGGGCGTTATATTTCCAATATTAGACCCGGTGTTTTCCAAGAATATTATCCAAGGCGGCGTTTAGTGTTAACAAATAAATTACTATGTCAGTCTATAGTCAGAATTTATATCAGTGAGGCATAAAACGTTGCAAAATAATACTGTTATTGTTCACGATGAAGACGGAAGTCAATATATATGCAAATATTATGTCTACCTGGAACAAGGCTGAGGTGGAGGGATTTAAGTGTATAATTAGAGTTATTTTAAAACAGACGGTAATAATCTATGTAAAAACAAAACAGTAAGGCCAGCTAAAAAAACTCAAAATATTCAGGCAATTATAGCTGATATCAAAGCTATCTGCAAATGGATATCTGGAAATGACAAATACGTTTTTTTTTATTCCGAGACTACATAAAATAACCTATGGAGATTATAACTTTGAAAGCGGTCTATATATAAATAGTTTAAAACGAGCAAGGTGGCTTAGTGGCTGGCAAAGTCATTGCCTTGCACTCGGGAGCTTGTGAGTTCAAGATCTGGACTAGCCATTTTTAAAATAGTGTTTCTGGTTTTCAATTTAGACAAGGTTTTGGAGTTGACCATAATCGACCATGATCGGACAGAAACGGGGAAAATAAATGTCTGAATAAAAGAGATGGTGCACTTACAATGACCTCATTATTATTTTCATTATTGCGATAATCTCCAGAAACAAATAGCAGTTAAGCTGAGGGTTTCATGAATTACCTTTAGAGCCAGAAAAACTGTTACGTGCCGTCTCTACCTGGCGTACAACCCTCTGCTGGTGGAGGGTGTAACTTGTGAGGCTAACACATCGTTCAAACAAACCGGGGCGCTTCTGTGCCTTCGTGGTTGAAGCCTGCTCGAAAGAAATAATTTCCTTATCATGAACTGATGTTCTAATCAAATATTGTCCTGCTGCTACATTAATTAGCTACGGAAAATACCGGACAAGTCTGTACAAGCACGGTATAGTCTTGTTAACAGTAAATACAAAACAGTAACGTATAGTAATATTTTATAAAACGACGCTAGACGGAAATGGACTCGGTCATCCCTGAAACCCTCTTTTTGATCAACGTTGAAGAAACGACAAACTCATGCAGAAGCAGAGAGGCTTCCGAGTGAAAGACTCTCTGTACGTTATTATTTATTGAAGAGTTGTCTAAATAGATTATTTTAACAATATATATATATATATATATATATATATATATATATCATTAATTTTTATATCACTGATTTTTATTCCTTTGACGCAATAAGGCTGCACCGAGACACGGGTCGACGGACTGCATTTGTCAGATACGGAAGGTCAGAGTAAAGTATGTTCGCCCATATGTATATGCACCTCGGCCTATATGTCTATGTGTGTCTATGTCGTTTCGTGCGTTAACGGGGTATCGGTACGATAGGCCTCATAATTGAATTAGGCATCGGGTTGGTCCGAATATTGACGCTGCAAAAACAAGATCCTTGATCCGCCAATCACCGGAAACGTACATCGCTCGACAGAGAAGACTGGGTGTTTGGCAACGGCCAACCTCAATTTAGTGAGGTAATTCGGTAGCGCTCCAGTCGATTACTCACTTAGAGGCGAGCCGGCCCCGAGACGCTGTGTCCTTCTATTGTTCGAGTCACGTACAGGAGAGTCATTTTGTCAGGCAAAGTTCTGATCTACCTCTGCTATGTTGATTGCAAGCGGTAATTATTGAAAGCCTTTAGAAGATGTTTACAGTCGGAGTTTTAGGTCGATCCGTTTCATAATTTTCAATCTTACTTACTGACTTGTACACCTCAGTGCATATAGCAGTGAGTCCGCAGACGCTAGCCATGTAGATAATAAAGAATGGTTCCAGCTCCTCGCCTCTTCCTGAGGCCATTTAGGTGAGAGGTTTTTAGTGGGTATTACACCAACAACATCGGCATCGAGTCCCACACTACCCGCTTTCGGTGTGCGTAAAAGCATTCTCCCTCTTACAAAAAAAGCCATGTAGATGACTTATGCCAATTTATCTGAAAGGGACCCCGCAGCCCAGGCAGCGATCATGATTGTCAGCCGTTCGTTATAAAATGCAGAGCCCGGGTGTCAACGGTAAGTTGAAGGAGAAAGGACTTAATTTAGTAGGCGTGATTTCGGTGCTACCAAGTCCTGCCATGGTAAAGAAACTGCTACACTGTTCCGGTATGTTTGTGCGTAAAGCATAGCTTATATCTCCTTTAAAAAACGTTGGCTACTTATCTTTACGTATTTTCGATAGTAACATGACCTTCTGCAAGATTTTTATAGACGTCCTTAGTTAGTAAACTTGCCTTTGTTGTACAACTGCAATTGTGTACAATGTATCATCATTATCATCATCAAATAGATTTTCCTTCAGAAGCATACTTAGAGCTACTAAAAGAGTAAACTATGTAGTAACACTATTAGAGCGGTCTATAGTAGGAAACCGATGACAGCTAAATTAAGGCTTTCACTGCCTACATTTAGGGTCGGAAAAACGGTTGCGCACCGTCTGAAAAGGTATATAAGTGTGTTTGTGTGTGTTTTGGCAATGTACTTCTTGGAGCTTCTATAAAAACATCTTACATATTTTACTATATATTATTAAATACCATTTTGTTAACTACGAGACAGATAGCAGTATTCATAAATTGCATAAGAGCAAAATTACAATTAATTTTCAACACGTTCGGCTAATATTATTGTTTACCCTAGAAATGTACACAGCAATGGCCCCAGTGGAGCGTAACTCGATAGAACACCGCACGATTCTTTCGGTAACCTGGATAAACATTTAGGCCGGCAGTGTAATTTGTCGCCAAAAAGCTCATACATCATGGGTGACGGATTTTGTAGAGACTTTTAGTTCAATAAAACGAATACCTATTAACGACAAGGTCCTCTCTCATTGTTTTTTGGCCGCACAAGGTGTAAGGGAGGGTAAAAAATATTTAGCGCTCCGGTTGCCTTGGCCTGTGTTTTTTTCTAGGGGACTCAAGAAAAAGATGCACTTAGATACGTGTATCTGTTTTGCAATGTTTGTACTTCTTTGTCTGCTCTAGGCGTGGGGCCGTGGACCGCGCATTCATCCTAACGGCTAAATAGAAATACCTTGTGCTTAGCTATACTTATGGTTAGGTCATGCTCCCTATACAAAGTCAAATTTAAATTTCAGTAGGCTTGTGTGTGGTCTCTTGTTTTTCCCAACACAATAAGGTAATCTGCGCGTAAAATTCTTACGCTACGCAGGGCGTTTATCAAGCCCGTCAGCTAAGCAAAGAATAGGAGCAGACAAGCAATATCCTCTTGACATACTTCTACAGTTAACTCTACATTTTTATTAACATAGTAATTGTCTTTCCTAAAATGAACGTAATCACTCCTAGAATACTTTTAGCAGGTAATGCATTTTTCTTGAATATGAACTTTTTCTGAGGCACGCTTAGAAAACCGTATCTGCGGATGATGTGAACTGCGGTTTGGCAAACAAAGAAGTATGCGATTCAGTGAGCCCACCTGCTGCTCTGCTAGAAGCAGTGCCTTTTTAGCATTCCTTTCAGTGCCGGCTCCGCCTGGCTATAGTTATTGACGTTAGACGCCTGTACATAAGGTTGATACAATACCTCTATAAATTATTGACTCATTACATTCTTTCTTCTAGACATAAGTTAAGTCATAACAGGAGTTATAGTGTTAAGGTATCTGCGTTGGCACTTCAATAAAATCAATACATTGTGTCCGGGAAATGTTTGTTTGCGTTTTGACGTAACGGAAACTTCCTTTGCGGCGAAATGGGACCTTTTTTCTGTTTCCAATATGTGCTTATCGTCTTTATTTTTCCCATTTTAGTTGAACACTCTAAGAAAGTGTATTTTTATTATTATTAAACATCATGTTCGGCCTCTAGTAAGCTTTTAGAAGGTCTACAATATGTGTTTTGCGGCCACACTGCTGGGTATCGCAGCTCATTAATATTGTTATGATTGAGCTCTATGTGAAAGCCAGTTCAGTAGTTTTTCCTTCGTCCAATGCAAATTTTGTCGCCTTTATTTGCATATCGTTTTCTGACAGGCACGATGCATGGTCATGTACTGATCGTATATCATTGAGTCCGATGCGAAAACGTTATTCTGGAAACGGGTAGTGCTTCTTCTATTTGGGTCTTTGCACGGCACGGCATCTTTGTTTACTGCACACCAACGCATGCCATTGTTGCTATTTGTACCAGCTTTTGTTGTATGCGTATTTTGGTTGCCGGGGATACGTTATTGCTACGTGTCATGAGATGTTCGCCTCCTGTCTTGGTGAGCGTCTTCACGAGTTTCCGTGTTTTTTCGGGTTGGGACGTCGCGGCTCAACTGCTTTTTTCCAAAGGTAAGCAATGTGCAATCCGTTGCAATTTGGATTGGGATATTTGATAGTGGCAAGGTGTGTGCGCCGATTTCCTACAACCTTCGCAAGCAGTTTGGGTGTTGACTTGTTGGAATTGACTTCCACTAACTACGCATAAGGGGCCTGGATATTGCTCAATGGATCCTGATGAACCGTCGATGAGCCAGAGAAGATTTATGCGTGGTTACAGTATAACTAGTATCAGTTATTGCATCAAGAATTAAAGTACTTCCATATTCAAAACAAAACAGCCTACACGTGTACTCAGTAGTATGGCGAAACCTGAAACGCCTGCACTAGCTGTTAAATTTTAAACTTATAGCCATTTAGCGTAGTGCTTGCTTTGCATTGGTCTTTCGGGTTGTGTTTTGCGACTCTGGCCACCAATAGCAGTCTTTGTTTGCGTGCTGACTGGGATCAACTTTCGGCTTACAGATTTTACACCCCGCTTTCATTAAGAGCGAAATCACATCAGATTAGGTTTCTGCTCCTATAAAAAGATTGCTGATTATGAAACACATGCATGAATGTTATCATGCGTTATATCAATTACATGAACGAAATTGTCCATATGGCCTGCTACTGACAGAGAGAAGCATTTAACGACGGCCTTTGCACTGCTCACGAGTTTCATCCCATGTAGCGCTGTGTCTAGTGGTTCTGTCGAAATCCAAACGTAGCAAATCAGCGGTTTAGAAAAACGCTGATTGTAAACTCACGGTAACGTAATTACAGTTGATCCAACACGAGTGTTAAAACGATCTGTTAACGAATTATTATATTTTTTACAAGATACTTTTTTTATTACATTTTTAAAACAGATTGCAACGACGATATTCGCACAATTAGTTCCGATTGTTCGTTTCTCACCTGCTTGTCTATTTTTCTCTCCTACTCCATCTTGCCACCGAGAATAGGTTCAGTAGAGTAGGTTTACTCAGTGTTCTCAAGAAGGTCTTTATTTTAAGATTCGGACGCCCCTGTATAATATGCTTCCATTGCTGCAGCCGCATCGTGTTCATAAACATATACCATTTAGTTCCCCACAAGATAGATATGTTCTCAAAGCACCACCTGGAAACTCATCATTCAGCCGACAGTACATAATCGACATTAACGACATTGATTGATTTTTATATGCACTAACATATAGCAGCGTTCCACCTCCCGTTTTTGTATATATGTATATATGTATATATATATATATATATATATATATATATATATTGTGTAAGTGACTTTGTATGCGTCTAAGTGCTTGCAGATGAAGACAAATTCATTTGCGGGAAGTAATGCAGCTATAATTTTAGAGTTAATCTTTCAGTTGTGAGATCAGTATTATTATATCGCGGTAATTGATTTGTCAACAGCAATGGCGATCCCATAACTGTAGCAAAACTTAGTAAGCAAATTACGAACGAGTGCAGCTTCGTGGAAAGACTACCACGGGAAAGCAGGGAGAAGAGCTACGTGGTTGTTATGGTTGTTCTTGATGGTGTTATTTTTAGGGGGTGTTGCTCCCGCCGGGACAACGGCACCGTTCTTGAGTGATTTCCCAGGAGCGACCGAGAGGACTCGGCAAAGGCGGCGAAACAAGAGTCTGCCGTCACTCTAACTCAGCATTTTGCGCGTCTCCATAAGTCTCCGACAAGAGGCCCTTGTACGTGATCTCGTTGTTTCGCCGTTTCTTTCTCTATTGCTTCTCTCCCCCCCTTTCTCTCTCCCTAGCTTCTCTCTCTCTATCTATATATATATATTCTATATTCTTCTTCCTATCCCAGCTGCTATTCGCGTATCCCTCCCGCCAATTTTCCGGCGCCGGGTTGGACCTTCAGCCGGACTACGTCCACAGGACAAGAGCAGCCTGCGGAGGTCGCGAGGGGACGAAAAGTGGCATTACTTCATCTACGGTTAATGCTGCTATTATCCCATAGTCGTGTTTCTTCGTCAACCTTGTGATCTTCGTTCACCTACAATCGACTTCATCCAATAACTTCAACGACGAAGCCTACGCCAATTTAGGCTTCGCAAGCACCTAGTGACCTGCCTGCGGCGTTTGAGTGTTCTGACCTCGCACCGGCAGTCACGGCCCGCCTTAGTTCAGCATTTGTTATGCGGGCCCTTTTGGCGCATTCTTTTCCGTCTCTTTTTGCGGAGGAGAACCACACTCGCTTTTCGACTTGTTTCAATAAATTGGACCCTCAACAGATTTCAGCGCTGTCTGCTGATTTGCTTATCTGCCAGTGAGTGGACCACCTCGCTCGGTGAATCGTAATTACGTCGTTTTCTTTTCTAGGCAAAGTACGCGCATAGCTTTAAACGTGTATTAAATTAGACGTCACCGAAATGCCATCGCTAATCAAGCCTCTTCTCTGGCTGCACGTGTGCACTGCGCGTTTCTTGGCTGCAAGTTGATACATGGTTGTGCTAAATTCGCATGCAGGGCGATTGAAGGAGGAAGAAAGGGGCGTTCGTTAAGTTTTAGCGTCTCTTGGATCTAGAAAACATCTTACAAAAGACAATTTTTAGACAAACAGTCTTCTACGCAACATCTTACAAAAGGGTTGCGTAGAAGACTGTTTGTCTAAAAATAGTCTTCTACGTATCTTGATGAGCCCTGTAAAACATCTAAACATTTTTCTACAAAGACGACTGCTTTTACTTTATATTTACTATTTAGATTAGACTAATTGCCATAGTAGTAATAATAACTCTCCCACGGATGACACGCAATGAATATATAGAAAATAGAGAAAATATTGTGATGATTTATTAATCATTTACAATACGTTTGCACACTCGGCAGTGCTCACCTAATATATATATATATATATATATATATATATATTACTCATGGTAAGAGCAAATTTCACCGGTCGTTACACGCTGTTTTTGGACGGTAGGTCGCTATTTGATCTAGTTCAGACGTCGGTACAAATGCCGACAATGAAGCAGCCCCTGAAGGCTGCTAGCCTCCAATTGCCCCGGCCCCCGGACGACCCCTCCCCTGTTCCCTGCCCTCTGGGGTAATCGAGCGAGGGCGTTGGATCTAGCGGAACCCAGCAAACGAAGCCACAAGGCGCAAAGTTCTAAACTGATGGTGACGATGGTGTAGATGTGGCGGTGGTGTCTTAGAGAAAAAAAAAAGGGAATAGGAACCCACCCGAAGCCTCTTGGGGTAGCCAGCGTGAACGAAGACGGCCGCCAGGAAGATGAAGACTGCGGCCGGCGGACCACACAACTGCGACCGGGGCGCCTCAGGGAGCCACACACATACATACAGACATCCATGTACATAACACATACGCGTTCATGGCCCCGTGGCGCGCGCGACAAGAAGTGTGTGTGTGTGTGTGAGTGACCCGTCCACACGCCACACCACATGGTCAAGTCGACGAACAGATGGCGCGGCCTAGTAGTCTCCATAGTCTTCATGCCCTGCGTAAGTGTGTCTGTGTAAGGTAGTGTCTGTGTGTGTGTGTGTGTGTGTGTAAGCGAGCGTGCACGCAGAGGGGCTCGGGCCCTCCCGTTTTTTATCAGTCCACTGACTCTATTGAGCAAGTCGCCCGAGGCTAGCGGCTTCGTGACCGGCATTCCTGCGGCAGCCACTCTCACCACCAGCAGCAGCAGCAGAGGCAGCGCGATCGTCTTGTCATGGTCGTCAGGGACGTTGCCATTGCTTTCCTACTCATTCTCGTTATCTTCCTCTCGCTCTCTCCGTCTCTCTCTCTCTCTCTCCGCCCCCCTTCTATAGCGTTCTGCTGAACGTTACTCCACGTCTGGCTACCCCCGATGGCGTTTCGTCCATCTCTGATGGTGGGCCCGTCCCCTTATTCGGCCGCCCTCGTTCGTCGGACGACTTAAGCTTGAACCTCCGAAGCTGCCGAAGTCTTTATCTACCACCACCGTCACCTCATTGGTGCTGCTACGAAGCAAGAGCCCACTGCACACACACTGCCCGATTCGGGAGCGCCATACAACGCTTAGGTACTATTGGAGGAAACGGCAGGTACTTTCCGGTCAAGTGAAGTTTTCCCGAATAAGGCTGATCCGCACGATGGGCTGGCGCAGCAGTGCACACGGAATGAGGTCTGCGCGTTCAAAATTCCAGCGCCAACGAGGGCCAATACTTCTTAAGGAACTAACGCAACACACTTTTGTTAGACTATTTCTTTGTCCGATTGTCTGGCGGCCTAGGTTGACTAAGTGGTAGATCGATATATAGTTAAGCAGAGGTATGTTGACAGTGAGGCTCGTAAGCGAAACTACCAGAACGCAGAGTCTTATTTATTTAGTTAATCGCTGAAACGGCCAGCAAGCGTTACCTATCGTCTAGTGATCTGGCCTGTTTGTTTGCATATCCCGCCCGCAGGTGTGTATTTTGTCGTCTATACAGAGACACCAAGAAAACCAGTGAATGATAAAATAGATAGAGTATTGTAAAAATGTGGCAAAACTGGTCCTTCTCTTAGGTGAAGCGAACCATCAAGTACTTAGTCAGGTCTTGAAGCAACAATGACACGTCGTATCTAGGTATAGTTTCCTGGTAAAACAAAGCTGAACGAGAAGCCTTTTGGTCTGTCACCCAACATCATAAAGCACACTATATATATATATATATATATATATATATATATATATATATATATACGCACATTTTTTTTGCGACATGTGCAATCCTCGTTAGGATGGTGGCAGATTGGCATATACTTCTAATGTAAACGAGCCTCGTCTTTGTAGAAAAAAGAACCGTTGCGAAACACAATGCACAGTGATGCATCGATAAGAGAGACCATCGTGCAATATTTAGCGTGTCCCAACTCGAACCAAACCTAGTTGATTCCCTCGGGGTTTGAATAGTCGATCGACAGAAACAATTCGGCGCCGCGGCACAGTATGCTTAGTGGAGCACGCCGGTTCCAATCCTTGTTTTATCTTTCAATCTTCGTCAATTTTCCGACTCAACTCTGTGTTAGTACGTTTTAGTATATCAACAGTATATATATATATATATATATATATATATATATATATAGGCGTGATCTGGGGAGGGGGAGCGCTAGCCTTGGCTGCTAGCCATCTACTAGGACATCGCCGGTTTGAAATAATTTTCCTTGAGCGATGCTCATCAAGAATCGATGATAAGCTATGCCGCTGAGAGCCAGCGATCACGCTGACACAAGGACTTTTGGAGAAACCCTAGATATCTGAGCATTGGCGCTTATGCTGCCACTCTAAGCAGCTCCCATATAAAAGGCATGACATGTGTCTTTATGTACGGTCGTCTAGTGTATGTATGCATACCTTTGCAAATATTTATTTTCACAGATGTATATCAAAGAGTTCGTAGAATCTTCGTCGTTGAATTCGTCTACAATTTCAAAAAGGTCATGCCGAAAACAGCGCCTGAGACAGAGGGACGTTCTTCGGAAGTAACAAAATAAGTATCCTGTGGGGGGCGGTTTCAAATTGTAGCAGGTGGTGCAACTGTAACATGCTATCTGGGTCAATTTGCATCCGCCAACGAAGCTTTCCACTTTATTCCAAATTATGCCACCAGGGAGTGAACCGGCGAAAGGCCTCCCACCAAGCTAAGGTGGCAAATCTCGACGGGAAATGTTTTGGCGACGGTTTTCTGGATCGCAGAAGTATGTATTCCAACTACACTATAACTGACTACTATTCTACAAGAAGAGCGATAATTAAGAAGCACTACGCAACACTATTGGACCAGCAGAAGGAACGTATCATAACAGTACGTCACGTAATGCAAAAACATGTTTTCTTTCACCGCGACAATGCATCCGCTTACACGTCTTTTTGCCATGATCAAATAAAAAACGCGAATTTGTTCCAAGTAGTTAAGCATTCCCAATATTCTCCGGATCTGGCACCGTCCGGCTGTTCTTCGTTTAACGACCAAGTAACTCTCTAGAAAGAAATATCAAAGCAACAGTGGTGTCATATGCGCCGTATACAAGTATTTTGGATCTAAGGGTTCTGAATATTTTGGTCGTGTTTAAAAGCTGTTGAAAATAGTTAGACTATTTTAGTTGAACTTCAAGGGATTATATTGAACAATAAAATGTGCATGGTCATTGCGTGTCTATTGCTCTGATATATATATATATATATATATATCCCAGAATTAGTCCGACAAAATGTGGGATCCAGTACAACTCCGCAAACTTTTTTTTTTCCGCTGAGACAAGAGCGCAAAAATGTCTGCTTGAGAGTAGGTAATTGAGCGTGAAAGACAAAATATAAGAATTGCAAAGATTTTTATTTCATGAGAATAATTTTCAATGCAACATTTGTCCTGCTTTGAGCTAACGTAGCTCGCAACAGATGCAACAGCTTCCTCCAAACACGCAGGTATGATTGGTTTATCGATATGATGACTAGGGCTCTCGCAATCGCAGATTTAGTGAAGGTATGTCAGACTAATAAGCTCGATACAACCTGTTTTGGAAAATTCACTCTCACTCTAAAGTAAGACATTTCCGCTCCTTGTTTTATTGAAAAAAAATATCGAGTTACACCCAACGTTTATTGGGCGACGTCTGGAGATATATATATATATATATATAGGCACAAAAAAAATTTTGTACATGGCCAAATTAATTTGGCACAGCTTGGTAATACATAAAAAGTGCAAATAAAGGTAACAAATAAACTTACATTTATATATACTTATATACTCGACTAATGCGCTCCCCATGATGAGAAAAATATGTTTTTTCTTTCGTCGAGACTTTCTACTTTTCAAATGGATAAAAAAATGGGCACTGCTGGGCTGATTGTGCAGTGCTCCATATGGAAAATATAGTCCTTAATTATTTTGTTGTTTTACCTTAGTTACCGCATGGTATCGATAGCCATATTCTTACCCATAGATAGAGACATCATTTTTGAAATCATCATTTAAAGTCATTCTTCCCGGATGTACGCGTTCACGGCCAGCGGTCAGTAGAAGCAACGGCAACAGCTTTTTATGTAGACTCGTGAATTTGGCTTAATATGTCGACTACTCCTGAAGTGCATTATGCCGCAATGTGTCTTCAACTCACTCGGCATAACTAGATACGCATTGTTTGTTGATGCTGCGGGTGAATTTTACTTGTAAGAGAAAGCCCCTCGTTAGCCCTCGTCACAGAATGCGCTTCTCTGCGCGTGTGGAGTACGTCCAAAACCTATCCTCCGGCATGTTATGCCCGCAGCTCTGATACAATTGGGCCTGCCTGATTACGCACACAGATAGATTGCAGGTAGGCAAAGCTATTGCCTGAGCAGAACAAGTGGCCAACACAGACCATGGATTGGCTGACGTGCATAGAGAGAGCCCATCGTGCCCCGTGCTTCTCCATCGAAGTCACCCTCTATCACGGCAAGTAAGAAGGGCGATTGATTTTTTTGGCCGGGCAGCGGCTGCTAAGGCGGTGGTGTGGTGCGTCGGGAGGTGATGTCTTTGCTTCGACTGTGCCTGCTTCCGGTTCCCCCAACGGTTCCGACGCTCCGAGATGCCTCGAATCTGCTCGGAATTGGTTAGTGGAACGAACGCCGCTGTCGAGCTGGTCGCTGCTTCGTTGTCCTCCTCTCTGTGGCTGTCCTTCTAAGACAACCTGAATCTGCTATACGTTGATTTCAGACCCCATGAGGGCAGCGTCCACGATGCGAGCGATCTGTGTGCAGAAGGCCGCCACGCTCAGTGGTATTAGAGAGACCAGAAGCTACCAGCGCCGATTCCCCGATTCCCCCCCTCCCCCTCACGGAATGCAGACAGCCCTCCTTCCCAGGAGAAGTCCCACAGGCCCTTGTAATTGTTTGCGTAGCGATGTACGGATGGCAGACAAAGCTTTGTAGAGATAAGATTCTTTTCTGCAATGCTCTACTGTCACTGCTACTACTACTACTTACTGCTACTACTACCATTACTGCTGCTGCTACAACCACGGTGAAGATGATTGCGTACCTCACTTTTCTTCTTGACGACATTGAAAATAACTTGCTACTGCTTCTGCTCCAAAGCATGGCCAGATTGCATTGGGTATCAGAGACAGGCATGTTGTAATGTGCGTCTGCGTAAACACTTCTGACCACTTCAGCATGACCTGCGTGTGCAAGACTTCACCCCAGACTATCTTACGTGAAGTGATAGAACTCTCGGTACTAAAAAAATACTGCGCGTGTATATATATATATATATATATGCATACAGAGTCTCCCGTAGCATTGTAGAAGCATTCACTCTCCTTCACAAAATAAAAATACAGGGTCTTCCAAAAGGATTTCGAGAGCAATATTATGAGTTGTAGGGCTCCTTAAAACAAATTTTTATTCCAATGGAGCATGGTTTCTGAGAAGTCGTGTTTTAGGGTGAGAGTGTTATTACTAAAATCCGTGACCCTGGTGTTGTTGCCCGACATAGTAGCACAAAATGTGCAAAACTGCCACACAACCAGTATCCTCCGATACGGAAACTAAAGCACATCGTGGTGTTCGTGTAAAAATTCAGCTTCTTTGAAGAAGACAGAACGCGGGCCAGAAGATGCGACATAGTCATTTAGAAGAGAATTCGCAAAAAATGAAGTTCTGTTATTAGCCTTCGCGCCCAATACCACAAAAGCATAGCCCTACGACCATTTACAGCGCGTAGTACTAACACTTTAAAAAACACATTTTATGATGATAATTTTTTATTTTATAATAAAAGTTTATTTCACCTGAAATTGGTAGATATTACTTAAAATTCATGTCGGCTTATTACATCTTTCACTACTGTATGCATCGAACCAGCTTCTAGTTCATTGCATTGCAGTATGTGGTATCGGTCAATATTTCACGTGCTACAATTTTTACATACACAGTCTTCTATTTTAAAGCAATACCCTTTTAGGCATATATATTGGTGGTAGCCACAAGTCTACAGAGTATGCGTCTGTTTGCTTGCATTCCCTGCTTCCAACGGTTTGTCGTAAATGCAAGACCGCCGGTAAACCTCTTTATGGCAAAGTTCAAATTACGCTTTTCTCTATGGGCGCGATATTGCTCTACAATCAGCCCGCTGAAATCGTATTTGTCCAGTATAAGATCTTCTACAAAGCTTCACTCTTGGCATAGTTCCAGCGCCAAGGTTTTCGATGCGTTTCGCGGCAGTCCAAGCATATACTTCGAAACATTTGCTTCTATTTTATCTATCTCTTTATGTTGTCTAGGGTTAGGTTTGGTGCAGCAGCTATTTTAAATTCGAGCTATTTTTATCTTGAAAGGTTCATTCCAGTCTTAGTGTCAAAATGTGTAAGATCTCCGAGTAGCGTCATGGCTGTAATTTGCACGCTTGTAATCTATGTGCTTTGTAAAAGATAGGCCGGGGGTCAAGGTTTCCCCGAGATAGCTAAATTGACTTTCTAATTCAATATGTTGGTTATGGATCCTAATGATATAGTCAAGATGGCGTATCGACCTCCTCGGGAAAATCGAAGACTTTTTGTGTTGTATATAGTAATTGTCAGCTTGCACTGTGCGCACCATTGGCTCATTTCATTCAGGTACAACTGTACTTAGTAGCCCTCTCTTCCAGATACTAGTTGGGGCCGCGTTTGTTGAGGACAGACGGACCAAGTTGGAATTTTTTATATTTCTACTTCTCGATCACTAGGCTGATACACGTGGGGCCGCCAGTCTCGGTTTCCGGCCACTGGGGGCCGCCATATTGGTTTTTCGGTGAGAGTTGGTCAGTAAGGAGTGGAAAGAGTAGGAGGCGAGGGGATGGAGAGGGAAGCGGCGATCGAGCTCAAGGAGCTGTTTCAAAAGCTCCCCAGGACCCTGGAACGTCTAGAAAAGGTCTTGGAGGACAGAGGGAAGGCCTACCGAGAAGTTAGGTCAGCTGATGAGGAAGAGATAGAACAGCTTAGAGGGGAAGTCGAAACTCTACGAACAAACGAGTGCAGACTGAGGGTAGAGCTCGAGGGTCTAAGAGAAAACGGGGTACAGGAGAATAGGGAAGACATCCAACGAGACAAGATAAGCGAGCGGGTAAAAGGCCTCGAACTCCTATGCGCACGCTGTCACGGGGAGCTAGATAAAGATAGGGCCAAGGAGCTGGAACTAGAAACAGAGGCCACGGAGATAGAAAATAGTATAGAAAGGGCAAGCACTCCGGAAGAGCTGGTAAGAGCCGTCAAGGGACACTGGCCTGAGAGGGTGATTAAACACCTAAAGGTCACCACTAACGCCCTCACCACTCAGAGGGAGGTTAGGGTAGCGGTTATCACTAGAGGGTCAGATTCGGATAAGGGTTTAATAGAGGGGCTGGCGGCACAGTTTCCCACGCTAGCAGCGGTGGCTGACATGAGCGCAGGGACGGCTGCTGTTCTTAAAAATAGCGACGCCGTCGAATTCTTAGAGGGTTCAGGAAACCAAGCGGCCTCTCAACGGTACTTGGTAGTGGGAGTGATAAACCCGGAAGAAGAACTAGGGACCACGACCCTGGGGGTGCTCCAAGCTGTCGTGGTAAAAGCGCTGGGGCTGGCTGGCGGGGAGAAACCCCTGTTGATGCACGTCACAAGGGAGCGCCGTACACAGACGCTTCTACAGGCTCTGGAAATCTGCTGCCAAACCTGAGACTACCACCCGGGCGGAGCAGGGAGCAAGGAGCACCCTCAGGGTTAAGGTCGAAGAGGGAAAAACCTTCGCCGACACTCTCCGGGGTGTTAGAGAACAAGTCAGGCAGCAAGAAGGCGCCGGGATAACGGTTAGGGGGGTAGTTAAAAGTAAGGAGGGTGACCTTATAATTAGAATAGAGGAGAGTGAAAAGGGCGCAGGAGAGAAAATGGCGGCGGCCATTCGGGAATCTGCAAAGATGTAGGCCGACTGCCGAGAGCTTAACCAGGGGCAGACCATGGCCCTGTGGGGGATTAACCCACTCTTGGACGGGGAGCAGGTCGAAAGCGAACTGCAAAAGGCCTTGCAGCTTCCGGCCGGCGCCAAGATCACAGCTACCGAGCCAAGGCTCGGAAGAGCTGAAGTTTGGTACGCACTGGTTACGGCGTCCCCGGCGGCGGCAAGAGCCATATGCTCCCGCAAGACCCTTAAGCTGGGCTCGAGGTGGTGCAGACCTGAGGAGTGGATTAGGCTCCCCAACTGCTACAAGTGCCATAGGCTAGTGGCTGAAATAGACGAGGGTTGCAAACAACTGGGAGACACGGTGGGGGATGAATATCAATTAATTAGCATACTCTCTACAGCATGCGAGAAAGCTGCTCCCTCACAACACCATGGGAGCCGCCACCCTCCTAATTACTGGTGGAACAAAGGGATCGCAGCTGCCCGCAGGGCTTGCATTAGGCTAAATAGGATTTTCACGAGAACACGCAGCTGGTTAACGCAAAGAAAACGACGGGTGGGATTTTACGGGGAGCGAGAGACCGCAAGCGCTGAATCCCAATTGACGAAGTACAAGGCTGCTCGATCAAGACTCCGAGGACTCATCGCCAAAAGTAAAGCCCGAGCGGAGAAAGAGCTGATAGACGCGGTGGAGAGCGACGTATGGGGCCTGCCGTACCGAATAGTTATGGCCAAACTCCGGAGACCTCCCCCGAAACTCCCCCCGGATGTGCTGCGGGAGACTGTAACCGGTCTTTTTCCGGCACAGCCGCAGAGAGAAAACGTGGAGTTCTCGGTCACCCCGGAAAACATTCCGGAGGTGACGCTGGAGGAGGTCGAACAAGCCCGGAATCGGTTGGCAACCGGTAAAGCGCCCGGCCTAGACGGAATTCCCCCAGAGGTAGCGAGGCTACTGGTCAAAAGGTGGCCTAAGGTCTTCCAAGGCCTTGCCAACAAGCTTCTGAGAGAGGGGAGATTCCCGAGGCTGTGGAAAAGGGCAAGCCTGGTTCTAATCCCCAAACCCGGGAGGAAGACGGGGCCTTCGGCTTACCGGCCCATATGCCTCATTGACGCCATGGGTAAGCTCCTGGAGAACGTTATAGTCAAGAGACTAAACGACGAGATTCAGGAAAAGAACGCCCTATCAAATGCCCAGTACGGCTTCCGGAAAGGCAGATCCGCATTAGGGGCTCTAAAGAAGGTTCTGAAACGGGCGGCTGAGGAGACTATGAAAACCCCTTAAACAAGGGGATTCGTGCTCCTGATCCTCCTGGATGTCAAAAATGCCTTCAACACAATGAATTGGAAAGTAATTGTAGAGGCGATGAAGAGGAAGGGCTTTTCCTCTACCTCCGTCGAATGATTTCATCCTACCTGGATGACAGAGGCTTGGTTGCAGGGGGGCAGGAGTACGAGGTTACTGCCGGAGTCCCACAGGGCTCGATTCTAGGACCCGTGCTCTGGAACATAGCTTACGACGGGGTGCTCGAGATCCCAGGTCTCCCGTATGGGGTGGAGACGTTGGCGTACGCCGATGACCTTGCACTCATGATAACGGCCAGAACCGAAAGAGCACTGGAGAGCGCCGCCAATGAGGCCTTGTCAATGGTGTCCGAGTGGATGGAGTCCCATCACTTGAAACTGGCACCCGACAAGACGGAGGCGATGTACCTAACAGGCAGAAAGAGGACGACCGGCATTAACCTCGTGATGGCGGGCCACCCGATAGAAATCAGAAAGAAGGTAAAGTACCTTGGGGTCATGCTAGACAACGGACTGACCGGATCGGCACACGTTAAGTACGTGGCCGAAAAGGCCCAAAGGGTCTCCCTGAACCTGGCGCGGATCATGCCTTGGGTCGGTGGGGTGGTTGAGGTGAAAAGAAGGCTCCTGGCCTCGGTGGCCGAATCAACGGCGCTATACGCAGCCCCAGTCTGGGGGGACATGGCAATGCGGACGGCGAAAAATAGGGGGGCACTAAGGTCGACCCAACGAACGCTGGCAATCAGGGTAAGCCGGGCGTATCGAACAGTCTCGACCGAAGCTCTCCTGGTTCTAGCCAAAATGCTGCCATGGGACCTCCTAGTGGCTGAACGAAGTAAAATGTATCTAGACGAAGGTCTGGATCTCACCAGGGCCAGGAGTGCCACCTATATCAGGCCTGGCATGAGGAATGGGCGCAGGTAAGACCCGGTGTGACCACAGGGAGCTGGACCAAGAGTCTGATACCGGACCTCAGGGCATGGTATGACCGCCGACACGGGGAGCTTTCCTACTGGACGACTCAGGTTCTGACCGGACACGGCCAGTTCCTAGAGCTACCTGTCAAGGATCAAGAAGGCCATCAGCGATATCTGCGTACTGTGTGACTCTGGAGAAACGGACAACGTAGAGCATACTGTTCTGCGGTGTGATGCTCTCAGGGAAGCACGGGACGCAGCACCAACCGCTGTGAGGGGCCGACCCATCAAGGAGGTGGTCTCGCATATGATAACTTCGGCGGAGGCATGGAGGGAGGCGACGAACTTGTTCGACGCTGTTTTGACACTCAAGACAGCCAAGGAAACGGCCAGGCGGGAGAGGTTTGAGCGGGTCTCTCGGGAGAGTGGTCGAGACGAGGAGCCGAAGGGAGGGAGGAGGGGGTGGGAAGCAGCCAGGCCCTCATGGTCTCGACGCACCCTCACAGGACGGATTACAAAATGGCATCCCCCTATCCAACCGCAGGTAGACATGCGGGATGATAGTCAGGGATAGAGCTGATTGAAGGAGAACGGCAGAGACGCCTCTCCCACGGTTTCGATGTAATGCCAAAGTAATACCGAGCCTGGGGGGTGGGGAGGAATCCGGGTTTAGTGGGTTTGCGAGTCTCACACTAGTCACGCAGGCTGCTAGTGGCGCATGTGCATCATGCATTACCAAAACCTCCCAGAAAAAAAAAAAAAAAGGTACAACTGTAGATGTGGTCTTACACTTGGCCATTATGAAAAGGTGGTTAGCATAGAATACATGTGGGCCTTTAGCATTTTGAAGTATTTGGCTTACCCTGCGACATAGCGGATGAATAGGAAAGAACCGATGATGATGATCATTTTGGTATCAAATATATGGCAATGCGAGCCGTAATTGCGGTGTAAATAGGATTTTTCGGCGGGCATTTCGAGATTGAGTGCATGCATAAATGACTTACTCTATCAGTTGAATCACTCTCCATAGCTCTTGAAGCACACACAACTATTTATTACTTTACAGTAGCTGCTCGAATGTGTCTCTGCAAATTATTCGGCAGAATGGGCAGTGCTTGCTGACGTCTTTCGCTGGACGTTCTAGGAATGTACTAGGAATTGAAATTAGCGCCGTGATAACTTCCTCTCTGTCATTGCATTATTCGTCTTGCGGCTTGGGACCAGATTTTATAGGCAGACATATAAAGACTGACTGGATGCGTCATTTTTATAATATCCGCCGGAGATTATGGTAAGCTTCTTATGCGATCTATGTAGCATTTCACTGTTTATTGGAGATTGTTCCGCGTTGTTGTAGCATAAACATCCGAGAGTTACCATATCGTCCATCTGTCATTAGTTGATCGAAATCTACTTCTGCTTTAACCATTAGCCTGTTTGTTATGGTCATCGATAGTGATTGTACCTTTTGAAGTTGTCACTGGTAACTCTGTTTGCTCTAACTGTTGACGCGGTTTTCTAAAGCCCGCTTGAAAGCGCGTAGTCAACTTTTGACTAGTTAGCTTTAACTCTTAGTTAACCTCGAAATCGTTTTTGTTATAAGCTCCCTATGAGGTTTAATTAAATAGGGCACTAGCTTACAACTCAGCGACTCGAATCGGAAGCATACTATAAGCATATTGTGTTCTCGACACTAAAGGCAAACTCTCCACAAGAGCAACAGCAGCTTCATTTGTTGTGTTGAAATGCCTGCCCTCGAAACTCGTAGACCTCACGAAGTTACATCATATATATGCGAAGTCGCTCCGCCGAAGACCGACCGAGGCATTTCACCATAACGCCTACTTTGACCCACGAGAGCGGTTGTTTGCTCAGTTTTGTTGTTAGGAAATCCGTTGGACACTCGCAGAACTTAGACGACGAAAAGGTCTAAGAGTTTGGTGAGCATTCCTGGACTCTAAACATATCTGGCGCGCTGAAGGATTTGTAGACTTGCTTTGCTGTGCATTTGGCGTGAGTTAGCAACACGGATGACTCTGCGTGTTCTACACGCAAGTCTTCCCTAAGTCGCCGTGTTCTAACCGCTGCGGTCAGTTGGAACACAAGGAGTGAGACCTGTTGAGTTTCATGAATACCAGCTGTGCCTAGCAAAAACTTTCTGGCACTACAGCTACGGAACTTGCTTAATATGCAATCCGGGGAGTTCTGTTTGCGTATTTTTCATCTGGTTGACTCATCTGCTTGTTATAGAGGGAACAGCTTTGCGTTCGATACGTTGACCTTGCACGAGAGAAAATGCGATCTTTCCGGCTCTGTTTAAAGTTAAGCACTCTTAAATTTACTAATTGCACCAAAGTTTGCCAGTATTGGCTTTTGCTTGTCACATTCATTTAGCACACACTTAATGTTTTGTTTAATGAGATGAACATGTATTCGAGGGATACCTTCAAAGTGTTTGCTCTACAAGTAGAACTGTGCGTCCCCTGCAACGATAACCATATTTCTAATAAATTGCGAAACATCTGAACTTAGTTTTACAAAGTTAATTAGGTAGTTGGATGGTTAAGCACTAGAACTTAGTTAGAACGCACCTTAAAAAGTTAGTTAGTTAAACACTAGAATTTAGTTAGAACGCACCAATCCAATTCGAGTTTGTATTAAATGCCATTAAGTATAAGGATACGGTAAATTGGATACGAAAAACTAAACTGAATGGATTCTGTTCTGAGCTTGCACGGGCTAGAATAAATTGTCAATTATTTGTTCTGTTCTTTAAAGAGGCTCCACGTCAACCACATTGTTGCTGGGCCTACAGCCACTTGGCCAGTGAGTTGAGTAGATGTAAGTAACAAAAAAATAGGTCCGGTGCCTATCGAAAAAGTTATGAGGTACTAAATTCTACTACGGTATAACAATCTTAAAGAAGCTGTAAACGATGAATGATTAAAGTTTTCGGGCTGACCCTCAGCCAAGATTTAACGTCCACGGAACTGTTTTTCACATTGCTTCATAGACGGACCCCCATAAATACAAATGTGCAGCGGTGGGGTTCGAACCCGCGCACCTATGTGTCTCCTCCGGTTGCGAGGCGGAGACTTAATCCACTACGCCGCCGGGCTCGAACGATGAATGATAGACTGCAATATTGCACAACGTGGTTAGAGTCAGATTTCAACATTACTACAAAAATAAGCTAACAATTCTTTGCGTTTCCTTATTTATCGTGTTTCGTTGGTCATGCTTTCCACTGTTTGCTCTATTGAATCATATCCAGTTTTTATTTTTTCGTTGGTTCTATCTACGCAGTTCTGAGGCTTTCGGCTTGAGCCAAGAAGCAGCGATAGTTCTACGATATTCGCCGTTCTGGCGGTGGTACGGCTTGTGCTCGAGGTTTTTTCTGAACATGAAAAGCCATATTATGCCATGTTGTGAGGTCCTCAAAAGTGGCTCGGTTTTCTTCTTCTTCGTCGGTAGTGGTGGTTCGACAAGTTTTGAGCGAATCGCACACCGTTGCTACGATGTCGAAACGGCTCTATGAACGAGGGCCAAAGGGTGAGAGGAAGGGAGAGAGAGAGAGACAAGGGAGGGGGAGGGAGGGAGGGAGGAAGCACCAGTGAGAGAAGCAGATAGTGCGTAGTGTGGTGAGGTCAGGCCAAAGCTAGAATTGCTTCGAAAAAGAAGCGCAGAAGGAGCTAGGCTGTCAGGGCTGGACGTCTTCGCAGGACGGGTTCTCTCACGTCATGTCGTCAGGCCCGTCATCGCGGGTCCCCTGCCCGAGGGCATAATCGGCTGCTGCAGCAGCGGCAGCCGAACGGTGGGAGAATGACTTCGAACGTCTTCGTGGCTTTGGCTAGAACACAACCAGCAGCGGAGCTACCACTGGACCACCCAGCGCTGAAAACCAGCATAAAGACAAAAAAGACGCGTAAAGCCAGCCTCGACTCTCATGCCAACTATCGGGTTCTATAGCTGCCGGCACTATTGCTTATCCTCTTTGCCGATGGATCAAAGGACAACCCTGTGTGCACCAGTGCGTTTGCAAGGACGACCTAACACGTAGTTCATGCGTGAGCAAGAGCCGAGCACGGATTGCGCACAGGCCATGAGCACATTTTTGCGTCTTCATCATCGGTAATAATAATATTTTTGCAGCAGTGACAGCTGTAATAAACAATAATAAGTAATAAACAGCAATAATCAGCAGCCGCAGCAACAACAACAACAACAACAACGGCAACGGCAGCAGCAGCAAGAATCCGACGCGTCGTTTTTTTTTTGGTCTAATGTCTGAGGTACCCGTAAACATATTGATCGAAGCGTTTCGGGTAGCTTGGCACGGTCGTAGCTTCTGTTCTATAGTAGCATCATCTAGCAGGCATGTGATACGGTGAACATATTTGATAGCCGATTGTGTCTGTTCAGTTACCTAATGAAAGTTATATTGATATATGCTGTCCCCGCTTGGACAGCTTTGGATACAGGTGAGGGGTCAGAAAGCGCTACGTACGCTGCAATCTCCATGCAGAAGCCGGCAAAATAAATTGGCATTAAGCAAGAAAATGACAATAAACATTTTTTAGAAAATATAGACACGAAAGTAAATATCGGCTCGACGACAACCAGCGTGTCTCCCCGTAATCCTCCAAATTATGCGTGCTGCGGGAAGTTTTCCCGTAAATAGAAGCTTGGTCAGATGTGTAGCCACGATGTGCCATGAAAGGCAACGCGTACGATATAGATAATGTGGCAATGAATTCATATGATCATATTATGGTAGTCCAGTCGAGGATTGTTAAGCCTAATATTTGTACGAATAGGGACTGCTGCCCATGATTCTGGACCGAGTGGTTAACGCCCCGGCCTAGACAACCAGGGGTACCAGTTGGGATGCCTGCTGCCCCAACTTAATGGGCGGGGTACCTCCACATAAAGCTTAACCTTCCAGCGAAAGGATCGTCCACGGAGGCCAACACTGGGCACATCGTGTTCACGTTTCGTGATCAGAAACGACAGCCCGTGTAATACAGCCCGCCAGAAGCGCTGTTCTTCAGCGTATGCCGTAATCGTATGTCACACCCGGCAGATTTGCTTCTGTACTTGCGGTGTTCCTACAAGCTACAGGCAGTGAGCCTATTACTACTCACTTACTTTCAGCATATCTTAGGTGGCGTGTCCCCAAGGAGTGTGCGCGGCACACAATACGTACAGAATAAGTGAGCATCAGATGGCCTTCGTTGAAACGTGGGAGTGGCACATCTGCAAGACATCCATGCAGATATATATATATATATATATATATATATATATATACGTGTAGATTTACAACTCAACTCTTCAAATACCAGACCGATCTCCTTGAGTGACTGCCTAGATTGTCACGCCCAAGCGACGCTGTTTCCGGCCCTACGAGAAGAAGCGATTTCAGACGCGGACACATTAGAGGCGTGAGTTCCAGGCACGGATGGTGGTTGAATCACAGTCTAAGCGTATAATATGCGCGCGCCACATACGACCGCGCGCACGCCAACCTATCACCACGGTTGACCTGGTACCGCATCCAGGCCGTGGGCCGAGAATGGGCTGTGGGCTCGCAAGGGCGGTTGGGGGCTTCGGGAATGGTTCGCACCGAAGAACGATGGCGCCAACGACTGTAAACAGTAGTATTAGTAGTAATAGTAGTGGTAGCAGAAATGGGTGACCTTGGGTGAGTCAGGATCGACCCTCAAGCACGCTGCAAGCACGAGCAGCTGCGAGGCCCTCTGTTGCTCGGCCAACTCGTTCCATCCAGGAACAGTGGACCCTGGCTGATCGTGGCGCCTGTAGCCGAACGTGACCTTTTTACGTCAGCCGACGTGGTTCGTCGGTGAGAAACGACGACGATTGCCACGAACGCAGCTGCGGCGACTTGGCTCGGCGTGCCGGCGACAGTAGCAGCGAAATTCGCTTGACGTTGCTGCTGTCCTTTGACTGTCGTCTTCCTGTCGGTCGGTCTGTTCGTCTGTCTGGCTTTGTAGTTGCTGGCTTTGGCTATTTGCTGTTTCCTGCTGCCGGGCCTTGGCTGGCTATTCGCTGCCCTAAAAGCTGCTGCCATTTGGCTGCTGCAGCCGCAGTGGCCTAGTTGACGGCGGTGCGCTGGTCGCTTTACAATAACATGCCGTCAACGATGATGAGGGGACGTCGTCTTGGACGATGACGATGATGACGACGACGACGACGATGATGACAGCGATGGCGGCTGACACAATGGACAACGAACGCATCTCGTTGGCTTTACGCTCCACCAAGCTGCTTGGAGGAGGGTGCCTACGCCTGCTGACGCCACGACGCCAGGGCGCCGCTTTGTTGACGAATGGACGACGACCAAGACGACCGCTAGCCAAGTAGAATGCACGCATACGAGGTGTGTTCAAAAAGTATCGCGACTTTTGTGTTTTTTCAAAAATTATTCATTTATTCATGAATATCTATTTTGTCCCCTTCAAAGTAATCCCCATGAGATATTATACACTTGTGCCAACGGTTTTTCCAATCTTCGAAGCACTTCAAAAAAACATTTTTTTAAATCTTGTTCAGCTCCTCCCTCGATGCCGTCTTTATCTCGTCAAGCGTCCTTTCATGGGCCTCTTCAGTTTAGGGAACAAGAAAAAGTCACAGGGGGCCAGATCTGGGGAATACGGTGGCTGCGGCATCATTAGTGTGTTGTTTTTGGCCAAAAACTCGCGCACAAGCAACGATGTGTGAGCAGGGGCGTTATCGTGGTGCAAAAGCCAATTTTTGTTCTTCCACAAATCCGGGCGTTTCTGGCGGATTGCTTCGCGCAAATTGCGCATAACTTGCAGGTAATATTCCTTCTTGACCGTTCTACCCTGTGGCAAGAACTCATGATGCACCACGTCCCCTGCAATCGAAGAAAACTGTCAGCAAAACTTTCACATTCGACCGAACTTGGCGCGCTTTTTTCGGTCTTGGTTCGTGCGGCAGCTTCCATTGAGATGATTGAGCTTTGGTTTCCACGTCATAACCATAAACCCACGATTCGTCACCAGTTATGACCCTCTGGAGCAAATTTGGGTCGTCGCGGACAGAGTCCAACATCTCATTAGCAATGTTCATGCGATGCTGTTTTTGGTCGCAATTGAGCAATTTTGGTACGAATTTCGCGGCGACCCGTCTCATGCCCAAATCATTGATAAAAATCGAATGGCACGAGCCAATCGATATGTTTAGGTCCTCAGCAACTTCTCTAACGGTGATTCGACGATTGGCCAATACCATTTTCTCCACTTCATTAATTTTTTCGTCTGTTGTTGAAGTGCTCGGGCGTCCGGCACGCTCTTCGTCGTTCACATCTTCTCGGCCTTCTGAGAACATTTTGTACCACCGATAAACGTTGCTTCGGTCCAAGGTAGCTTCTCCGTATGCCACAGTCAACATTCGGAATGCATCCGCGCACTTAATTTCGTTTTTCACACAAAATTTGATACAGGTTCTTTGATCCATTTTTTTGAATAGGTAAAAATCGAAGACGATCCAAAACACGTGCAAGCAAAGCAGCTGTCAACAATTAAGTGAACATTCAAAATGGCCGAGCTTGTCGGCATAAGTGAGAGACATGAGTACCAACATAACGCCATAAAAAATCGAAATTCGAATATACGTAACCCGCGAAAATTCAAAAGTCGCGATACTTTTTGAACACACCTCGTATATATATATATATATATATATATAAGCAACATAACTTTATCTGAGTGGACTCTGATAACTGCTTACTCCCGCAATCTTTGCCAGCTCACATGTTTGTAAAAGACCTATTTTTATTGCAGGTTACCAAACGATCCACAAATGAAACTTGGTGGTGGCAATTGACAAAATCGACGTATGAAAGTCCGCGAGAGAGTTCTTGAATGGTAACCACCGTTCGAGCTCGTTGTATTTTCAAGCACAGAACGTTATCTTTGAGCAGAGAAGGTCGACCGAACATATACCGCCCAGGCTAAAATCTTCAACATTAAACTTGGAAAACCGGTTTCGGCGTTGATTAAGTCGTCCCGGACGATTTTGTTACAAATGCGTTCTATTCACAAGTCAGGATCACTGTCTTACAACATTATCGCATAGTTCGTAGGGTTGCCCAACTCAGATATTTAAAGAAATAATAATTATAATGATAATAATATTTTTTTTTGGAAACAGGGGTTTATCATAATGTACATGTATCACAATTACTAATATATTAATAATATAACATCATTATTATTGCTCGTGGTGCTGTAATAATAATAATAAAAATAATAATTATTATATTATTATTATTATTATTATTAGTTGTGTTTCAATCATATTTTTTTAGAACAAGGGTTTATCATTAGTATGTACAGGTATCAAATTTGCTAAAATATTATTTAAATAATATTTACAATAATATTACAACAAAAAAAACAGTAGTGAGCCAATCAATGTTCTATTTTGCCGGAGTGCTCAAGGATCTAGTCAGGGGTGTGTGTACTATTACTACTATTGGTTGTTTGATGGAGCTGTCGTTATTCAAGTTGTATCTAACTAATACAACACGAGATAAGCTGCAGCTGCAGTTCTGCCGAATCTCTGCACCCGAACTTCCTACCGCAAAACGCTCCCAATTCGTACTCAATCGTCATATCGTCATATCGCCGCTGCCGCTGCCGCCGCCACCGCCGCCTTCTCAGAACTCGCAGACTAATCTTTTGGCGGCGTAGCGAGCAAAGCTGGTTACCGCCGGCTGATGATGCGGCGGCAAGGCACCCGCTCTAACGCATGAACGACGCACGTGGTCGCCCTTTCCCATGCGCCGATGTTGAGCGTCGAGGGCGTTTCAAGCCTCCGATACGAGCGTGGATGGACTAATGACACAAAGAGTCTGACATCAACTTTATATATATATATATATATATATATATACATATACATAAATATATATATATATATATATATATATATATATATATATATATATATATATATTCATATGCGTATAGAATGTAAGGAACATCCTAAATGCGTACGACCATTGGGTGCCAAATGGTTGATACCATCCTCTTCATCATCATCGCCGCCGCCGCCGCCGCAACCGCAGCCGTTGTTGGCCGAGGAAGCTACTAAGGGTTTCGGCGGAGTCCCGCGCGTACCCCCCCCCCCCCATCATCGTAGCTCTGTTGTTGAGGAGTACTCGCTGCCGCTTCCCACCGCGAACCTCCCTCACCGATATATAAACATGCACATGAGCAAAGCAAGACATCACATTGTTTTCGCAATCCAGCAAGACACAAACACTCGGCGGCGTCTCGAGGAGTTTGGCCAGCTTTTGACGAAGACTCGTCGCACAGAGACAGACAGACTGTCCGTCAATCAGTCATCATGGCCGGGCCTCGGTTAGCTGGCATCGTCGTCGTCGCCGGTAAGTGAGCAGTAGTGATGATTCTCTCATTTTCTACATTTCTGTTGCCGTCGTTGTCGTCGTCGTCGTCGTCGTTTCTCCATCAAGTGAACACAACGCGAACTAAGAGATCCCTGATGCGCCACGTTTTGCGTAAAATGTTCGCGCTCGCTCTGCCTAGGTCTGGTCGCCTGGTGAACTGGCATGCCGGCGACATGCCGTAAGGCCACGATGCCGCGCAGGACGAAACAGACGAAGCATGTCTTGGTTGAATTATGGTTGATGCTAAAGCCTTCTCCAAGTTATCATGTTCCTCCAGTTCGTTTGCATTCATTCTGTGCTGGGCGTTCTCCCCCTTTAATTTCAATCATCAGATTGCTTCATATTAGATTGCACTGCATCTGTCTATTTGTCTAGCTTCTTGTCCTAAACCTACCGCCTTGGCGTCTCGCTCGACCTCGAGGATCTTGCTTAGTACCGGCGTTCTTCCACGCCCCGGATACGTTGACCATTGTGCGGTTGACTTGTTTTAATTTAATAGTATTAGTATTATTGTCATGATTATTATTAGTTCATGTCGGTTTTGGTTGTATTCAAATACTTTATTTGGTGCGTTGTTCTAATTAACGACAGACCACAGTTGTCATAGCTTGACTTGTCCTTTACCCTGTTGATTTTCATAGAAAAGTAAAAAGAGAAAAAAAAACGTACGTGACATTCGAACCCCCAAATATTAAGGTATTGTACGTTGCAAAGTTTACATATGCCAACTGGTAAACATAATCAAGAAATAAGAATTATCGTCACGAAACTACTTTTAAACAAGTTGACGAAGCATGTCTTAGTTGAATTATTGAAGCTAAAACCATCTTCAAGTTATCATGCTCCAGTTCGTTTGCATTCATTCTATGCTGGGCGGTCTCCTCTTAATTCTAATCATCAGTGACTGGCAGTGCCTCCTAGCATATATATATACGCAGCCTTGTTTTCTCAGATAGTTTAATTGATGTTCTCACGTAAAGATCTTGTTATGGCTTAGTTAGATGTATCTCCTTAGGGAAAGGATGGCGCGCAGCTCGCATGTAATGCTCTTTCTTCCCATAGACGGAAGCATTCAAGGAAGACGGCAATCTCTGAGTCTGATCTAAATTCTGTGCCCATATATATATATATATATATATATATATATATATATATATATATATATATATATATATATCTGTAAAAGTAATTACGTTTACCCATATATATATATATATATATATATAAGAGTAATTACTTTAGCCATTTCTAGGCGAGCTAAACCCAAAGTTGCACAAATTGATCTTTTCCCATCTTGCAATCTTATTTTTCTGCAAACACACATGCAGGAGATAGTCTTTTATGGCGGCACTATTTTCCACTTGAATGGACTACTTATAGATTGTTTTTAATTTGTAAACCCTTTTTTATTTAGCTTTATTATTAGCAACTTGCAACGAAAAATAGTTAATTTAATTAAATCATTCTGTGTTTCCTTTATTTTCGCATAAAAAACCCTAGGCCAGTCGTCTCCGTAGTCGGCTAT
The DNA here is from genome assembly GCA_003439945.1 of Dermanyssus gallinae. Classification (NCBI taxonomy): domain Eukaryota; kingdom Metazoa; phylum Arthropoda; class Arachnida; order Mesostigmata; family Dermanyssidae; genus Dermanyssus; species Dermanyssus gallinae. The sequence goes on from QVRM01004523.1 coordinate 172,118, forward strand.
GCTTTAGACATATTATATGGAATACACTTACACAATCCTTTGCTTATATAAATAGTGTTACAATCTTTATTTTAAAAAGACGGCTTAATAGAGATTCGGAAAAAGAGGAAAACCGTCCGACAAGTATGTAGATCGCCGTCGATTGTGACTTTCATTACAAAACGTAGTTACCTGTGTGCATTTATCGTATACGATATACTTTGCCATTGATCTCCTGAAACAGTAAGTAAACATGTTACTTTTACTTTCAGCCCTTGTGGCGTCCGGAGCGCATTCTGCGCCAAACAAATGCGACGTGAAGGCTTTCGACCAGGCGTCCGCTCACGTCATATTCTTGGCCGACAAAGCGGATATGCCGCTCACCGCAGAAGGCCTGGACGCGGGATGTCCCGCGCTACGCACATCCCTGAAAACAGCTGAGGCTTATGTCAACAACTGTATCGGTGGACTGGGTAAGTGTAGCAAATCTTCATCTCGAATGTTGTCAGAGCAAGATTCGATCACCTAGTCGGCGGGGCCATCGGCGCGTCGAGCTCGCCACGTACCGTGCCTTATATGACAATAGCCGTGTTTCGTTGTGGGTAAACGACACAACACGTTCGTATCGCGTTCGATCTACCAACATAATCGATTGACAAACACTACAGTCACTAAATGGCCAACCATGTAAAATGAAAACAGTAACAACATTCCCATCATGTATGATCGACTGGACAGATTTGGTGGTTAGCGCACCGGCTCCATGAACACCAAATATAATGACAGTCGCAAGTTCGACTATCGACATATACACACACTTAACACCTAAGGCGGTGGTCTGAAGTTTTACCCCAAAAACATGCAGGCTGAAATTGAACCCAGCATACATAAATATGAGAATGATTTGCATCGCCTTACCGTATATAGTGGCCTTTGCTGACGACTGAACAGAACTCGAACAAATCGCGGGTTCACTCCCGATACGACGCGTAATGGGCTGAATTGAAGTCGATCCACTTTCGATATCTGTGATTTGCCAGTAATTCGTAATAGAAACGAAAACACGTTCTACAAATAAACTCTACGATCGTCTTTCGTCGACGTCGTCGTCACAGTGCGATATGATAAGCCGATATGAGCGGGTCAATGAATTGATTGCAGTGCTAACGAAGCATCATCTATTACAGCCCAGGGTATGCTGAAGCTGCTCATGGAGGGCGCCGGCAGAGAGGTGAACGGAAAGTGCACCGAGGGCGATAAAGGCCGTGAAGCTTATCTGAAAGTTGCCTCGTGTATCATCCCGAAAGCTGGCCAACAGATTCATCAGTGCAACAAGCATGTGGCAGCCATCTTTGAGGCGGCAGTCTCGCGACCGAAGAAGGACCGCATCCCGCTCAGCTGCTGGTACGTATTGCAGTCGAACCGTGCGGGCTGGACGAGGCGAAACGTTTCACTCGCGCAGTCCCGCGTCTACAGAAACACTCGTTACTGACTAAATACCGACCGACTAATCGAATCATTTGCAAAGTATTTGCTACGTGAAAGAAACATTATTGGTAATAAGCCAATCGTCTTACTGAATGGGCAGCATAGGCCACATTGGCATTTAGCTTTGTCCAGCATTCTACCACCGACGCTGCGTTTGCTGCTGCAGATTAGAAACAGCGATTGTCCTAGAGAAGCACAACAACCACGACGACGAGCGAAGTGCTGCGCTACACGATATCATCGTAATCAGAATCATTAGCATCATCAACAGCATTATAATTCTATACCTGCAGCCGATATCAGAGACGGACGGCTGTGTTGGCGTTCCTCTCTATACGTTCCGGGCAGTCAATATCTGATAAGGGATGTTATATGTCCAGCGATAAGCATCGCTGAGAATGAGTTGAGCGCCGTTGTCGTCGTGGTCGCCAGCAGAGCAAGTGGTTTAGCAATGGCATAACGTATTGTGTTGTACGACATTGTTCGTTGCAGCTATATGGGCGAGTACTACGAGTGTGTCCAGAAGGCGGCTTCAGTGTGCGGCAGTGACGCCGTGGCTGTGACGAAGTCGATCGTCGACAACTTCGCCGGCGACCTCATGGACTCAGTCTGCGCAACGTGGAAGCCCGGAAGTGCCAAGTGCAAGAAACTGCCAGCTTTGAAGCCCGTCTCGAAGCCGAAGTTCCTCACGCTTGCGCCGCCTCTCGTGAACGTGCTGGATTTGCTCAACCGCTGAACATTACCGGCTGGCTGCCTGCCTGCCTGGCGGAACTTCTAAGATCAAATACGTCATTTCATCATCATTCGTCTGTTCATATATTTGTGTTCCGCTGGAACCTCTCACGGTAGTCGGATGACCGTGATCGCGATCAAGATACAAAACGTCGTTTATTACAGAACATACGAGTATACGGTAAACCACCTTCACGAGTACACCTACATACATTTAGACACAGACATTTGGGCTATCACTCTCGAGCGCAAACGTAGGGTAGCCGTTTAGACAAATAGACGCATTTTGACTCATATTATGGACAATACACAACAGAGAGATCACGATGTGGGTTTGAGGGGTTGTAGAGGGGGGAGAAGGGGCGTAGAAGCGGTTAAGAGCAGAGCATTAGTTGTTCGAAATGCACAGGCTTTCATCCGGAAACGCAAAGAGACATGGAGATTTTGCGAACAAAACAGGGACCGTTTTCGTCGTTGTTACAATCTGTCACATAAACTGAAACTACTCACAGTCATATTACTGGTTATGGAGAGAACGTCATTTTTGTTTGTCGTATATATATATATATATATATATATATATATAAATATATAGATATATCATTTCGGAGCATTTCCATGGCCTATTTTAATGTGTCTGCGTAAGCACACGACCAACATAGTAGTAGTAGTAGTCGGTCGCGGTCACTCGACAGAAATGGCCATCAATCTGGTGCTAAGGGAAGCCGAAAGGCAACAAAAAAGAAACCAGTGGGCGAGGAAGCTTTGTAGTGGCAGTGGCTTAGGCGGCTAACGCACCGTTCGAAACGGGGCGTTGCCATGGCAACCACGGTTAGCAAAACTTATGAGCATTAAAATGTGATTGTTAGAGCGTTAAAAAAAAGCTTTGTATGGTCGTCCTTCTGGACGTCCGCAATGCCTTCAACTCACTGAGCTGGCAGGAAACCCTGGAGGTCATGACTGAAAAGGATGGCTCTCCGTATCTGTGGAGAGTAATAGCCTCTTATCGCAGCGACCGAAAAGTCGTGCATGCAGACAGGGAGTTCGCCATGACAGCAGGAGTTCAACGAGGCTCTGTCCTAGGGCCCACGCTGTGGAACATGGCGTACGATGATGTGCTGCGGCTCTGCGACATGAAGGGCGTCCAGACCATTGCGTATGCCGACGACTTGGCCGCCCTAGTCACGGCGCGCAATGCAAACGCACTCAAGGCGGTCCCAGCTTGCAATCGAAATAATGAACGACTTGGTGGTGGGGCACGAGCTTCGGCTGGCCCCTGAGAAAGGTGAGACTGCGGTTCTCACAGGTTGGAAGAAACACGGGGAGGTCCGGCTAGCACTGGATGGAGTGGCCATCGAAATCAACCAGTCAGGCGGATAATTAGGTGTGAACATCAACAAAGCCCTCAATAGCACCAAACACATCGATAAGGTGACCGCCAAAGCAGAAACATCGTCAACAGCCTGGCCAAAATTCTACCACGAACACGCGGCGCAGCTGAAGGCAAAATAAGACTTTTTGCCTCTGTGGCAGAGTCTAGCGTGTTTTACGCCGCATCCACGTGGGGTCCCAGCGCGATGAAGTTTAAGAGGAACAGAATCAGGCTTCTGAAGAGGCAGCGCGAGCTTGCGATAACAATGGCCAGCGTGTATTGCTCCGCCGAAACGACAGTGGTAATCGCGATCACTAGGCTCATTCCGTGGCCTAGGCTAACCGAAGGGCGAGTATTGCGAAGAACAGAGCGCCAGAAGAAAGCGGTAGCTCAACAGCAAACGCTCGAGAACTGGTAACGCAAATGGAACCAACTGCCAACGGAGGCCCCAGGAGCCTGTACTCGCCAGGTCAGCCCTGACCTAATGTTTATTTCACTCAAATTGAGTATAATATACATTTCAAAAATGTTTCCTCATGAAGCTCTATCTTCTTCACGCTTCCGACGAGAGAAGTAGTGCAGCGATTTTCGGTCCAGCGCTGTGCATTCCACGGCATGGTACTTGGCACACCTCTGCAGGCAGAACCGGCAGGTGCATAACTCGTACTCCTCGTGAAAGGTTGCGTTTGAACATACCAGGTAGTGATAACCATGCACTATGTACCTGGTGTATACGTGGCGATTGTCACATGCAGGACCAGACCAAAGGTGCAAGGCATTGAAAACGTCCAAACCACCGACCTCCCGTCTGGCCTGTTCGACTTTAGCTTCCCACTCCGAAATAAAACATTCGTAAGGTACTGTACGCGGCATCTTCAGCCTTAGTCGGATTGTTTCAGCAGCCGGTGGACAGCTTGACATGAGATACACAGAGCGGCTCCTCGCTCGGATAGGCAAGCAGAGCACTCGCTTCATATATATGGAAAACACCTTTCGAGCTGGTTAAAATTCGCCAGCGTGAGGTGTTTCCACACCCTGTCAAGACCGTACATCAGCCCCGGAACAATCTTAAGCATGAAGAGCCTCACTGCTGAGAGAACGGACAGTCTTCGGACATTGCCTACTTCCCCGTAAAGAGAGACAAGTGCCTTCCGTACTGTTTCGTTTACATGCGTTGTGAACGTCGTTCCCGTATAATGAACCCGAAGGCCAAGATACTGGAAAGAGTTAACAAACTCCAATGGTTGGCCGCAACAACGTATAACGTCTCTGGCAGCCAATCGACCTCCACGCCTGAATTTCATGGCTTTGGTCTTCCTGGTGTTTATCTCAAGTCCCTTCGAGACAAGGAACGCCTCTATCATAGAGGTAATGCGCTTGATGGCACCTAAATCGCGATGAGCGACCACGATATCATCTGCATACATTACCACTACGGCTTTTTGGTACTCCTGTCGGACGTAACCGACGAGGTCAGCAAGGAGAAGTGTAAACGAGACGCAGCTTAGCGGGTCTCCTTGCGGAGTTCCCACATTTTGCTTAATCTCTAATACACCCTGCTCACCGTCTACCAACAAGGTGTCCTCCTCATAGAAACTTGCTATTACACTCAGGAGAGAGCCACCCACTCCTGCTCGTTGGAATGCTTCAACCAGCAGTTGGCGAGGGGCTTTGTCAAAGGCCTTGACGCAGTCAATAAAGACAGCATACAGATGACCTTTGGGTTGTGCCACAGCTCGCTCGATTTCTGACTGGAGAACATGGATTGCATCACGGGTGCCTCGGCCTCTCCTAAAACCGAATTGCTCCGGTGGAAGTGCCTCTTCAGCCACCCGCTCAATCCGTCGAATAACCAACTTACAGAAAATCTTCTTCAATGTGCGTTCTGACGCCACTCCACGATAGAGATTTGGATCCTGCTTGTCATCACCATGCCTACCCTTGAACAGAAGAGAAAGCCTGGCGACATGCCAGACTTTAGGCATCCGCCCCCTCTTTATAATTTCGTTAAAGAAATCACAAAGAGTTTCTGCCAAGAGAGGAAGTGACTGGATCCAATGCTCATAGCAGACCTGATCGGGCCCTGAGCTCTTTCTCTTCGGGAGTGACCGTAGGACCTGACACACATCCTCCACCTCGAAAGGCAGATTCATGTTGTGCTGCTCCAGTGTAAGCGGATGCTGTACGATTGGAGATACGGCCGCAACGTCACGATTGAATAAAATATTAGTTAGGTGGCTCTCTACCTGCCCGTCGCTAAGCGGGTTCACCGCCCTACGAGGTCGCACGATGTAAGCTAAAGGCTCTCGTTCTGCCCTTTCGAGCAGCCGTCGTTCCTCCCGCCTTGCGTGTTCCCTTTTATGATCATAGCAGAGTCTTATATACGCCTCTCTACGCTCAAAGTAGTCCCGCCTGGCTTGCAGTGATGATGGTGCTCTGGCTCTTGCTTGGCGCAGGAGTCCGAGCACTTCACCGTGGGCGAGGTAGCAGGCTCGAGAGTACCACGGGCGTGATCTCTTTTGCCATAACCTTTTCCACTTCACTGCACTTCTCATCGTTCTCTCCAACTGATCACAAGTGGAATCAATGTCAGGGCTTACCTCAAGACCGCCTACCGCTCTGTCCAAAAGAGATAGATTAATCCGTCTCATTGCAGACCAGCGCGGCGGGTTATGTCGGTCTCGCCAAATACCGGGAACATCGACAACGGCCAACACTGGTTGGTGCTTTCAAGCCGCTTCATAAAGAACATCGAAGCTTTCAATTTCACGGCTGACAAGGTTGTGAAACAACAGGTCGATGGTGCTGCTTCCATTGTGACATAAATATGTATAGTCTTCACGCGCGTTAGCACATTTTAGACCAATATTTTCCATCACCTGAAGCAGCACCTCGCCTTTATCATCGTTGGCCCCACAATCGATTCTGGCATTGAAATCACCGCCGACGATAGTTGGCATGGTCAGATTTAACTCTGAAAGTCCAAAGCTCACCGTCTCAGCAACCTCCGCAGAATCGAATGTGGGTGGGAAATAGAATACAGCGACGTTTACCCTCCCAGGGGAGAGCACTACGCAGTATTCATCTTTCCTGACGCATTGCATCGGTGGTAAACGTTTATGTAGGTAGATAGATAACCCACCCACAGGTCTTCCCCGACCTCCCGCAGGTAAGACAGCCAGCTGGTGAAACCCCCGCATATCATTGATATACAGTTCGTCCCGCTGAAATGTCTCCGTAAGGAGTGCAATGTCAACCAACTTAAACATGTCATCACGTGCAAGATCCATTGCCCCCTTAAGTCCCTCACAATTCCAGAGAAGCACTCGCAGAGGTATGTTTGCCACTACGCTTGCAGTTCTAGAACTGGTCAGTCACTTACGGGGGCTTGGACAACCAGGCGCACTAAAACTCTCCTTAACCATCCTCTCGTAGGGGACGTCCCCAACCCAGCGACGGAACAGGCTTCCCTTCGGCCGGAATTCATTTCTGCAACAGTTTGCGTAATCTTCATCACGCACCACCACACAGAACACAGCATCACTACCATGCGTATGTAGCTTCCACACCGCTTTCACAGTTATGCCTCTGCCAAGACAGCCACGCTTGCAGCCCGACCGCCGACGTCTTCTGCGCCAATCGCGCCACTCTCAAGGCGCTGATCTTCCCAGGTCTGGCATAGACTTCCAATCCGCCTATATCATCTGTTGCGCTGCCCCTCTGCATTCGATGTTTTGTCTTGTTGTCTCGTCGTTTACGAACCACAACAAAGCCATCGTCGTCTGCCTTCTCCTCCGGTTGTGGATCAGCTGGATCTGCTGTCGGTGTTGTTGTTACCGCAGCTGGTGACGTCGCTGTACCACCACCCGGTGGTTCCATCTCAACAACAGTGCCGTTTAAGTTGCAACTGTTACTACTCAACTCTGCAGACGCCGAGCTTCTCTTGGCGCCTGCGCGGTTGTCTGCTAGCAGTCGTGATGTTCGGATGTTCGAAGTGTGCGCTCCCGTTAAAAACGGGTGAACAACTGGTTGTGTGCAGCCAAGGCTGCTCAAAAGTGTTTCACGGGAGTTGTCTCAACCCCGTGCTCCCCAAGGATGCGCACTCGGCTCCCTGTGGAGCCTGTGACACTCAGGAACCAAGCCAAGGTACGTTGACCGGCTGTTTGAGTGAACTACAGTGGAACTTCGTGAAACTGTGGTTCGCACACACGGAACTGCAGGAGCGGGTTGCCAAAATCGAGGCAATCCCGCAAGAACAGTTTGCCGCACCCCTCACGCTTACAGGGGGTTTGAACTCCACGCTAAGTGACAAAGTTAGCGTGGAGAAATTCGGCGGAACGTGGACAACGCGGAAGAATAAGAAAGCACGGCTAGCAGACAGCAGAGAAGGAGGTGACGTCACCGAGGAAAGGCCGAGAGAGCCTGCTGGAGAGAGCAAAAACAGCCCTGACCTAATTAAATGGCTCAACAGAAAGCATGGCCACGTCACGTATTACCTAGCGCAGGTACTAACGGTGCACGAATGTTTCCAGAACTTGCACAGGATAGGTAAAGTCGCGGAGTCTACGTGTGTTGCATGTGGCACTGGCGAGGTTGACGATGTCACTCGCACTGTCTTCCTCTGCCCAGCACTTGAAATGACACGAGCAGACAGGATGGCAGTTGTGGTTCCGGGCATGACGATAGCCAACCTGGTCGACGCCATGCACGATAACAAAAACAAAGAGAAACAGGGGTGGGCCTGGTGGAAGGCGTAACGAGGCTGAAAAACGAACTGGAGCGAGTACGGGAGGCCGCGAGCCGACTGCAAGGGGTGACCACAGCGAGCAGCTAGCGCCGACCGAGGAAAAGTATAAAGGTAGAATATACAGGAAGAGGAATCCGCAGTTTTCAGTAATGTAAAACGAAAGTGTACCACTGGAAATGGTTATATCAATAAAACCAACCGAGCAGTAAGAGTTGGTATATTGTGGTAACCTTGTATAAGAAGACAATAGGAAAAACCTGCGCACGGTGTCAATTAGTTTACCAGGATGAGGCATAGGTAGCGCGAGTACACTCCTTATGTATAGACGTGCCGATTGTCACATGCAAGACCAGACCAGAGGTGAAAGGACTTTTTGTCGGATTTGTTCATTTTTATTTTCCAAGTCCGAGCTGAAGAGTAGGCCCCGCATATATGAGGGCTTAGATCGCGGTAGTCGAACGACCTCTTCCTCGAAACCTGCGTGGCAGAGCTTTTAACACTACTACGCTCGGCAAAAACGAGCTACTAGTGTATGGAATGGTCGCATGGACCGCAACCTACGAGTTTGCGCTTATTGGTTTCGCGAAATTTAACTTCTGGGGAGCATTAGCTTGCGAGATGGGAGAAGTCTAATTGATATATATATATATATATATATATATAGTTGTGTCTGGCCAAGTTCAGGTATACACACGACTGTGGGGGCTAGGCACCACGTACTGGCGAGCGTGCAGTGGAGAGGGTAGATAAGAGAAACGTTCCGAAGGTTGGACAGAGATGTCTACTCGTACCGAGACGAATCTACCGCATTCGAGAACAATCTGTGAACGATAGATCGAGCACCACAGAAGTGTCAAGTAACACTCCACAGGTCACCGCAGGTGATCGTGTTTTTATTCCTTACGCACTCGGCTAGTCTAAGTTCAACTACTATATATATATATATATACATAGTGTGTTCAATCGTTATCGCGACTTTTGTGTTTTTTCAAAAATTATTCATTTATTCATGAATATCTATTTTGTCCCCTTCAAAGTAATCCCCATGAGATATTATACACTTGTGCCAACGGTTTTTCCAATCTTCGAAGCACTTCAAAAAACCATTTTTTTTTATCTTGTTCAGCTCCTTCTTCGATGCCGTCTTTATCTCGTCAAGCGTAGCGTAACGTCGTCCTTTCATGGGCCTCTTCAGTTTAGGGAACAAAAAAAAGTCACAGGGGGCCAGATCTGGGGAATACGGTGGCTGCGGCATCATTAGTGTGTTGTTTTTGGCCAAAAACTCGCGCACAAGCAACGATGTGTGAGTAGGGGCGTTATCGTGGTGCAAAAGCCAATTTTTGTTCTTCCACAAATCCGGGCGTTTCTGGCGGATTGCTTCGCGCAAATTGCGCATAACTTGCAGGTAATATTCCTTATTGACCGTTCTACCCTGTGGCAAGAACTCATGATGCACCACGCCCCTGCAATCGAAGAAAACTGTCAGCAAAACTTTCACATTCGACCGAACTTGGCGCGCTTTTTTCGGTCTTGGTTCGTGCGGCAGCTTCCATTGAGATGATTGAGCTTTGGTTTCCACGTCATAACCATAAACCCACGATTCGTCACCAGCTATGACCCTCTGGAGCAAATTTGGGTCGTCGCGGACAGAGTCCAACATCTCATTAGCAATGTTCATGCGATGCTGTTTTTGGTCGCAATTGAGCAATTTTGGTACGAATTTCGCGGCGACCCGTCTCATGCCCAAATCATTGATAAAAATCGAATGGCACGAGCCAATCGATATGTTTAGGTCCTCAGCAACTTCTCTAACGGTGATTCGACGATTGGCCAATACCATTTTCTCCACTTCATTAATTTTTTCGTCTGTTGTTGAAGTGCTCGGGCGTCCGGCACGCTCTTCGTCGTTCACATCTTCTCGGCCTTCTGAGAACATTTTGTACCACCGATAAACGTTGCTTCGGTCCAAGGTAGCTTCTCCGTATGCCACAGTCAACATTCGGAATGCATCAGCGCACTTAATTTCGTTTTTCACACCAAATTTGATACAGGTTCTTTGATCCATTTTTTTGAATAGGTAAAAATCGAAGACGATCCAAAACACGTGCAAGCAAAGCAGCTGTCAACAATTAAGTGAACATTCAAAATGGCCGAGCTTGTCGGCATAAGTGAGAGACATGAGTACCAACATAACGCCACAAAAAATCGAAATTCGAATATACGTAACCCGCGAAAATTCAAAAGTCGCGATAACGATTGAACACACCTCGTATATATACATATATATATATATATATATATAATTTTTTCTTTTGCTTCATTCCTTGATTTATTGTTCTTTTTCTTTGCTGTTTGTTCGTGATATTTAAACAAGCAATAGGCGATAAACAAAGTTGAAGTTATAACCACGTTCTACGGTAACAACGACGACGACAACAACAACGGCGATGACAAGAAATAGACTAAGCAACTTAACGATCAAGTTTGAACTGAACGGCTGACGAGTTAATCCAATTTCTAGTAACAACTAGCACAAAACAATGCATAACCAGCACAACAACAGCAACAACACCAGCCACAACAATTACAGCAGCAAAAATAATAATACCAGCCACAACAATTACAGCAACAACATCAACAACAACAGCAACTAAAATAACGACAACAACAGAAAACAAATAATGACAACCACTTTCACTTACAAGCGCACTGCTAGGTTAAGTTGCTCTCTCTCTTGTTGTTGTTGTTGTTGTTGTTGTGTCTGCTCCTGCTACTACCACCAATCTCGGAGTCGAGACACGACAGCTAGTGCAGTAAGCATAGCAACGAGGCCAACTGTGGCGATAGCTGATGATCCATCCGACAATTACAACAGCTATAGCAGCAGAGGTCCTAGGCTTGGATTTTGATGGCGATGTAGTCTAGAAGGCTAGAGCGCTATTCACCGTTGGCATTGTTCACGACAGCGCCGGGTGTCGCCCGGTTCGGTCTTAGCCGTTTCGATTGAAGTTCTTTGAGTGATGCTCGTTGATACGATCATACCGCTGAGGGTCAATGGTCATCATACCGCAGTGGGTCAGTGGGGTAATGACTTCTGACCAAGTATCTAATGCCAACCTTAGATATCTCTAACAATACCCAGCCTTCGGGACATTGAAGATATACCTCACGGCGAGTTCGAGACCCGTAGAAGACAGAGAATAGTCTAGAATAAGAGAACAACCTCTTTCATCGATTTCTCCATACCGGAAAACGGTCCGCCGAGTGGAGACAGTGCATCACGTCGTTTATTCCAAAAGGCAAATGAACACTGACTGAGCCTAGGTCCTGGCGGGGCATCGTCACCAAGATCTGCATGTCTCTCTTGTCTATAAATTGCTAGCGAGACATTTGATCGGCCATTTGACCTCGTTTGGCGAGTGCAAAAAGACACTCCAAGCAACTCTGAGCAACATGATTTTGGAGATCGACACTAACGGCATGAACAATTCTCCTCACATATATTGAACGGGCACCGGCGATAGAAGGTAGATATCTGCACTGTGTGCCTGTTGGCTTTCGTGTCGCGTTCAACCCTTCGGGATCAAGAACACGTGCGCTACTCAGGCTAACGAGGTCACCGTCCTAGACCGTGTTCTATAAGACATGATGGATCTATTGTAAGCCAATCAAATGGATTTAGACGACAGGATAGCGAAGCGGCTAGGTAGAGAACATACCACCAGATTCACGCAGAACGATAACTTCAGCCCTCTCTTGCTTGCGTTGCTTATGGCTGATCTCTCAAGCCGCATACAGAACCTACATGCGGCCGTGAACACGCGGCGGCAGGTTCTGTCTTTAACAGGCTACGTTGGTAGCTTATGTGAGGGAAGTCGATATCAATACAGGAAAGACGAAAACCGTTAAATTCAGACACGCGGTCCGGTTAACAGGGAGAGCTCGCTCAGACTATCCTAAAGTGATAGGAAAAAAGATATATATATATATATATATATATATATATATATATATATATATTAGTCACAAGTTTGCTATTTTAACATTTGCGAAGCCTATGAAACGCAATGAAATCCGATAGAACATGCTCAAATAGACGATCCGAGCTAGCAACAGAACACCACTTTAGTGGGCTGGTAACGGCTAAATAATACCGCAATTAGAAATATAATTATGTCAAACATATACAGCAAGTAAGCAGGATTTGGGGGTATTATCATGTGAATGTAAGAGTCAGAGGGGTTCCGACAATACGTAGTGTAACAAGAGCATAATCGAATTAGAGTAATAAACAGATAATAACCTATGTAACTTACGGTAGACGCTTTATTCAATACCCGCCTGACTCGCTGCTTTCGCCTATATATATATATATATATATATATATATATATTTTTTTTTTTTTTTTCATCAATACATACATATTGTTTATTTCGCAATAATTTTGCATTTCAAGATGGTACATAAATACAATACAATCATCATTATATACAATTTTAACACTTTAGCGACCGTCCCACCGGGCAAGAAAGTGCAAAGACCGCCGATGCGACTGGCAGCTCGCTGCGTGGTATTTAGCGCATACCTGCGAGCAGAACCGGCAACGACATTGATCGCCAACTTGGTGAAATCCTTGAGTTGAACACACCAAGTGATGATAGCCATGTACAATGTACCTTGTGTACACGTGCCGGCTAGTGCATGCCATTCCCTCCCAAAGCTCCCTGGTGAGGTACACATCTAACTGCGCTACCTCAGCCGAGGCCTCGGTCACTTTTCCCTGCCACTCCAACAAAAATTGTTGAAGTGGCATTGTAATAGGTGACTTAAGCCTGACTCTGATTATTTCCACTGCCGGTCCGCAACCCGCTAGCAGGTACACAAAGCGATTCCTTGCCGTCCGCGGCAAGCAAAGAGCGCGCTTCATATATATTGTAAAGCATCTTTCTAGCTGCGCAAAATTTGCGGCGGAAAGATGGCCCCACACCCTGCCAAGGCTGTAGCTCAACATTGGCACAATCTTAAGCTCAAAAAGACGCAATGCAGCACTCAGAGACAGTCGTCGAAGATCTCTCACCTCTGTGTGAATAGAGGCAATAGCCGCCCTACACCTGTCGCCGATGTGCTTGGTAAAGGTCGTTCCCGTATAGTGCAGTCTCAGACCCAAATACGGGAAGGAGTTGACAAACTCCAGCGGTTGGCCACAGCAGGGTATTACGTCTGCTGCAGCCAATCGACCCCCACGGCGAAACTTAATGGCTTTCGTCTTCCGCGAATTTATTTGTAGGCCCCTACGGTGAAGGTAACCTTCTACGTCGCCGACAATACGACGAATGGCACCGCGGTCCCGGTGGGCCACTACTATGTCATCCGCGTACATAACGACGACGGCGTTTCTAAACTCCTTCCGCACGTGGCGGGCTAGGTCTGCAATGAGCAAAGAGAAGGCTAGGCAACTGAGAGGGTCCCCTTGAGGGGTCCCTACATTTTGCCTCAGCTGCAAGGTGTCTTCGCCCCTTATGTTTACTTCAAGGCGGTCTTCAGCAAAGAAGCTGGAGAGCACTCGTAGAAAAGAACCACCCACCCCAGCATGTCGAAATGAATCGACTAGTAAGTGACGGGGAGCTTTGTATATATATATATATATATATATAGAGAGATAAATAGAAAGTTAGAAAAATAGATAAGATTTTAGTCCATATTTGCCAAGCGTATACGCTGTACACAGCAGCGACTAAGATGCTAATTGGCTCAAAGCATGATATCGTTGTTGTTGTTGATGAGGTATAGGAGATCTACATAGATGTAGATAGAGCAATTCGAGCAGAGAATTGGCGAGTCATGGTTCACCGGCGTTCCGGCGACGGTGCACGCCGTGATAGGTTGCGGCTTGTGCGGTTAATTAGGGCGGAAATGAGATGCATTTTGTTAGGCAAACGAACACGTTCGCAGGCATTCAGTTGGAGAGCAGGCCTGGACCGGATGGGCTCCGGTACGAGATAGCGAGGCAACGAGCCGCCGAGCCGGAGGCAGGGATCGTAGCAAGAGAGGGATAGAGGAAGAGAGAGATAGTTTGGTCAAATGAAAACGCCTAAAGTGCTGCCCCCCCCCCCTTCCCGCCAAGAAACTTTTAGGGTGTGAGCGGTACCGCCATGACCACGGACCCGACAATCATGCGAGGAGGATGCGAGGCGGCCGCGTCGGGGCAAGTTTGAACACGATGCCACCGCCGCAGCCTCTGCCAGAGTGATGAAAACGCTGCGGACATGGGCCTGCCAGACATACGCTGCTGTGTCGTAGTGGCTGCGGCGAGCCGATTCTGCGCTCGAAAGCCGCCCGTCAACCTGGCCGACTGGCCGTCGAGAGAGAACGAGGTCGTTGCAATCGGTGACGAGAATCGTCACAAAGAGGGCGATAGAGAGATGGATGGAGGAAGAGAGGGAGGCAGAGAGGGAGGTGAAACAGAACGCTCAACCTTCAAGCTACTGACGATTGCCCGCCTCTAGCAGCGACTTTTCCTCACGAGCCCCACTCCCGGGTCTATGCATGTAACGCTACCGCGACCACCGCCCCGCCGCTCACTCCACTGCTGCTGCTGCAGCATGCATCAGTGTCGTTACGGCGACGTTCGTTCGTTGCGTTCGGGCGTGGCGGGCATAGTGAGACAACGGCACATTGTTTTCATTTGGCTTCAACGTTGGTGTACATACAGTTCAGTGTACTATGGTCCGCCAGTGATCTTGCTTCCGTGCTGCTGCTTCTAGTCAACTTGCAACGAGATGGCCATGGTGGATACTCAGCGCCAATCTGTGGGCGTTCTTCTATGTCCAGCTTGGTCATCTCGATTGGTCTCCGAGGGGCGGCCGAAACACTAGCGGGTATTAAGTAGTATCAGTAGTAGTAGTAGTGGTAGTGGTAGCGAGCCCGGTAAGGCGTGGTGCATTCGTCTGCGCCTCGCGACCGGAGGAGACACATAGGTGCGCGGGTTCGAGCCCCACCGTTGCACATTTGTATTTATGGGGGTCCGTCTATGAAGCAATGTGAAAAGCAGTCCCGTTGGCGGTTAATCTTGGCTGAGAGTCAGCCAGAATATATATATATATATACATATATCAATAGTACTGGAATATATATATATATATATATACTGGCAGCAGTAGAGGGTTCACAAAGCTTGTAGTAACTTTCGTTAGTATCACTAGGCGGTAAAGCTTTAAAAGTAGCCGTAGCTAGTGCGAGGGGGTAGTAGTCACTGTACTTATGACGAGGCTAGGCGGAGGAAACGCCAGTAGTTGATATTTCTCCTCATCTTCAAACTGTTTCACCAGAACCCCACGATGTGAATACCTGCACCTTAACTCTGCGTTCGTTCGCGATTTCGGCCAGGTTCTGCAACTAGCTCTTTGCATACATTGTGGGCCTATGCTCTAACATTCTTTTGTTCATTTCTGTCTCTCCCTCCCCATCTCCCTTTTCATCTGTCTCTCTTCCGCCCCATCCTCTCTACCCCTCTTCTTCCACTTTTGTACCATTGTAGAGCGCGGTAAATAGCAATATTCGTGCCGGACGGACAGATAAACTGACTGACGAAAAGATAACTGGTATCATCTCCTGGTGTGGCACATGCCAAACTAAGGGTTGATTAAACCGTTACGTTGCCAACGCCCCACTATATGTGACAGCAGCGCAGACCTGGACTTTTGCAGAACCTGCTTGTATTATATATAGCAAAAGTTTCTTCGTCTTCTAAAAAAAAACAGCCGGGCGAGAAGTTCCAAAATGTGAATTTTTACTGTATGAACAGCAGTGAAAATATCAGTGGCAATAACACTAACCTATCCGTTTGTTGGCATTTCGCTACCTGTCGCTCGTCAAAGCATGTACCTGATGTATCTTTATTTAAATATTGTTATTCACTATCCTATCGTCGTCTCAACGCAGCAGTCATAGATCGTCTGCTAGACGGGCCATGTTCGGCCTCCTAGACATGACAACCTCTTGACTGATTTATAGGGTAATCTACAGCACAGGACGAGTTTGGTCCATTACTTGAGACTGCAATGAGGATGGTGATGATGACAACATCGACAAAAACAAGATCGACAAATACTCAATCGGAACGCGAACGCGTCAGGCTGTAGCTCATGCATGAGATTAGATGATTTCTTGTGGAAGGTGCCAAAGAAGATGCAGTAGGCATCAAAACGAAGGTGAGGCCGCGGCGGTGGCGGCAACGAAGATGAAGGATAAATAGAGGTCCACTAGTGGAAAAATGATGTCCTGCTACTACAGCTAGTCCTACTATTACCATTGCGCTGGCAGACGCTGGATTGCCTACTGTGGTAGTGGTAGAGGGACGCTGAAAATGCGAGCTGGACAGCAAAGAATAAAAGGAGAAGGAAGTCGAGGCAATGGGGCTGTGGGCGTTGTAATGGAGTGCTTGCAGCAGCACGGCTACGGCGGCGATGCCCGAGTGAAAGGTGTATTTGGGCGCCTCGGTGACCAAGCGGCTGCAGCAGCAGCCGCATGGTCGCCGTCGCCTCATAGACCATATGCTGTTCCTCCTCCCTTCTTCTTCTTCTTCTTCTTCGTCTTCATTCGTAGGAGCGTTGTAGTTCTGTTTGGGCAGGGTAGCACCACCACCATCACCTTTAGACCATCATGTCGCCCCAGGTGGCGATGGGTAAATAATGTTGAGAGATGCCGTCCCCCCCCCTTCAATAGCTAAGGACAGCGACCGGATGACGATGATGACGACCCCTCATGCGGGGGGAGGGAACTAGACGCAGGGGAAAGAGAAAAAAGGGAAACGACGTAGCAGCAGCACCATCAGCAAAACGCACGTAAGCGTATTAGACCTATGTGGGAGCAATAGAGAACCAGGATTGGCGGAAGAAAGGTGGTGGGGCAGAGGTAGGGAAGATGAAAGAAAATATGAAAGAGCAAACAAGAGAAAAGGCGACCAGGAAAGAGATTTGCTTGGTACGGGCCAGACCAGGGGGCTTGCAGCGGCGGTTAGACGATACTTACCGTAGTGTAGCGCCGTAGACGCAACCGTACACGAAGGGACACAGAATAGACGATTTGGTGGGCAAAACGACGCGGTCTCAGACGTCTCTATGCCCCGAGGAAATGGAGGAGCAAGTAAATGCTCGAAAAATAGACGAAGCTTGGCACGAGCGAGGATGAAAGGGCAAACGAGGACGTACCACCGTCGCCGCCACCAACAACGCTAGATAAAAGCCCTCCCCCCCCCCTACAGCGGCACGGAGAAGAAAAAGAAGAACAGCGGGAATAAGGTGAGAAAGCGCTTGGCGTTGAGGCCGCACAGGCACAACCCACCGCGCTTCCAAGGAGACATCGAATAGCCGGAAGGTTGTGTCCTTCCAGGCGGGAAGCGTCGCACAAAGTAGCTGGGAGAATGTGTCCTTCTAAGCGGGATGTGTTGTACAACGTAGCTGGAATAGAATGTGCCGCAAATCATCGTAGTTGAACAGGATAGCCAGCAGCGGAACATATAAATGGCTTGAGGATTTGTTCGCAGTTGGCACAGCGTTCCGGTCGGTAAAAACCAAAGCCATGGCGTGCCTATCGCCCTCTGCGGTTCGTTTGCAGTTGCCCGGGGGTCTGTGCCGGGCGACGGATCAGGGAGAAACCTTAAACTGTGAAAGGAAACTAATCTGCCCCTAACAACAAAGCGCATAGGCTTTACACAAACTAGCGTGCTACTGGGTCCTTACCTTATTGTTGTTCTACCATTTATATAACTCGTATAAAGTTCAAAACATTTTATTTTAGTCTGTGATTACTGTATGGATTTCGCTTGCTTTGTTCAAAGCTATAATCCTAGACGTCAGCTGTGCCTGCGCCGAGCCGTAGGTGTAAGCCAAGCTTGTCACGCACGACATTACTCATGCTCGACCAAAACATACGTTTACATGCGTTTAATAATCGCAGCTCCAATAATCGGGTCAACGGAACTGCTCAATCGCATCGTGTGAGGTGAAATAATCGCACTGTCGCTCAGAGTGTTACGCAAGCACATTAAAAATAGTTTATGGAACTTGTCTCATAGATAGATCTTCATGTAGAAGTCATGGACAGCAAATTGTGCGACCTAGTATATTTTGCAGCAATTGCAGCGCTTCCACAAACAGCGGGTCCATGTCTGCCATCTTATTTTCTTATTCAGACATCCCATAAAGACTGTTCTTCTATAAGTCCTCTAAAATAGCGAATACTAGTGCGGTGAACTCTTAGCGTCCATGTGAGCAAACTAGCTTTTTGGTCAAATGCTCTACAGCTTAACTTCGAGAGGTAAGGCCATATTACATATATACTGTATAAATCGGACCGTAGAAAGATCTTCAAGTTGGAGAGACGTACGGCAATCTCCATTTATCGTTTATGATGGTATTGGATGCTCTAAAAAGACTGTAATCCTTTCCTAAATCTTTCCTCAGTGTGCCTGGAGAAGTTCGTACCTTGGCCCGAGAGCAAGCCTGCTAGGTAGGGGAGGTCTTAAATCAATTCCATAGCCCTTGCATCCAAACGAAGTTTATCGCTTTCAGTCGCTTTTCCTCCGTGTTAAAAGTACATTGCCTTTACATTATTAATGTAGATCTCCAATCTTAACGCAACACAAAAACCTTTATTATCATATAAAATGGTTATCATGACTAAATACGCATTGTTTCTAGTATGCGTACTTCTGCAAAAAGAACGTAGCGTTATTCCGATCGACGTATTGCAAATTGAAAGGAGTTGTTACAAGTGAAACCGTCTGCGGAAACATAGCACCAAGCCATCAGCATACGTAACGTCGTCCACGAGTGCCGACCTTGTATCTCTTGTGGAAAATCATTTATCAGCACTGAAAAGAGCAGAGGCTAAGATTATGATGATGATGATTATTATTATTAGAATTAAAAACATCTTAAGGAGGTTATTTTTAATTTAAGACCATCCTTCGTCCCCTACGGGCTTGCAGCTTAACCCGAGGTATATTTTCAATGCACCGAGGGCCGGACATTTAAAGATATCTAGGGTTTCCCCAACAGTTCTTGTGACAACATGACCACTGACTCTCAGCGGTATGGTTTATCATCTATTCTCAATGAGCATTCCTCAAAGAAAATTTGATGAAAAACAGAGATCGAACCGGCGACACCCCGGTAGGTGACAGCTATGACTAGCGCACTAGCCCCCTAAACCACGCCGCCACACATTATTCATCCTGGACAACACTAGTGGTCTGTCATGTTTAACAGATCTTGCACGGTCGTTTTCGAATTTGACCACCTTACTACATGCTTTCGTTACTATAGAGTGGTTACCGTTGCGGATAAATTGGAGAGAGCTTGTGAGTAGTAACGGCCCATCTGGTGGCTTGCCCATATACTGCACGTTGCGTCAACTGCAGGGGATACAACACCAGGTCCACTCCAACCCAGAGGATCTATATTGCCAAGGAGAGGAAAGACCGAGTATGAAGGGCAAGGTGTTGCAACAGGTCAGAGCGAGAACCACCCTGCGGAAGCAGCCCGAAAATGGTGGAGGTGAGTTTAGCAAACGAGAGCTATCCCGCCACGGGACAGCCGAGCATAACCGTTCAAACCGTGATACCAAAACTTAACAGTTAATTATTGCTGACATCGAAGCCGAGATTAGAAGCGGCTACTTCCCACCTCCGTCTTATACGAATCCTACCCAAGGCTACAAGGCTGCAGGCGGCAGAGCCGCTAACTAAGGTCCTAAGGAACATAGTCACTGACATCGACCTTAAAGCATAATACTCAGTATATTTCCTTATGTATGTAGGTGGCGCTATGCTCGCCACCAACAAGAGATGATGAAACACTGCTAGCCTGGAGAGTCCGTGTGAACTTTTTAAGAACACTGAGGAGAGAGCTTGTCACGCGACGTCCCTCTTTATTTGACTTTACCCCTAGGAGGGCAATAGGGTAATAGAGGTACGAACACAACTGTAGCTTTGTTGGCCTTTGGTCGAGTTGAGCGCGGGTGACGTATCTACAACTGCCTGCATACTATTGTCGAACAAATTACTAACGAACCGTCAGGAAGTTGCGTCATGAGCACCCGCTGGCGCCTTTGAACTGGTCACCGCCTCCTGAGTTTAGCGGCAGGATGGACGTGATGACTATAAAGGAAGACGTAATTGAAGTATTATTATTCGTCCTTAAGAGTTTGTCTGCTTGGCTAGATTCTAATAAACACTGCTTGTTGGCGCACCTAACCGCGGAGGCATTAGGAGCGTTGTCCGTCGGCTGGCCGGTATTGTGAGCGTCTTACGTCATGACAACGGCCCGGATCGACTGAGGCCTTTTGTATTTTGCTATTTGCGCTGAGGAAGGAAAGCCGAAGGATCAGATATCTACAGCTTGTTTATCGCGCATTCAACAGCTGGCTTCGAAAATCAGTATTTGCGACAACTCGAATTTCTAAGGGCAAGAGATCGACGAACATCAGCTAGGGTCCGTGGCGAATGCTGTAGTGAAAATCTAGGTGCCCTTGGCCCGAGTTTGCTCGGTCCCGCAAAAAAACCGGCAGCTATATTGAAGTTGAACTACAGAATGCCTTGAACACGGTACGGATAGATCGCATGTTGAGAGTGCTGAGATGTTGAAGCGAGCCTCACGCCCTTTGTAGTTGGTCCCGGCATACCTCGGCCAGACGTGTAACCCGAACAGGGCAAGCTATATAAGTGTTCAAGCTTCACCAGTAAGTTTGAGTTTTTCTTCCTTGAATTCGTTCGAGGCAATTGGCGGCCATGGACCACTTACCTGTTTAAGAGGGTGCCCAAACAATTGATCGCCACTATCGCGCACAGAAAGAAACGGTGCCAGCACTCAACAGTTGTGACCACCATTCGATCCTGCCGGCACCCTTGCTTTCACTTCTTCCTCCCCATTACTACATCAGTTTTCTTGGTTCCCCGCACAGATGTCTTTAAATATCTGGATCACTCGCTGAAATGTGTTGCACGTAATTGCGAAACCCAGCGCAATAGACCTACATAACAATAGTGTGACTACGGCGCCAGAGTAGGAGATGCTCTATATTTTCTAGTTAGAAACACATTAGAGTATTCTTAACTATTACAGATGTCGCTAAAACGTAATTTTTAAACAAATTGCGTGATTGCTTGGAATGTCGGTTTCCATGCAACTAGTGCAGGCTTTGCTGAAACCCCTAAACTTGCGGCGAAGTACATAGAGATCTTATGTGACATAACAGAGCAAACTATGACTTTTTAAGATTTTGATTTACCTTACCTACGCGTATATTGGAACATTGACCTCTCAAGCTCAATACAAACTGAATCATTTTAACTGTGCCTTTTCTCACCTAATATTATCTTATAACAGAGCCGACAGTTTCAATTGATCATATAGTTGTTTTTAATGTTAGTACTATATTTTGCGCCTTGACTCCTCAAAAAATAAAATTAATGGTACCCCTGGAAAAAGCGATTTTACTAATGTGGAGTTAGTTCAACAATAGGTCAAGCGTCATTTATGCAATACAAAGTACGTTGGTAATATAGATAGATGTTCCTTGTGCAAGTATATTGCATTGACACATAAATATGTTCTAAAACGTAGCGCTACCTTTAATTAAAGGGAAAAACTAAGATATCTTATTGGTAAACATGAAGCAATGATGAAGGATGGCACCCGCTCAACTCTGCATGTGGAACTGCGACAAGCGAGTACCCATATGAGGGTTTAAAAATAGCGCAAAGCATCTATCGGGGTGCTAATGCACAAACACACAGTTCAAGCTAGGTCAGAGCTTGCAATATCAGTTTAAAAAAACCTTAACGTCTGTCCCCTTTTTAGCAAAGCAAGCTTTTCTACCTAACACTCAGTTCGTCGCAGAAATATAGCTTTTAATTTGATCTAATCCTTTTTACATTTTATATGTGAGGTTGTTCATGCGACTTGTGGAGACATTGCACTTTATATTGAGCGGATCTTACTAGAAAAGTTTGCTTCCTGACACGAGATTGAATTCTAGACTTTTCCGCCATATAGTCATATAAGCTTCCAATAAATGGTAAAGGTGTGTAGTTTGACGTTGTGAAAATTAACAAGAAGATGACTCTTACAAAATTGTGTGTTACATCCATTAGTGTTGAAAGTGATAGCGCATCCTGGAAAGTTGTGCGCCGGGCTCGGCGCTTCATTTTCTATTATAACAAAGATAAATTGAATTAATCTGAATTTAGATATGGGACACGAAGCATATAGAATAGTTTGGCGCAATACCGTGAAGTGAGACTAGCGGCTACGCAGGTATCGAGGAGGGTAATATTGAGTCACGATAGGAGTCCGTGTATCTATGCTAGGAAAAAGGTCCAGATGTACTCGTTAGCAGATCCGGCTGCGAAATACCTGAACTCGGCACTGTGCCTTTATGATAGAAAAGCTAGATTAACCAAATAATAGAAACATAAGAAAACATTATTTTATATTCAAGATATATCGAAAGCAGGTAAAGTTACTTAAGTCGCAAAATCGAATAATTATTATGTGCCTACCTAAGAAGAAGATGATGCAGAAATAGATGTGTTTTAAAAGCCTTAAATGCTAGTTCCGATAAAAACAGCGCACTTATAACCGATATATTCCAGCTACCCATAAATTGCAGTTAAGCTAAGCACTATTTCTGTGCTCTCAATAAATTGTACCGGAAGCCAATAAGAGATCCGATATCAACATACGGCCCCAACACAGTGCTTTTAAGCATCAGGAATGCTTGCTGTAGCAAGAAGAAATTAGGTATAAAGCGAATGAGAAAAATTGTACCTAAACTAGCAAATTGTGGGATTGCGGACTTAAGCGGCAGAAACGACACCGACAAAAATATTAGAGAGAATTTAAAAAACAGAACAGCCGGTAAACCCATCTCGACCGAACGGAGTTAAGATACCAGTGACAGAGAGTAGAGAAAACACGATCACCGCACCTCCATCAGATAGGCCTGGCAGCTCACCGACCATATCGTTGAGATTTCTGGCTTGCGAGCGAATATTTGCATAACCAGATACAAGTGAGGTGTTGTTGCTGACGGGTGTTGTTGACGAGCCTTTGTTGTTGCTTGTGTTATTTTCCATTAACATATAAAATGTATGCATTGAAATACAGTTGTTGTTGTTGCTGTTGTTAAACAGTGCCATGCTCAGTTTATTTGGATGTCTATGAATATTCGAGTATGTCTGGGCGAAGGTGAATGACAGACACAGGCAAATATATTCCAAGGCAAGCAGTTAAAGGCCACGTTGAGCAGTGCAATGTGGAGCAAATTTTTTTTGTATGCCGCCATCACTATGTGCGGCGCCTCAGTCACAACTTTATAGTCCGACAAGTCAACCTTATAGTCCTACCTAACCTGTTTTTATGACGCGCCTGACCGGCCAAGACCGGACCTAACTGTACGAAATACCACGTGTCGGTCGTAGTAATTATTCAATTCTCGGTAAAAGGGCAGACTCATTGACATGGCACGGGCGACAATTCCTCAAGATGACGGCCGATGTTTCGGCAATGTTTTTTTTGTTTTGGCATGTGACACGACCAAATGTCAATGAGTGTCTGTTGACGTCGTCGTCAGCATCATTGCTATTTGGAAGTGTACACAGTCGCTTTAGGTCCGATGAAACATTGTTGCGCCTTGCACAAGACACCACATATGAAATGTACCGTTGGTCATATTTGTCAATCAACTCGTGACGTACTGACAATAATATATATATATATACCTCTGGTGGAGAAAACCTATATAAATGCAGTAACGAGAACGCAATGACGATAGAGCATTTAGATGACATCGTGCCACAGGCAACTTAGCCTATTACGAGCGTCTAAGAGGTGGTTGTAAGAGCGTTAAAAAACATTGCACGAAACTAAACAACGCAGCTACACCCTGTGGCAAATGGCGGCAATACTCGCTTCAATAAAAGCAACGAAGTATAAAGTTGCAGGTTAAAATTGCCTGTAAAATGTAAACAAAAATGCACATTACCGAACACAAATACCGAATCAAAATTAGTGCAGGACGACGCTCAAGACGTGCCGCTATTAATAAGACCGGTCGTCCGTGCATTCTTGAACCCCCAGGCCTCTGCGCGGAGGACGGCAGACGTCCAGATGGTATGACACTTACACCATTCGAGCGAGGCTAAATGCTGGTTTGAGATGCAACTCACCGACTCCTTAGTCCCTTCTATGGTCAGTGGCCGCGCATCCGAAGCTGGTTATGCAGCCCACCTTGCGGAGACTAACAAGTTGAGAAAATACTCATCAATCGGCTATCCCCACGAATTTTGCCCTATCGCGTTTGAAACCCTGGGTGCCCCTGGCGTTCGGACCAAGCAGCTGATCCGCAAAGTCGGCACCTTGTTAAACCTGCCATACGGTGATAACAGGTCGTCGTCCTTTTTCAAACAACGCCTGGATCTTGACATACAACGTGGAAACGCTGCCTCCGTTCGGGGCACACTTCTGAAGTGGTCTTGGCCTGGCCTCATCCAAACGGACACGTGACAGTCACAATGCGCGCCTACTAGGCGCATTGGCTTAGCTAGTCTATTGAGATAAGTTTAACATATACCTAATGTATTATACAGAAAATAAACGTATACTATGCACTAGGTTTTATACCGAACCTTAAGCGTAGTATGTTGAGGAGATTGTGCCTAAACGGCAATCCAACGCGCTTTAAAAATCAACAAAAACAGCGAATACAACCTGTCGAAAATTTGCGACGTTGAAACTTGTAGAGCAGGCTTGTAAGTGCAATGTCTCAAATGAATGCTTTTTGCTCATTGGATCAGTTAGATCTCTATTTCGCGTGAAGATGTGATGCTGTGCCGCCACTCAACTGATATGTTTTTATGTCTAATGTATTTATTGTCTAGATTTGTTAAAATTGGGCACATTGATTGTTAAAATTGGACACAAATGACATTATTATTGAATTGCATAGATTATATGTTAACTAATGTCGATTTCTCGGTTTGTTTCATGTGTATTGTGACTTCAATTTCGATTTCAATTAATATTTTTGAAAATTCATTGATCTGGTAGTGTCCAGTTTCTCGTCGACATTTCAGTGATAAACCAAGTCATTATCGCTCACTACTATTACTGGGTTCGCCGACATTGGTCTTTTCGGGAGCTGCGGCTAGGGCTTTTACATGTGCCGTTCACTACTATCACTAGGCTCAGCAACATTACTCTTTTCGGGAGCAGCATTTATGGCTTCTACATCTGCCATTGTGAGCCTCGTACGCTCGTTATCCTCGTAATGCCTTATTTTTCTCTCCCTTCATGTGGGTTCCACGAACTGTTGCCGATCTGGTTTTGATTGAAATAGTAGTGTTTCATCTTTCGATGTTCCTTATTGAGCCCCGGCTTATGTGTCTGGCCTTTCAACTGCGTGTTTGGTTTCGCAGACAAAGTAACAGATTATCTAAATACTCGTTTGACTTCGGTTACGTCGTTTCCGTTAGCTGTTTATTGAGCGGTGCAAATTGTTGACTCGAAACGTGACTACACGCTGTTTGCGATGCAGTTTGAATTCGACGTCAAATGTTTGTGACGAGCCGGTTTGCTGATAGTTATGTAATTGTATCCGTCGTCTGCGACACTAATGGGCAAATATTACCAACCCGGCTATATCAATTTAGGTTCCCTGCGATTCGTCGAGCCCGGTGGCGTGGTGGATTAAGTCTCCGCCTCGCAACCGGAGGAGACACATAGGTGCGCGGGTTCGAACCCCACCGCTGCACATTTGTATTTATGGGGGTCCGTCTATGAAGCAATGTGAAAAACAGTTCCGTGGACGTTAAATCTTGGCTGAGGGTCAGCCCGAAAACTTTATTATAGGTTCCCTGCGATTCGGTACGGAGTGGCATACAGTTGCCAGTATTCTGATCTGCAGGCCTTTCCGGTGGGCTATTTGATGTATATGAGGTCATAATCCGTCAGTGTCAGTACGGCGCGTCTGGAAGTGGTATGAAGCATTTTGGTATACTCTAGTTCTTACTCATATGCAGACGCAACACGCGGTCTTGCTCGTCTTTTCGGTATAATTGCCAATCCATGAAAAACTTTTGATAGAGCGACTAATCTTTTTCGAAGGTTTCCACTGAGGATAGTACATCGTATTCGCAAACACAATATGTTCTTCTCTGCTGTTTGATGAAAATGACCAACAGATTCGACGTTCTATGGTAGACGCTCGAATAAAGCTGGTATATGTTTTAAGGGTCTGGTTGGTCCTATTATGTAATGTATTTGTCTATATGTATTGGTTTTCGTTGTGATCTTTCTCCTTGTTTATCCTACAGCGTTTAGCATAAATGCTCGCCGCTTCTCCCCCCCCCCTTCTTTCATTGTGCCAAATAATCTGCACTGTTATAACTGGCTGCGGCACGGGCGACAGTGAATACCTCTGGCCTAACGTACGGGTCTAGCTGTTCATTGAATCTGCTGACTGCTACCTGCGCATAATAGGTGCTGTGACATGCCTGGTATCTTCCAGCGAGTTTTGTCACGTTTACCTTATTGTCTACCGCTCTTGTTCGACATACATATACTCTTTGATTGCGTTTGCAGAAGGTGACAGTTCTATCACAAAAAATGCGCACGAAAATGCGAACGATTAGACACGTTGTATGGCCCTACAGGCACAACTGAGCCATTTTGTTCGGTTAATTTGCCGGTCATGAATTGCGTTCTACTTCCGCTGTTACCAACTTGGCGTCAGTGGAGCAGATACGTCGCAATACAAATGTAACTGCAAGTTTTGTCACTGCTGCTGCTGCCACTGTTGCTTCCGTTCGTGTTTGTTAATAGTCTCTCGGTTGGCTCGATGGTTAGCCACTGTTTTAGTGTTGAGTGGCCTTCGCCGAGGACCTTCGTGCTGGTTGTAATGGTGTTTCTAGCAACGTACTACAAGACCTCCAGCCAAACCGCCAGTAGGAGATTTGCAGTGTGTGCTGATATTTTACGGTACTTAACAAGAGCAGTGAGTTTGTGCAGCGTTTTGTTGCAATTCTTACACACTGGACGTTGCTGGTGTCGCCTGTAGAACATGTCCACCGCGGGCAGCAC
Source organism: Dermanyssus gallinae (assembly GCA_003439945.1). Classification (NCBI taxonomy): domain Eukaryota; kingdom Metazoa; phylum Arthropoda; class Arachnida; order Mesostigmata; family Dermanyssidae; genus Dermanyssus; species Dermanyssus gallinae. The sequence goes on from QVRM01004523.1 coordinate 199,578, forward strand.
AGGGAGGCCCGGGGTGCCTTTTTTGTCGATCGACACGCAGTCGCAACAGTGTCAGCAGCGTCAATGTTCTCCGAAGTCGACACGTTACAGGCCAACGCCGAAGTGGGCAAATAGGCAGACTCACTGTGAACTCAGTAATGAATCCTGTAGCTTAGGTGGCAGTGAAAGATAGCCAGTAAGAGGCAGTGATGGTATATTTAGACTATAGGGGTTGCCGTCGTCGTCACGCACTGACCCGTACTGTCTATTAACAGTCCAATTTCGGGTCCAAATCTAGCACGCTTCTAGTAGCGCGCACAGAAAACGCATCCGCAAGGGCGCCGCCATCTTGAAGTGTGTATATACATACTTGTATAGAGAGGTATCACGTGTATATGTAGAGAGGTATAGGGAGGGATAGAGAGAGATAGAAAGAGAGATAGCAAGCAAAAGAGAGAGATATAGTTCTGTTCTCTCAATTACGATTAGATGTGCTAATTGTAATTACATGATCGTACGATTGGCATGGTAATTATGGCAGTAGTTCACGTGTCGACGGTAAGCGACAACCTTCACCTAGCGGCGTTAATTATGTAGCAGCTCTGCGGACGTGCTTCTGCATACATTTAGTAAGAGGTGGCCGTTCTCCTGACTTGTGTTCACAATGACAGGGATCATGGTGACGATTGTGCGTGAAACCTACTAGGTGTAATATACTTGCCTGTCTTTATTAGGAACAGATACGCCTTACAGGAACGCCGTTTCGTCACATTAATGTAGACTAAATGAAATGAAAAGCGAATTCTACAGCGATGCAAGTACCGCACCGAACGTCGTTGACATATGTGGGTTCCTTGTGGACTTCCTTGAGCTGAATTGTTGCATGCAAAATGCAAAACTAGTTGCGTATTTGGACAAATATAATTGCTCACTGAACGACAAGTGATTCCGTTGCAAATTTAGGAAAGGGCATTCATGTGGTCAACATGCCTAGAGGTTATGTGTGGGTGACCTTGAACGCGGCGGCGTCATTTGTGGTTTAACCACCCGTCCCCCTTGCAAGAACAAAATGTTTGCAGACCTTTGCATGCTTTAGTGCTTCGACACTGTGCAAGAATTACAGGCTTTCAGTGCTCCACTAAACGCCGTCAGCTTGTGTCAACTCAAGCAAGCGAATTCCCACCGACTCTGTCCGACTTACTTTAGCTTATTTAGAAGTGAACTTTTGGTTTATTCCGTCCGTTAAGTGACATTTGCATTGGTTTGCACATGCGTTGTGCCTCATCGACTAATTGCCGTTTAATCGTTCTGGCTTTGTGCGATTTGTACCCTCCTCCTATATATATATATATATATATATATATATATATATATACATATACGCCGTTTGTTGTCGCCTTTCTTGTTGTAGCCGTCATTGTTTACGATTTAGGTATGTACCTAGCAAGGAGAGCGTAAAACTGCTTGTACGAAGTGAGCGTCATTAGTGTCATCAAGCCACGTTGAACTGTTTTCCTCCTCCCATGCGCTACTATTGTTCCCCACTAGCAAAGTCTACGAGTGTTGGCAGTTGCGGACCCACTCGGCATATGGTCTCGAGGCCAAGGCCGCTTACCTCGGTCAGACGAGCTTTTCAAATCCTCCTTCGTTCCTCGGTCGTCGGCCCTTGGGTCTCGCCCCCGGTGTCTCTAATCTTTCCGATCATTGTCGTTCGCTTTCTCCCATTTGCTCTCTTTCTCCCTTGCTTCCTTCTCCTTTCTCGCGATGCCCTGTAATTTATTGTTAAACAGGATTTAGTCGTGGATCCCGCACATGTCGAGTGAAACTTACACGAAAGGAGCGAGGCGTACCAGGGGGCGCTTAAAGGTGCATCGTCCGTCATTTCTCATGGTCACGCCCCCTTTGCAAACGACGCTTTCCCGCGAGCGAGCGAACGAACGAGCAAGCGAGAGGGGCTGGCTTTATTTTGGCTGCGCAAGTGGCAGTCTGTGACGACGACAACGACTACACCGAGTACAACAACACCAATGCTTCAACAAAATTAGTACCAACAACAACAACAACAGAAACAGCAACGACAGCAACAAAAAACTAAGATTGCCACTATACTCGCATACTTATACACAAACGTAGACGCACCCTCACATATACACGAATATATGTATGTATGTATATGTGTGTGTGTGTGTGTGGGTACATCAGGAATCGGAGCAGTCGGAAGTTCCGATAGTGGATTTAATGGCCGACTCAGCTGGCTCAGCTGTTGCCGGTGCACGGGCTGTCGTTGCGTCATTTGTAGGCTGGGCGACATTCAAGCTGTTGCCCGCTGGGCGCCCGGCCGGCCGGCCGCCCGCCCGCCCGCCGGGTTTTTCTGTCTGCTTACCTACTTTCATGTTTGAACATTTCGTCGTGTCGTTAGTTGACGTAGCAGACAGGCTATTCGTTCGACGACTTGCTTGCTCGGGTGGTGAATGGAATGGCTAGCTGATCCGCATGATGACGATGATGATGATGATGATCGCACTACACCAGCCCACATGATCTACCCCCGTGCACCCTCGGAAATGGAGTAATCGGAGAGGGCCGACTCGATAACAGCGAGAAGAAGAAAAGTAACCAACCAAAGGCCGCGTGAGAATCTTCCGTGAAAATCTTACAGCCAGCATTCACGCCGTCGATGTCGTCGTAGCCGGAGTAGTATTAATAAGTAGTAATAATAGTGGTAGTCGTAGTAGTAATAATAATAAGTAGTAAGAATAGTAAGTAAGAATAATAATGGTAGTAACAAGAGCAAGGTTGTATCAGAATGCACACCATATAGTTGTCGGTGTTGCTTAATGTAATGCGACAATATGTCAGTATTGCTACTCACCCAAACAGTACGTTTAGTGGTGCTGTAACATCGACATCACGACAACGACAGCACTAACCGGCTGCTAAAGACGAACTAATGGAAACGTAGCCTAGTTATTGACAGGGTTTCGTTTATTGCCAGGTGCCTGCTTATAGTCTGTGCACACGTATGTTGCGCTATACCTCGCGAACATATCGATAAAATATGCGTCACGGTTCAGTTATGTTCGTCTAGCGCGTTTGGGCTATACCTACTGATGCTGAGAAGGTAAACAGCCCCATATATATATATATATATATATATATATATATATATATATATATATATATATATATGCGAGTACCGAGGCGCTGCCCCAAGAAAGCCGCAGGTATGTTGTCTCCGGTTGCGAGGTTCAGCTGCTCGGCGACCCTGTGGAAGAGTTTGACGCCACTAATATATTTCTTATATTATTATATGCTCACCAAGCCCGTTTTGGCCGTACGTACTGAAGAAGGCATATATATATATATATATATAGAGAGAGAGAGAGAGGGGGGGGGGAGAGACAAGAGCGTGTATTTCCTTCTGAACAGCAGTACATATGCCCAAACGCGCTTGGAGACCATATTTATATATATTGACGATGTCAACTGCAAACTCCTCCACAGGGTCGGTGAGCAGCTAAACCTCGTAACCCGAGACGACCGATCTGCGGCTTTCTTGGCGTAACGCCTCGATCTTGACGTACAACGCAGGAACGCGGCATCTATCCAAGGCGTCAAGCCCGGTGGCGTGGTGGCATGCGTCTACGCCTCGCGACGGGAGGAGATACATAGATGTGCAGGTTCGAGCCCCACCGTTGCACATTTGTCTTTATGGGACTCCGTCTATGAAGCAATGCGACAAGCAGTTCCATAAACGTTAAATCTTGGCTGAGAGTCAGCCCCGAAAGGATTTTTATCTGTCCAAGGCACACTGCTGAAGCGGTCGCAACACGCTCTATAGGAGGCAGAGCAATATTTCCAGTGCTACTTATATCCTTAATAAAAGTACTTCGTTAGGAGTGGTAGAATTTGTTCAAAAATAATGTTTCCCAATGCAGTGGGGGCGTGAGTTTGAAAGCAAAATTACTAACATCTGCTATACTGGTGTAGATAATCAGACAATCTTCATGAAAGGAGTAACTGCGGATCGATGGATAAATCAGACATGTCGTCGTGTTTGTCAGAAAATGGTAGAAACGGTTCTGCATCGTCTAAAAGAGTTTTCATAATGGCTACAAAAAAGCAACTAGTCACATTGAAAACAGTTAGCATACATTAGGGTTCTGGGATACCCTAGATATCTCAACATGTCCGGCCCTCGGTGCGTTGAATATATACCACACGGTGAGTTCCAAGCCCGTAGGGGACGGAAGATGGTCTGGAATTAAAACAACCTCCTTAAAAAAATTAATTCTAGGGTTCTGGAATAGATATTTCTCTAATTTTCACATATACTAACTTAAACATTTTGTTTTCCGGACGACTCCTGGAGATGTGGTCACGTAACGTAGGAATGCCTTGTATACATTATACGGCAAAAAAGAGCTTCCGTTTCGACAAAACGTAAAAGCTTCATCACTACTTAATGACACAGCTCGGCCGTTATTACGCGAGAAGAAAACACCGTGCGCCAAAGTTGTTGTTTTTAGTGCGGAGAGAAAACGCGTGGTAGGTAGCATGGCTCAGCCGTCTAGCCGTCCTCTATATACATATACAAACACATATTAGCTAAACATATGTGTCTCCCTGGTGGCTGGCCCCGTCCCTGGTGTATCCGTGTGTGGGTGTCTGTAATACACCTCACGTTTGCGTGCAATTGCAAGAAGATTCGTCTTATCTAATTAGGGCTATATTAAGCGGACCTAATTAGGAAATGTTTAGACGCTGGTTGCAATCATAGCAGTTGTGTTTGTGTTAGTCGCACTAGCAGTTGTTGTACTAGTATTAGTTAACGTAGTTAACGATAGTCCAAAATGTGACACTTCGTCAGTCGCTGTACTTTCCGACAACCGCTACAAATTACATGTTCTATCTAGTTAATGAGTGGGCCCATGGTTTGCGTTTCGCCCGCGTCGCAAAGAACGCAAGACTACTACGATCCAGCCTCCTTCTTCTAAGCAATCCTGTATCGTTGCGCTATTCCTGCCGTTGCTGCTCTTAGTAGGGTTTCTTATGGTGGAGGTTCTCTTAATAGTCGACTCAACTGAGTCGAGGTCAGCGGAAATGTATGGATAATTACATAGAAACGCGTTATTCAAGGTCTAGTAAAAGCATTGTAGGTGCACAGCTATATGCGTGTGTGCAGGCTTGACTTGTGCGATGCGTATGCACTCATATATATTTATATATAGCCCCGAGGTTGCTGTAGCTTCATAAAAACCTCTCATTGACCTAAATGTAAAAGGCGTTTCTGTAGGAAGCTTATTCACGCGGCCAGCTCCATATTTACATAAAATGCAGACATGAGTTGAAGAAGAGATGTACCTTTGTAAGCGTTTCAAGAGGAGACATAACATCAAAGTACATTACATGGAACTTACACGTACATTCGGCCTGACCGTATTACCTCTCCAACAACAGAAGTATGCAACTGTTCCTAATAATTAAGTCATGTCGGCTGGCAATAATATAGCTGGCAGTTGTCATCTATAATACACGCCTTTTGTCTTGGGGATCATAATTGATTGCCCGTTTGTAAAGTGGGCATGATTTCTTAGCTCGAAATAAACCATGACGTGTTCTCAACGATACGTCAGCAGAAGCACACAATCGGTTAATCGTTAATCGCCGGGCGGGTAGGTATCATATATATATATATATATATATATATATATAAAGGCAAGCACTGCCGAGTGTGCAAACATATTGCAAATGATTAATAAATCATCATTAAATTTTATATATATATATATATATATATAACAGTTAACAAATGTGTACATAGTAGTGCACACATGAGTTGGCTTAAAAACTGCAGGTAGTTTTATTAGTGCAAAATCCTTTTGTTCAAGTCTTAGTCTTATGTTAAGCTCACTCAGGCCAATATAAATACTACACGATTCCTTAAACGAAAACAGGCACAAACGGAACATATTATTGTTTTAAACTAGTTATTGCATATTTGTGAACTAGAAACATATGCTAGACTTTAAGCCATATGCAGATAAAGTTCGTATAATAATACATATGCAAATATAAATACATGCCGCCATGTCAAGTAATAAACTACAGGATAACTCTCAACGTGACAATTATACGCTAAGTTAAAATATTACACAGTCATTGTGATCGGGCATATTTGATGTGATCTTGATCTTTGTCGGGCCCGTCAACAACACGATTCAGGGGCACACTTAAGAACACCTATTATTTCAGAAGTGTTGTGCTGATGGGGGTGCAACTCTATTGCGTGCGTCATTTGAATTCAGCGCCTTGTTTTTTACCAGGCTGTTTAGTCTTGCCCGTTGCAATTGCTATTGCATGACGCCTGAATAATTGTGTATGCTAACCCCAGACACGCGTGCACGCAATCCTGTGTATTCAGCCTATCTTTTTTGGTTTGACGCCCAACTAACTGACGCCAAGTAAGCACGTTATGCTTGCCTACGTACATTTTGATCAAGAACATGTCGATCGCCTAATTTTTGGGCTAGTCTACAAGCGGAGCAAGTCACTCTATATTGGTAGACACTAAGGACGATAAGGAGCAGACTAAACACGGTACATCACGAATCGGCGGTTTTGTCCTCAGCTGCTTTTCCGGTTGGCGGGAAAAAATTAGTTAGGTGTCGGAGCACACGTTCCTAACAGTCACGCCAGAGTGAGCGGTTGAGTTCCTACGAGAGCTATCGGCAGCCTCGTTAGGGGATGAGTGACCCAAATTCCTATGTACTTTCTCCCGTTCTCTCTCCCTCTCTTTCCCCCTTATGTCCTTTCTAGACAAGACAAGTGATGGATCACTATGCGGCTGCAGAACCGCTGGGTGGCGGCACACGTTCTACCGAACTCAGACTTATGCTTGCATAAAGGCGCCGGGTAGCAGGGGTGTTTGCTAGGGGAAGTAGAGGGGATAACCCCTTCTTCTAACCCACGGAAAACTGTGGTTACGCACCAAGAGCAGTCGCAGTCGTAGCCAAAGTATGTAGCCGGAGTAGAGTCAAGTAGTTTTAGCAGATGTAGGTTTGTGATGATTGTGCGCATACCGAGATGATTTTTGTAATTGTTGTAGCCGCCGTTATTGTAGTAGCAGTAAGAAGAGTGGAAGATGTACCGGTATAGTTTACAGTGTCAGTAAGCAAAATACAGTAAAGTTGTGAGAAAGGCATGGCCCTCTGGCATGGCAGTACTTGCACATACTGGAGGGACGTCTGACTGCGATTTCATCGTCAGGCCGAATCAAGCCAGTGTTCGTTTCTGAGACTCCCACCTAGATTTTATTTGTTAAAACACATTTTATTTGAAACCGGCACTTTGCTCGCTTCCTCCGTTCGCCTTCTCGCTCTGACAAGCGTCTCACTTCCGCGCGTTTGCGTCACAACATGGTTGAATTTACAAGCCAGATGGTATGAGCAGGTTTCGTATTTGTCGCGCACCGCACATCGTGCAGCCTGAATGCACCACGTGCAATCACTAAGAAACGACCGCAACAGTAGTCAGGAAACTTACGACGACAGCGACGTTGTTCACGCCGGGCGTGATTGCAAATCCCCACGAATGCGGCGATAGAGGAACGAGCCGTAATTTTCATCAGGGCTTTTCTGATTCATCGTACGCTGCCAGCCTGTCCGTTTGAGATCTCTCCGAGCTGGATTAAAGCGCCGAGCAGCGGGCACCCGTTGCCCGCGGCCTGGGCATGGAGAGCGTAATATGGTGGTGATTTGTGGCGGGCGCAACCACACGTTTGAGACGGGTGTATACACGTCTCACTCAGCCCACCCCGTGTGGTCTTCTCCATGTCTTTGTTGCCTTCGTCGTCATCATCATAGTTCCTTTCTTGTTTTTCCTCTAACTTCTTTCGGTACAGACAGAACCGTGGCGGGTAGTGATCTACCCGCTTTCACGCAAATAGCGATCCCGACCGGAGTTCGTAGGCAGACATGTGATAGGGCAGACGACATTGTCGCAGTCGTCGCACCTCGGGGCACTGAGCAACTTAGAGAGGTTTCGGGGGGGAAGCTTTGACGTTACACTTTGACTGCCTCGACCTGCTACGTACATACGTGGTAGTGTGCAGCTTGATTTCCTTCGCTCTATTCGCTCGACGTGGGTAGAAGAAAACGGTGCCTTCACACTGAACGGTGCGGTAGCGTCCACAAAAGCCACCTCACAGCAAGTGACAATTCAGTCTGTTGGCGAACGAGGGAGCGAGCCAAGCACGCTGAAGAGATCGAGAGATCTATCTACAGCACGGCGGGGAGATCTTTTTGCGTCGTTTCAGGCAACTGGCACCCCTAAGTCTACAAGCTCGCGCACACCGCGTTACACCACCTCACATGGAGGAGCGGGGTCTGCTCGCCTGTGTGGGTAGCCATGCCTAGATCGGCACAGTACGACAAACCTCGACACGGCGTGGAAAAACTGGTGAGGGTAGGTAGGGGTTTGGTTGAAACCACATCATGATGAAAGTGACATAAGAAGAAGAAGAAAAGAAAAAAAAACGAAGCGGTAGAAAGCGAAGACGGAAAGAAGCAGAACCACGAGAAATGAAGGAAAAACCGAAGATGAACAAAGAAGAGCGAGACGACAGTCCGCGGGAAAAGGAAGCGGGACCACAGAGAGAGACCATGCCATACACAAGCCATGCCAGCAGGAGACGAGGTAGCTGAGCTGCGGCAGAGGTAAGAATCTGACTGGGTCACCAAAGGAAAATTACAGCCGACAGAGCAAAGAACGCAGAAAGAGAGAGAGGGAAGAAAGGGGGATAATGAAAGAGGAATATATCGAGAGAGATGGGGCAGGAGAGACACGCCCATATAGAGATCGAGACGAAGAACGAAATGAATTACGGTAGCCACAGCCGCCTTGCTGGTGGGGGGGGGGAGCCAGCTAAAATCAGTACTACAATAGAGCGCACTACCTAGTGCTGTTTAGACGCTACACCACGTCTGCCATGGCGTGCACGTGGCCCGCACCCTATCCGACCCCCGCTTGCCAACGGGGTCGTTCATGTATGCTTCCAACGATCAGCAGTAGAAGTCGTAGTAGAAGTAATAGTACCAGCGATCGTAGTACCGCCATTGGTAGGCAGCACCCCCCCCCCCCCCACGAACCCAACACGCCTCGGCAAACCAAAACTTATTCGTTGTTCGACCGACGAAATAAACCCACCTGTTAGCGGCAGCAGCAGCAGAAGTGGCCGTGTTGAGCTCTTTTTTATGCCCGCATGGCTGATTGCCCTGAACAAATGCGAATGTTTAATTAAAGTTTGGTTATAGTAAGAATTTTTTGCTGACGTCACTAGAAATCAGAAAACTCCAAACAATGTTATATTATTATTTTAGTTATAATGATTTGTTTATCATCAGTAGCTCGCAATTAAAGTCATTGTGAAATGTGCAAGAATTTTGTCAAACACGTTTTCAGCCCATGACGCTCACAAGGGAGGAGCCAAACCTGTGGTTCACTCGGAACGGGAGCGCATGCCGAGAGTGACACTGCCGCTCACAAGGCTCGAGGGTTCGCTTTTAGATGTAGTGACGCCGTTATGAATGCCGTTAGGGGGAAATAGGAGTCTCGCTTCCTGAAAAGCGGCTTGTTTATCACCTGGTAAAGCGTGAAGACAACAAAGTGACCTTACTCTTAACCTAAATTTAACATTTTCGGGCAGACCCTCAGCCAAAATTTAGCGTCCGCAGTAAGGCATGATTACGGGAGCACGAGGCTACATGAGGAGCATGACTGCAAAATCCGCTTTACTTGTAGCAACTACTAAAAATAGCCTTGCAAATCAATACTGAAAACAGCAGGCTGTTGCCCCAGTCCCGATCTGCATACTTGTGTCTCAAAAGTTCAAGCATTCGACAATTTTTCGAAGCACAGCCGGTCTTCGGACGTAGAAAAGGGGGCTAGCGTTGGCCTCATCCGAAATGTGGTAAGGCATATTATTCTCGATATTATAGGAGCCGTGCATGTGTTGGTTTTCGATGCTACCAGAAAAACATTGCTATTATTCAGGCTACCCAAAGCAACTGCAGGCACGGTACGGTGCAACCAAGCAAAATCCATCAAGCTTCAGTAATGTATTTTGCCAGTGCATTGAGTCATGTTTATGTAAGACGCTATGCATCTTTGTGGTCCGCAGACTTAGCAAGGGAACGATGCGCCAGAACTACGTGCGATATACCAGAACGACAGTAGTCCGTTGCACTAACCCCACAACTGCGGGCGAGAACGAACTCCACTTACCTTGCTACTCCGGAATTGTAAGTAAGCAAAGTCAGGCCCTTTGCAACCCCCCTGGCAGCCCTTCAGAATAGAATGCGATCACGCGGGGGAGCGGCCGTAATTTACAATGCCAAACTCCACTATATTGAAATATCATACAATGAAAACAACTGTGCGGTGGCTGCAGGACAAAATATCAGTATATTTGCTATCTACTTAAGTCCGTTGAAGCGACGCCGTCAGTGCTAGCATTAGTTTACTGTCCTGAAGAAGTCGGTTTAAGAAATACGATGATTCTCCACGATGATCTCAATTACTCGCTGGACAAGCAAGCTAATGCAAAAACAGAGATATTTACTATGACGCTGGCATTTTACACATGTAGGTGATATTTCAAGCACGCCTATATTACTTCCCAGGGCAGATTCACTCTAGATGTCTTCTTTACGAGTGCAACGCATCTTGGCTTTGGAGACAGACAGACAGACACGCAGATAAACGATCTACTGCAGGGTCTATTCCGTCGGGGGTCTTGGCAGCGCGGTATCGACATTTGCGTACTGGCAATTGTTCTATTTCTGAACTGGGGCTCGCCAAAAACTAGCCCGGCCCTTCCACACAACTAAGGTTTGACATGCCATACGACGGGCTTCGTTGGAGAAAGCAGCAGGCATTAAACTATACGGCAGACGCGCATCTTGCATCCGTGTCTTGCTGCTCTTTTTAATGAGGCGCTGAAGACTCTCTGTCTGTCCTCAAAGTCGAGACCAAGCCTACTCTGTGTTTATTTTAGAAAAATGCGACTCATTGGCTCCTTCGTCGTTTTGTGGATGTGCAAAGATGAGTACACTATGCAGACTTCTCCCTGAGATAACGGTTCACCCTCACCAAAAGAGCAGCACTGATTTAGGAGAGGCCGATCTACGATGTCAGCGTGTGATGTTCTTCTGAACTGCATGGGACCGGACGATTTCGGGTTAAAGAGGCGCATCTCTGCGCAGTATTTTTAGACCTTACGGCAGCCTTTGATACAATGTGTCGCGCAATTATTCGTAATAAGCTGACTTGTGAGGAGGTGCCTAACAAACTTTCTAAGACATCTACGAGTAATACTCGAGACGGAAGGGGTTATGAAAACAGGACTGTCGTTGTCATCTTTAGCAATCCCTGACCACATTTTAGCGGCACGTCGGCCGCAATTTCCTAAAGATCAGTATAGATACAACAAAGACGACAAAGTTGCTGAGGTAAGGTTGTGCAGAAAACAATACACTCCGCCTATAATCTGAGATGAAGAATACGTACAACGGTTTCCACAGCTAAGAACAACATTTACCAAGCGCATGGAAAAAACAGTCTGTGAGGAATTGCTGTCCCTTGGCAGAACATCATACGCTGTCGTTGGAGCCAGCTGCTAGTCATTTCGAGCTGAAGATACTGCTAATACACTCGTATAGAATAGAAGTCGCTTGGCGTCATCTAACTAAGTATAACGTTGGACCCTTTGACGGCAAATAGCGCCTTCTGGGCTTCTTAAAGAATAAAATCGTGTTGCATTGTACCAGCTTTAACAGGCATATGTATTTGTTAGTCTCTACACCTCTTCTTAAAGAAGCCCTTCGGGGAACACACTACAACCTAACGACGGATGTGGTCAAAAAATACTTTAATGGTTTGAGCAGAAACTGGCTGAAATAGACGTGCCGTTGTACGACACACTAACAATAATATCGAATATCTGGAAGGACCGGAATTACTGAAATTGATACCTGATAACTAGTTTCGCAGCCCGTGGCTTCTATGTGAAGATATGCAGGGTGCAGTTGCACGATTGGCTTACTGGGTGCGACCCGTAGTTCCGACAATGGTCTTATGTTTCGCCGCTATGTAAAAACAATGAAGATATTGATAAAAGAAACGTCCAACCAATGTATAAACCAGCCAGGGTATAAATATATATATATATATATATATATATATGTATGTACCTATTTTAAGGTTTGGTAGAACTCGGCAAGAAAGAATGTTTCCCATTGGCAGGAGGGGCAGAAACGTCTTGTTTAGGAGTGAGGATAAATTTTATAAAAATAGTTATTCTGCCATAGTTGTGCGAATTCTACATCTACGGGAGAACCAGTCAATTCATGAAGGAATCGATCATGTGTTAGGCGGAAAATTCAGCATAATCTGGATGACACTTGACGCAAGCTAGCGAAAGGCAAATAGCAAATTAGAAAAAGTTATTACGCTCAATATATATATTTATATAAATATATATACCTCAAGCATATATTTATTTAACTCATAACAGGATGTCAACAATTGTTCTCCAGTGAACGCAAAATACTAAAAAAGTACCGCCGTTGCGTTACTACGTTGTATACCCAGAGACAGCCTTTGCCGGAAAAATTCACCAGCGCGTTAGGCTGTTAGGATCATCTCGTCAGATCAACAGTAGACGTCTGTATACAAAACTACGGGTTCGAGAATACAAGGGTAGCCAGAGGACCTTAGAGCACGAGCTAGAGTATCATTCAAAGCAGCGTGTTATGTCCTGCGGCCTAAGCTGCGGATGCAGGATAAGTCAGGGTGACCTAGAGGTGAGACCTTATCGTCGCAGCTGCACTCGTGTTCCTCGACTAATGAAATCCAAATGCAAAGACTAACGTAGATCCTGACGACAAAGTTCGCTAAGAGGGTTCCAACGGGAGCACTTGGTAGGACATTAAGCCATGCACCAGCACCATTAGAAGAAACGGCTCGAAGCCGTGCTTTGCTCACCTCGTCTTCTACTGAATTAAGAGGATTGGCTAGTCGCATATCCTCTAACGGCGCGGTTTTGGGAAATCGGGTTTTCAGGAGGAGGATGCGTTCTTAGAGACATTCTTTGGAATTCTCCAGTACGCCACGTAACCGTTCGACAGCTGGGGAATCTAGTATCAAGGACGCCCTTTGCCATGCACTCGACATTAATGCGATCACCGAGCGATCTGCGACCGAATAGCAAAAATCCTAAAAAATCGATATGTCGTTAGGTATTACGTCAGCTAAAGCTTTCACATGCAGAATCATAAATGCTTGCCATTACGACAAGAAAGGTGCGCCCAAAAGACTATTCATAGTTGCCAAGTAGCTAAGCTTTTTCGACAGCCATATTGAAAGCAATGACATGCATACTTGTAGGAGAAAAGATCAGTATAACTACTTTTGTAAATTTCACCCTTACTCCTAAACAAGACGTTTTTGCCCTCTCCTTCCATTGAAAAAAATATATTTTATTGCCGAGTTCTACTAAACCTTAAAATGGGTGCATACGGGTATGAAAGCATATGCACACCCTGCTTATATATGATGACTCATATGCACCCTGTTTATATATATAGATATAGACTCTTAGCCGCAGGACAGATTCCATTTTGTACTCCCAATGCGGTGTATATGAGGCCTGCATGACTAGAGGAGGAGGACGTAGGGCTAGACGTGACAGCGAAGAACATTGATCGACGCTCACCACCAAGTGACCTAACAAGCGGATTAGGCCAGGGAGAAGCGACCTGGCCTCAAGCAAGTTACGCCCACCAAGTTCGATGAGAGTCTGGCTGAGCATCGACCTGACCGTTAGGTGCGCTATGTTCCATCCTGCACCCACTGGCTTCCTGCTCCCTGAGAGAACAACTCCGGGAAGGGTTTTTCAGAAGTGACGGCACCTCCATCCTCGTCGTTGTTTTGAATAAACGGCCCCAGCCCTCAATAGGCAATTTTACACACCTCAAATCGATTTGAGAAGAGGAATCAAGTTGGCCTGGAGTATCAAGGGGGCAGTGGTAGCACTAGGAAAAACGAAACGCCTGTGGACTAATGACATGTGCTGCGCATTGTTGGCTTCTCTAGTGTTCCTGTATAGCTATGACCCTATATGCAAACGTACAAGTACGAGTTTATGCCGTTACATACGCATGTCTACATACATACATGTTTATATGTGCGTATTGTGTCCAAAGGCCACTAAGGAGCTTCATGATGAGCTGTGTTCGGTCCTGTTGAGCGTCTCGTCCGCAAGTCCCGTCGTGGTTGTCGTTCACCTGTTCCCCCCGCACCGTAACCTGAAATGGTGTCTAGTTGCGACTTGTCGTTTATTTCCTCATTCCTTTTCTCCTTTATATATATATATATATATATATATACAGTCCCCGAAAAAATATAGGGCCACCCATTTTTGTTACATTTCACGCATTTATTATAACCAATCATGTAAAGATCACAGTGATACATGCTCACAGAGTAACAGCGGAAACTTCTATCGACATTTGGAGTCTCGGATTACCTTGAACCACGATTTTCACATATGGCACAGCTACACCGCGAATAAATTATAAGACCACTAGCAAGATACCTGTTTTAACAAATTAATTAAGCGGAGTAACGGCATTTGGGCTAATTTCACGGCATTTAGCAACTATACTTAATACTCAGTGAACTTTCCATTAAGTCTGATAACCTCAAAAGTGCGGTTTGGTATAGTGTTAAACAAATTTTGGATGACATTTGCAAGAGCTCGTCCCAAGCCTCAAAATTGTTTCTTATCGGTGTAAACTTATTGTTCGAGCTAGCTCCACACATTCTGGATCATATTAAGATCAGGTAAGAGTGCAGGCCAGCGAAGGACTTCAATGTGACGTTGGTCAAACCAGCTTGCGATCCGCCTGGCGGTGTGAGTCGGGGCGTTATCGTGCGTAAAAACGAAGTCTGGCCCTCCCATCAGCTTAAAATGCGCCGATTGCTCTTTTAGTAAATCCCCGTAGCGCGTCGAATAAACACGACCATCTAAAAAAACAATCGGCGACTTTGTATAATACCCGACAGCAGCCCAGATCACCACTGAACCGCCACCTGAGTGACGTTTAGACAAAATTCGTTTTTCCTTGCGGACTTCAAGCAAATAATAGTTACATCGATCCGGTTCATCAAAGTTAAACTTTTTTCATCCGAAAAAAAGCACTCTGTGTCACTCAGTGGTCCATGACATCGTATCGTGGGCACTCAGTTGTCCATGACATTTTATCGTGGATGAAGTCAAGACGAGCTTTCATCGGTCAGCGGTCAATCGTTGTTTTTCTTGTGTATTTTGCCAATGTGTCTTCCTGAGGAAGCTTTGCACATTTCGCACGTTCGTTTGCACGTCGGCCGCCGCCGCAATCGCCTTCGCCGAGGGCGCAGAGTTCGACGCTTTCTTCAGAATTGCAGGTGGTTTCGTTCCAAAATAGAATTTGGACGCCTGAACTCTTTTTTACGGCGTATTTTTTATCTAAATTAACAAAGTTATTTACTTCTTAGACACAACGCCTTAATTGACGGGAAATTTTGCGATCAGAGAGGCCGATGTTCTTATAAGCCTTGATATGGGCCTTTTCTTTACCCATGAGGCGCCAGCCTAAGCCTATCGTTTCAACAAAGAAAAACTTCTGGTAGGAGGTCTGCCTTTGTTTCTGCCGAGCCGTTAAATGAGCCCAAACGTTGTTATTCCACTCAATTCACTCGCTAAGACATGCATCTTGGTGGTAACTTTATAATTTTTTCGCAGCGTAACTGTGCCAAATGTCGAAATCTTGTGTTTTAAGGTAACCCGATACCCCAAAGGTCGATAAAAGTGTCCGCTGTTACTCTGTGAGCATGTATCATTATGATCTTTACACAATCGGTTATAAGAAATGCGTGAAATGTGGCAAACATGGGTGGTCCTATATTTTTTTCAGGGACTGTCTATATATATATATATATATATATATATATATATATATATATATATACATACATACATACATGCGTGTATTAACACTATACTTGGGATAGACGAATCACAGTAGTTTGGAGAGAAGAATATTTTAAATGCTTTGCAACACGCTTTGCTGCAAAGTCGAGCTGCTCGCAGGTTACGTGCTGCGGGTCTATTTGCTTAGTTTATACAGCGAGGCATTAAATGTTATCGACTCAGAAACACTCGTCAGCCAGGCAAACTAATTAATGTCGATCTTTTTAGAATACCATTTAGCGGTGCCCCATATAAAGCACTCAAATATTTACTACAGTATGTAAATACAGCTTAGTTACTATGTCTATTACAGTACTTTCTATATTCTTCCTTTATATTTAGAACGTTCATCTAATTAACAGTATATTTTAGATTGGTTAAAGACGCTTAGATTGCCTGTTGTACAAGGGCAATTGTTTAATAATTACTATGTCATATAGCTTGATTTTAGGGCCATTCCTCAATGCGGCTAAAGCATTTGACTCAGTCCGTCAGGAAGGTGTTTGGTCACTAACTATAGATGTCAAAGCAGTCACAGGCTTTCCTCCCCATTTGAAAACCGAAGTCTCCAAGTGAATGAAGGATTATTTTAAGGCATTTTGGCTACTAAATGTCTTAAAGGATTCACTACGTGACGATAATGGCAGGAAACCAAGAGGTTGCACAAAACGGGGACAGCATTTGATTTGATGATTCTCCGAGTTTAGCTGCGATTATATTTGTTGTCTTCAAATCCGTGCACAACTAAATAACTATCAATTACAAGAACATAAAATTTAACACTCTACTATTGGTTGTGGTCAAGTCATCTTGGATAGATCATGTTCGAAAGAAAGGCGCGAAGGGGTCTCTGCTAGCGACCCCTACAGATTCTAAGGCGAGCATGCGAGTGGCCTTGGGTTCCCAATAACTTGTAGCTACAGTACCGGTCTATGTGATAACGCATGCTTACGGGGGACATTTGTGAAACCTCTTCTAAGTTATTGTATAGCAGTGCAAGGAGACACGTAAATCACAGTGATGCAAAAGTGCAGGTAATTCAAAACGAATGCACTTGGCCTTAAGTGGTAGCGCTTTATTTTGCGCATTCGCGAAGCAACCAAACTCTGAGCAACGATTGCCTTTTACCCACTGTGCTGAGCAGACCCGGATAGGTTGAAGCCATCGCCATTTTGAGATATAATGCAATGTTCATACGGCGGGGGTCTAGCTTCCCAGGCGCAGTTTCAAGAGCCTAATAAAGTTTCCCCTATAGTATCAATAATGCAGATACTTTAAACTTCAAGAGGGAAAAAAGTTCTATCTTGTTGCCTAATAACCTTAAGGGCCCATAATGCATTGCATCAACGGCCGTGCCCACATCCTATTACATACGCTGATTGTTTGTTGTGCGCAAGGCTAAATAGGCACGGCCTAATCATGTTGCTTTGTGTGGACGCAACTAATGTCACGTATATTTTTCGCAATTGAGCATAACGCTTTGAACAAGCGGGTTCGATCGTGCTTAGAACCCAGCTATACATGCCTTCAAGAAATAGGGTTGGTCAGAAGGGGAGGGGTGAAATAGTTGTCACAGTGCCGAGCGATCTGCGACCGTTTTTTTATTGCATATTTGGATAGATTATACATAAGATACGTTAATGTAATAGGTTAATTTTTTCACCATTATGTATGCATTTACGTTATATGTGTATACATTAAGATAGAGAGAGGTAAAGGTGTTGTTGTATGCTGGTTATGTGATGATCATGACGACAACGGCTCATAGAAACTCTATAGTCTACGACCGCTGCTACCTGCTTCGCAGACCTTCTCATGGCGACCAAGACACTGACTAAACTGCACAGAGAAGGTCATACGTTTGGTCCTGCGATAAAACCAGCAAGTGTGATGTCTTTGAGAGAAGACAGAGAACAACAACAACAAAAAGATATAACAACAGTATGCAACATCTGCGACAGCAATAACTGCAATGTTAGAAGCAGTAAAAAAGACAGCTGGCCACAGCAATAACAAGCGCGACATCAAAATATATGTAGTTGTGCTTAAAACAGAGCTACATCTCTACGGTGATGTGATTCTTAACCTCATAGGGATGTCGTTTCCATTTCAGATATTTACGTGACTGCACGATCGTTTTGTTTTTGTTAAGAGATAGTTTATATTAAGCCAAACAAATAATGTAAATACAAAACGTAAATGGTATATATATATATATATATATATATATACAAATTGTGATTTTTTTAAATTTCAGAAACTTTTGATTGTAAAAATTCAACTGACACTACTAAAGCCTGCCGGTTTGTTTTGCTTGGAAGGGTCATTCCGCAGATACACACGGATCAAATTTCGCGCCATTGATGGCAGTATTTATTGTTTGAGTTTGGTTCAAAGAAATGAAGAAAACGAGGTTCGGCGACTTTTGTAAAGCCAGAAACAGAAGAACAATAAATTTGCGTAAGTTCTGTGTTAAGACCAATTATAGCTTCTAAAGTGGTCGAAACGTTTCGAATTGCTCATAATAATCAAGGAGTATGCCCGTGTATGCGTGGTACTGTCGATTTCGCGACGCACGTGAAGAGACTGGAGATGACCCCCGTTTGATAAGACCGTCGGACGTTAATAACAGAAATAATTGTTCGTGATATTTTATGTGATAAACCCCGAATTAATATCAGGGGGACTTGGGGATATTTTATGGAGTCTTGGAGAACAGTCCTTGACCGACAGTTTAACGCACCGGCGCACATATCGCTACATAGTTTGGACTGTTTGTTAAAAAAATTGATTTGTATATTTCCAAAACCTACCTATATGCCGCACCTAGATACTTGCGACTTTTTCTGTTCCCAGGGAAACTGAAACAATTGAAGGTAGAACATTTCAAGACTACAAAGGAGATAAACAAAAAAATCCCTGGAGCAACCCAACTCGATTCTGAAAGACGCGTTTCAAAAATGTTTGAAGGGTAGGAAAGAATGTGGTGCAATAAGAGCATTGCAACAGGTGGGAGCTATTTTGAAGGGAACGATTAAAGAAATATCCGAGTTTTTCGATCTGTATATATATGTATATAGCATCAATAACTAACTAGGATGATTGAATCTTATGAAATCATTTAATTAAAAGCTTGTCGATGTCGGAGCTACGCTGTTGTAGTTGCTCTTTAGTACAGCTGTTATAATTGATTTTGTTAGAACGCATTATATTTACTCTTCCGTGTATTCGTTAGACACCCTATAGATTTGATTTTTTATTCATTTCCGTACAACAATTCTGCCTCTATTGACGACGACAGCGCGCCTTTGCGCCGTAACTTACGTACTGAAACCACCAAAGGTTCGAACGTAGTAGACGCCCATTTTCGAGTGTGTCCGGCCGAGTGCAGTTGTGTTCTGCGCCTGCCGCTATATATCGGCGGCGCCTTTACCACCGTAAGCCCCATGTCGCAGGCCCACCCTTATGTCATGTCCATTAAAGCTAGCGTGTCCATTAAAGGGCGTAATGAATACATTTGTGTATATCTGTACGTACGATATCTGTGCGTGTGTGGCTGCTTTCGACCGCACGCCTTAATGGGATCAACGGTCGTACACGTCTATCTATTTATTGCCTTTCTTCCCTGCCATTGAAGGGGACGGGGCGATCAGCAATTATTATAACAACAACAACAACAACGACGACGATCATGTGTGCTGTTGTGACACGGTTGCGCCTCACGTCTCCGCTGTTTCCATTGTGGTTAGTGCTGTTCTTAGTCAACGCTCTGATTTCGCCTGCTTTTAGTCGCTTGAACGGCAGCCAATTCACACGCAGCTCTGTATTAGCGGCAACAGCAGCCCGCACTGCATGTTGGTGCTGTGGGCGCTATACGACAGACAACTATGGCCATCCTGCGAGGCCACCAACCAACCCCATGGCGCTCCCTGGCGTGCTACCTCTATCGAGTATTCATCTCTCGAGCATAATTGTGATCTGGTTAAACTATTTACATTCGACTTCGCCCCCCTCCCCCGTTCCCTACCGAATTACACAGAAATTGTGTCACAAACAATACAGACAACATACGCACGCTCGTATGCAAAGGGGAATTAGACGCACATCGTCAGATACCAACACAGACGGTGGTCGAAACGATAGTCCATAACTGCGCGGCCATGATTGGGTGATGTTTTGGGGTTTGGCCGCTATCAGCTCCCTGGCAATCCTACCGGCGTCTTCACGGTCGTTACGATCGCGCCAATATGGCCCGGTGTCAAGACTGGCGGTAGCATGTGGCTCCAGCAGAGTCGCAGACGGGTCCGCTTTGTCTACTTCTACTAACACCACTGCTATTGTTAACTACCCCGCTTGACTACCCCCCCGACAGTACTATATGTCGCTCGTACCTAAATAGAATCACGCAAGAAATAGACGAGGACACTCAAATCACAAAACCAACGTATATCTAGCCTAATAAATGTCCTGATGGGATCATCACCGTCGTCGTGGTCGTCAACATTGTTGTCATTGTCGAGGGCGACGGGTTGCGCTCCTTAGCTTGGAAGAAAGTTATGTCGATGGCCAGGGTGGGGTGCCCAGCGATGTTTAATGTCCGCAGAGCGATTTAGGTAGGTAGGTAGGCGATATATATGATTGTTTTACGACATTGGGTCTCTATGCAGAGAAACGGAGAGAAATGATACAAACCAGGGTAAGAAGTAATAAGAGTGAGAAGGTGAGAGACAGAGGAACGCTGTGGGAGGCAGCAGAAGGGCAACACAGACTGTCAGAGGTAGACGCATGTTCCCCAACCCTAACATACTGAACACGCTCCGAACGGACTGTCAGTATACGCTCAAATTGTCAGCCGAATAAAAAATACACAGTGTTCACCACAGTGGCATACTAGGAAAATAGCAAGCGTGTGCCAGCACGGTCAAGTCGTCTAAAGCCGTCCAAGAGCCTTCAGGGGCGAGACTCCAAGACACTGAGAACGCGAGTCTACGAACGCGAACGAGGCAGGAATCAGCAACTCCCGATAACTGGATGAGGGCAAGCTACCTGGAACATAGAAGCCATTTTGTTGCTCGTTGCTAACGTACCAACAACTACGGCTACCGTTGCCGCGATCATAATCTTACGAGAGAATGGAGGTGGAAGAGATACACCCAGAGAGATAGAAAGTGAAAGAGAGAGAGAGTGTGTGGGGCTTTTCTCTGACGCATGCCCTGTATTCTCCTGATCCCCTGTCCTCTCAACCATATTCCTTCAACTCCAAGCGGGACCCCACTAGCGCCCAATGACTTCATGGCGGCTAATACTGCTTGTATTCTTGGCCTTTCGACTGGCCGGGCGGGGAGTATACTTGGTAGCCAGCCGCCCACAGTTGAGCCGCCCTGCAGGCCCAAGCCATCGCAACACAACGATGGCCCCGTCGCTCGCTAGATGGCAGGATAATTCGCTTTGCTTCTCGTAAATATCTTCCTCACACCAACGTAGCTGTCTAATTCAGCCGTAGTGTAGGAACAGGCGCTATAGTAGAAGCCAACCCGTGGTAGCAATTGTAGCAATAGTAAGAGTTACAGAGAAGGCAGCAGTGGTTGTAGTCACAACAGCACCACACCAATGACGGCATATGTACTGGTAGCGGACCAGAAAGCATCTAACAGGTTACTTACTGTCCCCTGAGACAGCTGAGCCCTTCCTTTCTTATTCCTCTCACCCTAAGAGAGCGAGAGCGGGCGAGAAAAATCCATATCACTCTCTCTGTTTCTTGTAACCTCGCACCTCGTATGTCGAATGCTGACGCTGTCTTTTCAGGCGCAGTTATGTAAGAGCTGTTTAGCCGATCAGTTTCTGCTATATGACCGACGTGGCTTGTTTGACATAGACAGGTATATACTTTGCCGGCAGTGCTAGTGATAGTGGTTGAGGGATAGTCGTAGTTGTAATGCAAATACTAGTAGTGGTTGTAGAAGTAGTAGCGGTAGTCGCATTAGGGATCAAACTCGGTTGCCTTCAGAGGAAGATTCACCACAGGCGACGAGGTGGGACGTAAGGAGAAGCAGTCTAGGCAGGGCGCAGGAACGACGAAAAGAGAACCGCCGATCAACAAGCCAAACCAGAGGTTGGAGGACGACAGCGAGTACAAGGAGAACTTCAAGCAGAGAGAGAGGGGGGAACAAGCGCGAGTGCAGAGGAGAACAATGATGAAGACGTCTCGTCGTAACGTAACGGGGTGGGCCGGCATGCCGTAAGGCCACTTTGAACGCATAGTGCTCATGAGGCGGGGGGGGGGTGGCAGGTCATGGTGAGAGCAGCGAGGTATAAGAGCTGGGGCTCGTAGTATTAGAAGTAGTATTAGCAGTAGTAATATCAGTCGTTGTAGTAGTAGTAGTCGCTGGTAGTGGTAGTGGATGTCTCGGCGGTTATAGTCGGTGGGGTGGCGTAGAGAGATCGAGCGGCCGGGAAGGGCAGGGGGAGTGTATGAGCTGCCTGATGTGCGGAATTCAATTTGCCGATAGATAGGGGCCGCCTGGGTGCAAGTACTAAGGCTTCTGCTGCGGCCGCAAAACGATGGCTGGTCAACTCTCAGTGCATGGGTGTGTGTGTGTGTGTGGGCAACGCGCTGGAAGACGACATGGGGGAGCAAAGGGCGCTGCCGTAGCCGAAGCAACTGCGGTCTGCGGTCGCCACACTGCCACGAGGCTGCGATACGGCGGGTCCTAACGTGGATAGGCAGGCTTCCTCGTGCTGCCCCCGGACGCCTGCGGCCATAGCTGTCAGCAGACAGACTTTCCACTACTCTCTTCAAAGACTCCTGAACAGCTAGCCAGCTCTCGGCCCTCCCTTCTCGTTCAGCCTGTCTACCACATACGGGGCGTCGCACGTTTCGTGTTCTCTCTAGGTATCTATAACCTCTCTTTATCTCTGCCTCCTCTCTATTTATCTTATATATATATATATATATATATATATATATATATATATATAATATTTTCTCGTTTCCCGAACACTCATTACTACTACTAATACTGTAAACCCGCCTGCAGGGCCCCAATCGAAGAGCAAGGTAAAACCGCCGTCCGTCTGTCCGTCTGTCCGTCGAGCGGCGCTGTCGGTCATTGCGGCACTTTCGTTGTCCTCGTCTTCATCATCCGAATATGAACTGGCATGGCAAAGAACGTCGAGAACGAGATCAACCGGGATCGACGATTCGGGAACCTATTTCCTCTCAGTAAGCTTAGAGATGGCTGGCCAACTTTGCAAAGACGAAAACGACCGGGAATATTTGATCTCATTTCAGCACTGCGTGGTCCTGCTTGTCGTCGTTGTTGTCGGTGTCCCTACGGTCGTCACCTGCGACCTGGAGTTAACTGCAGCAGCGGAATCACCACCAATAGACGGCCCCCGTGTCGTCCTAACTTCTGCCCCGAAGCGCCCTGACGTCTGCCCAGAAGCGCCCAGGTAGCCGGCTCTTCCACTCTAGCCAAGTATGCGGCGCCCCTTTCAAGCAAGCTAAAAGCAAGAGGCGAGCTGACGGGAGAAGGCCAAGAGGGACGCATAGCAGGATAGAGAGACAGACTGAAAGAGAAATAGCCTAGTGAATTAACAAACCACTTTGCGGCAAATATGCGCCTGTGTCGGTCGCCGTCTGCATGATTTCGTATGTATGTATATATTTTGATTTTATTTTTGCCAATTGATTCTAGCATTAATTTAAGACTGCAAACTTACGGCAAATTGCTTTGCATTGGTAGGTATTGCAGCCGGGCTCAAAGATGGCAGTGTCAAAATTCAGCAGTCATCTTCCCTCCTTTGGATATTTCAGCAGTCATCTTTCCATCCAATGTCTTTGCATAGGGTTAGGAGGTCCCTGGGCGTAATCTGAAAAGTCAAAGCGTTGCCATTAAATGCGCTGGTTTGCTAAACTGTTTGTTTCTTTAATATTATTTTCCAATATAATTATGATGTAAATGATTAGATATATATATATATATATATATATATATATATATTTTTTTTTTTTATTATTATTCTGGATGACATTGTTAGCTTTCGTTGGCTGACGGCTTATTGATGAACGCACGTAACGTAATTATAGTGTTTCGGAAAGCCTCAGTACAAGTAGAGCGTTTTTATTGTCTAAAAGGGAGCTGAAATGCATTTCAACGTACTCAGTACATTTAACCAAGTAGTTGTGCAACTTAGCAATGAGATTGTTGGCAGCCTTTTGCTTATTAAATAACTCCTCGCATCTGGTACGCCTGGGATTATTTTGACATTACGGCGCTAACTACGCCGCTCTGACTAATAATAATAGAATAATGTTGAAATTAATAAAACTACATTTATCTAATGAATAGGCATTGCTAAATTAAGCTACTATATTTGAAAAGTACTCATGTTTATATGCGTATATATGTGTGTGTGCTACAGTCTAGTCGTAGTCATATATGTATTATTTCCAGTACATGTACTCCTGCACGGAGAACGTAACAAATCGCTAAATATACGGGCATTATTTGAATTTGCATGCGTTCATTTGGCTCTCCGCCAAACATACAACTCGTTTATGTATTCAAAACGGGCCACGGCTTTTCGAGTGATTGATTGCTTGTTCGTTGACTTATTGGAGAGTACATAAAAAGTGTCCCAGCAATTCTCAATTTGTTAGTTGACATAGGGCAGATATGTTTCCTTGATCCAAAGGTAAGTCTACATTAGGAGAAACATCTGCTGACACGCATTGAGGGCACCCGCACCGCAGACGCTTCAGGAACGTGTCTAATACGTCTTCCACTAATTATGTTATACAGTCAGTTGGGGTTCCCAGACAGGAGAGCAATATGTGAGTTTGGAAAGAGCAAATTTGTATAAAGACAAATGTAAAGTGCGTTGCAAAAAAATTAGCAACACATGTTTTTTGGTGATAATTTCGGTTTGATTTGTTTGAACGTTTTGAAAATTTAAGGCATGATGTACATGACGAAACACGAGTATGTTGTTAATTTCGTTGCAATCACACAATCGCTTCATACAAAAAGTAAAAAAGTGTGAAAAAACAGTGTTGCAAAATATTAGCAACAATAACATGCTAACAACACAGCTCTTATTTGTAAAGGATAATCGATGCTACAGCTGATATTCGATCCCGGGGATCAAATGTCAGGAATATTGTCTAGCTAACTCAATCATTCTATAGCTGCAAAATATTCTACAGCTCAGTCGTTGTGCCGAACTAACAGCGAAGCGTATGTTTAAATCATGGGTCGTACAAAGGATCCCTCGGATAACGAAAAGACGAGAATTGAGGCATATGCTAAGCTCGGTCATACAGTAACTGCTATAGCAACCAGATTAGGACGGCATAAGAGCACCATCAGCAGGTTCTTACACCCTGGAGTGAACCAAAGGTGCAGATCTAAGCAGTGGGCGTAAGCCAGTTTTGACTATTCGAGATCGGCGTAGGATCATACAGTTGGCTACTCATGACCAAATGTCTTCTTGCAGGATCAGGACTATTTTGGGAGTGCCAGTGCACCGATCCACAGTGTTCCGAGTGTTAAGTTCTGACAAAAACGTGCGATACGCGAAAAGGAAGCTTATGCCGCGACTGCAACCGAAGCACATTGTCGCACGGCGTGAATTTTCGCATAGATACCATCTTGGAATAACGAGTGGAAAAACATCGTCTTTTCAGATGAAAAGAAATTTAATCTCGATGGCTCTGACGGCTGTCAGTACTATTGGCACGACTTACGGAAGGAACCTAAATGGTTCTCGAAACGTGTGGCCGGTGGTGGCTCTGTGAAATATTGGGGCGCGTTTGGATATAATGGGATGTCTGATCTAGTCGCGATTGTGGGCCTAAACAATTCCGACAAGTACCAGCGTATCGTCGGTTCCCAGTTAGAAGCCCATTTCAGAAGAATTGGGGGACTTCACGCAGTTTTTCAACAAGACAACGCCACGTTTCATACCTCGGCTAGCACTATAGCCTTTTTTCAAGAACAAGGAGTGCCACTTTTTGACTGGCCGGCATTGAGTCCAGACCTGAATCCCATCGAAAATATTTGGGGACATTTGGTGAAGCAGATTACGCAAATGGTCAACAATATGATAATTTGTCGGACCTCAAAGAAGCTGTCCAGCAAGCATGGACTAATATTCCACTTTCGCACTTACAACAGCTCATTAACTCCATGAAAGACCGAGTTTACGATTTCATTCAGAAGAAGGGACGAAAAACCCGTTTCTAAAATTGAATATGTAGTTTATGTAGAATATTTGAGTCATACATTGTATGACTCAAATAAGTCATACAGCCCTGCTAAGAATTGAATACGCCGTAAGACGTTATTGTTGCTAATATTTTGCAACACTGTTTTTTCACAATTTTTATTTTTTTGTATGAACCGATTGTGAGATTGAGACGAAATTAACAACATACTCGTGTTTCGTCATGTTTATCATGTCCTTAAACGTTCAAACAAATCAAACCAAAATTATCTCCAAAAAACATGTGTTGCTAATTTTTTGCAACGCACTTTACGTGTAAAAACGAGGAGTCGTTAGAATAAAGCAGCGGGAGATAGCATTAACAAGGCAAGGCAGGGCAGCAACAAGCTGAGTCCTTCACAATCTTGCTAATGTGGATATAAATAGCTAGATTCAAGATCAAGCGTTAAAAATAAATAAATATGCATTTATGTAAAATAAAGTATCTAACCGCTGGGCATAATTGTTCTGCCATTTCTTATTATATACATATATATCATATGAGCCTTTGCAAAGTGGAAATGCCGCCTCTTTGCAGTGCACTACTTCGAAATGATCTGCGCCCAATCTAGACGAAACGGACACGTGATAAATAGTATACACGTCGCCGGAGGCGGTATATCAACGTAGTAAATTATAAACGCAAAATCGAGGCATTGCGTGCGGAAGGATGAGGACCATATATATATATATATATATATATATATATATATATAGTTAACTATGTATTCTTTCCAGTATGCGTACGCCTGCAAGGAGAACGTAACTACGCCAACGTAACTACTAGGCGGGTACTTTTGAATTTGCATGCGTTCATTTGGCCATCAGCCAAGCAAGCAACCCGTTTACGGATTCAAAACGGGCCATGGCTTCTGGAGTGATAGATCGCTGGCTCCTTAGGTTATTGGAGCGTACACCAAAAAGTGTCCTGGCAAATCATACTTCGTTAGTTCTTATAGAGCAGATATGTGGCCTTGCTAAATATATATATTATATATATATATATATATATATATATATATATATAGCACTTAAGTTCCTAAACTAAACTTAAAGCTCATTAAACACATCATTGTATTATATTTGCCTATTATATATATACACAGTTGTCTGCTAGCAATTGTGATGTTCGGATGTTTGAAGTGATTGCTCCCGCCAAGGGCGGGCGAAGAACTGACGGTGTGTAGCCAAGGCTGTTTAAACGTGTTCTACGCAAGTTGTATAAATATCCCGTGCCCCCCTAACGATGTGCATTCTGTTCATATGTTCGAAGTGTTCGCTCCCGCTAACGCCGGGTGACACAACAACTAGTGGCGTGCAGCCAAGGCTGCTCAAAAGTGTACCACGCTCGATGAGTTGTCTAAACTCAGTGCCCCCCAACGATGCGGATTCTCTTGAGAGGAGAGCCCGTGACCCCCCAGGAATCAAGCCAGGGAACGTTGAACGGGTGAACCGACCGGGTGAACTAGAGTGGAACCTTGTAAACGGTGGTTAGCACACTCGGAACTGCAGAAGCGGGTTGCCAACATCGAGGCAATTCCGCAGCAACAGTTTGCCGCACCACTCAATTACAGGGGGGGGGGGGGGGGGCTTGTACGCTCCACGCTAAGTGACACAATTAGCCGGGAGGGAAGCGATGAAATACAGACAGCGCGGAAAAACAAGAAAGCACGACTGCTAGATGGCGGAGAAAGCGGTGACGTCGCTGAAGGTCGAGAGAGTCTGCTTGAGTGGCCAACAAAAATCAACCGCGCAGGCGCCAGGAAAATCTTGGCTTCTGCAGAGTTGAAACCTACGTAAACGCTTACCACCGATGTGATGCGTTAGGGAAAATGAATGCCGCGTAATGCTCTCTGTTGGGAGGGTAAATATCGCTGTAAGCTGCTTCCTACTTACATGGGATTTCGCGGCGGTTGATTTAACAACAGGATTTTCGGGACTAAACCTTACTACGCCAACAATCGTCAACGGTAACTTCAAAGCAGAATTGATTGTGGGGCCAATGATGATAAACCCGAGGTGGTGCTTTAGGTGAAGGAAAATATTGGTCTAAGTTGTGCAAACGCGCGTGAGGACTATACATATACAAGTCGTAAAAGAAACAACACCAACAACTTGTTGTTTTACAATTTTGTCAACCGTGAAATTATAAACCAACCAGTGTTGGCCGTTAACGATGTTCTCGGTACCTGGCGAGACCGCGCGGCCGAGTCAATGTGGGAAATGTGTATAATATTTACACCTAGCGGGCGGTTAGAAGATTAGCTTGATTCTAACAGTATACAACTTTTTAAAGGGTTTGTGCAAAGATAACGCATTTTAGTGACTCTTTAAATAGGTGCCTTAATGTACATTTGTCAACGGTTTTATCTATTATCTATATCT
Organism: Dermanyssus gallinae; assembly: GCA_003439945.1. Lineage (NCBI taxonomy): Eukaryota > Metazoa > Arthropoda > Arachnida > Mesostigmata > Dermanyssidae > Dermanyssus > Dermanyssus gallinae. The sequence goes on from QVRM01004523.1 coordinate 228,280, forward strand.
CTAAGAGAAAAGTACCGCGTGAGCCCCTAATCCCCTGCTATTTGCACGACGTATCGTAGACTGATTTTAAATGGCGGTAGCCTTGTTTACCTGCCATAATCGAAATGACCATTTTGCGCATTAATATAAAAATATTCGTTTGAAAGTCGAACTAGTTCTGAGGCATTAACCAGTTGTAGCGGCATATAATATCTACCCTGGCATACGTGCTCCATCGCCTCCGGGTCACTCGACGACTACATTCTTGCCTTTTGTCACTGGCCTCAATATCCTGCATCTCGCGTTAGAACGTTTGCAATCTGGAAGGCTGACTACTTATCAATAAACGACACATAGGGTATATTTAGTTTTACGGCACGCCTCAGTACAGTAGAGTATTGTATTGTCTAAAATAATGCTAACATGAATGTACATGCGCTCGGCATGTTTAAACAAGTAGTTGTACGTCTTAGCACTGAAGCTGTTGTGCTCAGTTGAAGCCGATTAAACAACTCCCCGCATTCGCTACGTCTGGTATTGTTTTAATATTACGTCGCAGGCAGGTAGATAACATTCATAAGGTTTACGTTTTTTATATAGTTTTCTTTGCACGCACTTGTTGTCATGATGTCAAATAACAACAATATAAATGATAAGTAATAACAGTAATAATAGTATTAATAATAATAGTAGCTAAAGTAATCAATTCAGTAAACATAGTACTAAAATTAACAGTACACCATTTATTGACCTAAATATTGTTGACATTATTATATTTCAATAGCTTATGGAAGGCTTACGATTCGCATATCTAACGCAGTTTCTACGTGTGCTATCCACTACTAGATATTTACATGCATCCACTGCAAGATGTTACAATGATGGTTTCATTGTAAGGACCCGCGAGGTTTTAAAGTTCCGTTCACTACCACTACATACAGAGGAGATGTCAAAAGGAACGCGCTTTTGAATGACGCTATAAATGCTAGGAGATGCTAAGAAAACCTTGTTCAACACGCAGACTATACCAACGTATTGAGCATACGGCATACGTGCATGTATACAATCATACAAAGTACACTATAGTTATTTTCTATTTTAAATAAAGCGTGTTAGTCATAAATAGTGGAAATAGTGTACGGTTCTCAATAATACAATTTGTTAAGACGAAATTTGAATGGTCCGGTCTACTCCGCCGTCATTCGTAGGGTGTACGTAGCTTTAAGTGGCTTTAAATGGTGTATAGTTTGTTTGCAGTCCCATAACCAAACATACCAGCTAACTTACTCATCAATATCAGGATATTCGCTCGACTGGTCTAGTGGCGTTCACCAATTGCGTCTCCGTCTGATCGTTACCCTGTCATACGCACCCCATTGCCCGCCCACCGGGTCTCTCTCGGAGACAGACGCTATTCACGCTCATTAGCCCCGAAGATCATTTCCTTGCAGTCCCCATTAAAACTTCCACGATTCCTCCCAAAGGCTCGCTCGAGACGATATATCGCGATTGCACCTTGCGGTGGTCTCTCTCGAAAATCTAAGTTTCGACTTTCGCAAGCCCTGCGCACCTCAACGCAAGCCCGGCTTCGTCTGCGTTCGCGATAACTTATAGTCACTGTGTCGGTCGGAGTGCACTTGCTGTAGAGCTATCGTGTACATGCTGACTGCATTTCTACCTGTCGTCCCTAGTGGCTGCATTAACCGAGAGTGCCACGCAGTTACTCTCGTTACCGTCGCTAGGCGCCACCCTCGCTCACGGTGTGACTAGTGGGGGTCATAGTCTCTAGTCTCGGAACACACGTCCGAAAATCTAGCCGCCGGCCAGTCAGGTAGGACGCCAGCATCTGGATGAGGGACGCAGCTGACAAGTGGCCAACAGATGAAGCGACCGCACCGTTCTGCAAATACTCGCTTGACTCCCGTCGGTGTTCATGCTATGCTGCGGGGCAAATGATATCACCGAGTCGATCGCTTTGCTCTGCTACAGTTACGTACACTGGGAGCCTTTGGCAGTTACAATATTCTTTCCGACCAACGACGGCCGGACACTTACAGTGTGTACGCTCACGGTTGTTATGCAGCCGATAGAAGTTGTTCTCAAATGTGCGTGTGTGAAGTAAAATCAAGACTAACGAAGTTTCACCTTAGAAGGTACCACTAGTTGGGCCCAGAGCTTTTAAGGGCACGATCTTGCATTAAACATTCACTCGGGTGAATGACCAGTGGTGTTCGTAGCATCATCTGTTTTAGCTGGTAAAGTCATTGATAGGATCGGGGCGAATATTTTGACAGCCTAGCAATCTATTCGTTTGAGCGGGCAAGGGCTCAGTTAATTAATGAGAAGGGAAGCCGGAAGTGAAAGAAATTTAGATGAATGAGTGAATAATGATTTATTCACTTTTTGTTTGTATTTTATTATTAGATAATTTTCTGTTCTCAACATGCTTTAAAAACGTTCACTTACACAACATTGAAATATGAATTAATGAACATATTTTTTTAATTGAGAACTTCTTACAAATATCAGTCCGAGCCTTCTTTTATTCGCCATATAAAGCAAGGAGTAAATTCTGCAGCAATATTTTATCTGCTACTGGCTACTAGTTCTCTCGACGTTTTCACGTCATCTGGCAGCCACGGTGGCGATAGTGGCGGCGCTGATGTGGGGTACTTACTGAGTACCTAGCTGAGAATTAGATAACCGAAAACAGAGTTAAGGTAACGCCGGCTTTTGGAATAATCATTTTTTTAAAGTCAGATTAGGTTCGGTATTATTTTATAGATTGAAACATGTGACCTTTCAAGTGCAAGGCAAAGCTCGGTCCCGTTTGACTATTTTGCTGCCTAATCGATAGCATCGATGTGCAAGATCAATTTGCACACACGTACGTAAAATAGTTCCATACGCATATAAAAGTACCATGCACAGCATTATCGTGCCCAGAGGGAACTCACTCTAATTTTGATGTCTGTATAGGTATATCTTTGAAGTGCATTAACATTGCTGCCCTTTGCTGACGCACACACGCACACATCTGGATCAAATCAAAAGAATAGCATGATCTTGTGCATAGCTTACTTAGCAGCAATCCTATTCGAGATGTTTCTGACGTATAGCCGCCTACCCTTCGTCGACCACACGTTAGCGGTAATTAACTAATTCACTAACTACTGACCATCCATACACCAATACCCGTCAGAATATGATTTGTTTTGTTGTTGCTATACCATTCAAAGGGAACAATGAGAACAAGAATAACAAGAACAACAACCACTACTAAACTACTAGCTAAGCTATTAGTCCATCTGCTAGGATTTTAAATGTAATTGTGATTTTTACGACTACGACGACAACTACGTAACGGTACGATACAAATGTTTCTGAGAAGAGCTGCCTGAGAAGTACACGCGGAGAACGAGACTCAGATAGAACAGCGGAGAACGACAGCGGGAGTGCAAGGCCCTCGACACAGTGCAGTGCAGTTAGGCCAAGCAAGCCATACGTCGCACACGTCGAAATACGGTGCTCAGACCAGCGGGGCCGCGATTACACTAATTGAACGCACTCCAATTAGATCGGGCTCAGCAGGGACAGGGCGAAGGATTCCGTCCGTCCGTCCGACTGTCCGTCCCCAGCCACTGAACAGACTCTGAGCAAGAGAGTGAGAAGGCGATTGTGGCTGTCTGTCTGCGTAAGGGAGAAACACTTTGTGCTCAAACCGAATCTCGAAATCGAGTATATATATATATATATATATAATCAAAGCACACCTCACACGGCACATATCGGCATTAATAAAACATCTACACCGTACCGTTTTCCCTCTGATCTCCCCCGCCACCCATAACTACGTAGTAAGTAGTATCCCACTATGGTGTCTGCTCGATCTCAATTGGAATCCATGGTGATCGATTTGAAGGTGCTAAATTTAGAATCGGATTCCCTAAGGTGCAACAACGTGAAACGTCGTTCTACGTTTAGACGTCTACTGGTGCATGTCGCCGATTCGCTTGACTTGAATCGGAATTGTGCTACAGTCCCGATTCTTCTTCAGTAGGTTCCTGCTTGCAGCGAGGCAAGAAACTACCCCGCCTTGGTTGGAGGTAGTTTAGCAGACGCGATGCAGCCTAGCCTATCCGAGGCTAAAAGTGCCGCAAAAATATATGTGGCGCACCGTTCACATCTATCCTCGAATAGGCGTTTTATGGGAGGTCTCCAAAATGCATACTGGCTGATGAATCGCTGACAGCTGTCACCAACTAGTGTGGGACTCACAAACCCACTAAATACATCTCGCTCCCCACCACCCAAGCTTCGAATTTTCTTGCGACATTTCTTCGAAGCTAGGCCGACTTAACAGAGCGTTGCGCACAGCATTACAGTCGAATACATTTGACCAAAGATAAAAATCTGCCTTCTTCCACGAGGAAGAACGCAAGTAACCACAAATAGGTGCCGCTCTATAAATATATCTCACGTCTTCAGACAGTAGGAGACGTGGCTGATTACCAGCGGCAATTACCTACCTAGCTCTTTTAAGCGGCATAAAGGAACGCCCAACTTGCTGTTCACCCAAGATATGGCATCGATGGAGTTGTCAAAGCAGAGCCTTTTTTGACGTATCAGGGGCGGCGATACCAGGGCGACAACCAGACTGCGGTGCACTGGTGTAGCTGACATTCCGCGAGAAGAAGAGGACCTGCATAAATTTGCGAAAAACCCTTATATAAGCTGGACCGTAATAGAATATAAAACGCTCTTATTTGCACAAGGATGGTGTGTAGATAAAGTAAGTTAAGTAAATGTATTTAACAAACAAACAGGTTAGAAACCTTTCTAGTGTATCCACCTAGACATACGTCAAACAAACATATTGCAGATGTGATCAGTGCGTGCAACTGTCTTTAGGTAGCCGGAGTACCAATTTCTTAGATAGTTTGGTTCAACTTCAAAGAAGTCGTGTGCTAGACTCGCTCATTGCAACTCAGCTAGCAATGGCACGTACTGGCTTGAAAGTAGTAATGCGATTTCTGGCAGATAATTGGCTTTCGCGGTTTGAGGAATACCTCCAACGACGCTCTCTAATAAAATGCTACTGTTTACCGCCTTTCAAGTAAGTTTAAAATATTTATTCAAATGCGGTTCTCAGGCTGGAGAGAGGTCTGCATCTAGATGTTTTACAATAAAATGTTAAACAATTGTACCAATTAGGAATAGAGGAGATTTGACTAATTGTGTTACATGAAGGCTGAGATCGAGCTTAGCGGACCCTTGGACACCACTTTTTACACTAGCGCTCACATAGCAATCCATTTTCACACTAGCGCTAAACGCCATTCACAGCTTGTTAAAGCCTTATGTGGCCAAGTTAGTTTTTCATTTGGCAGTAGAATTAAGGATCATCTGCGTATTCAAGGCATTTTATATCAGATGGTACATATACACCAATATCAAGTTTAGACATTGCATATGACAACGGAGATGCACAGCCACCTTGTACTACCCCAGAAGAAACGAGTGACTGAGATTACAATCCACCCTCACGCGAAACGACTAATTCTCTACATAAAAGCGAAAGCAGTTCACCGGTAATGCCTGTGTACCAATGTAATCAATTTTCGTAAGTAGCAAACTATAATCAGGCACGATCGAAAGCACTCTTATTGTCAAAATATACGCAGTGAGACGAGAATAGTGTATTTAAGAACATAGCTCACTTCTGCGACATCTCGATAAGCTGAGTGCACGTTAATCGATCAGCACTAAAGGAAAAATGGGATAAAAGAGCTTGTTTTGTACAAGGTTACTTCATATGCGCGCATAAAATTTCCTAACATACATCAGGAGATAGAGCACTGTGATGCACGTCTGTCATTTCCAACATATATTATTTGCCCTTTCTTGTAGATTTTTAGTAGAGGTTACACTGCATTGCTTGAACACTATAGGAACGACACCATAATTATTTCAAAACAATTGAAATCTCTCAAGAGTTGAGGTGGCTTACAAATGAATAGAGCTAACTTCTTGTAGAAAAAAAACAATACTGAATCTAGGGTAAACCTCAATTTGTAAATTTAAATTGTAGATCTCAACCTCAGAAAACAACATTGGCGAGTTCAACTGGTCGGGCAGTGAAGGGTTGGAATGGACACTTGTTACCTGTGAAGAACCGCTGACGGATTTATCGTGAATCGAACACGAGATACAGATGCAAACGGGCTTCCTAAAGGTTAGCTTTCTCCTCGGTATGTAGAGGCGGATTTAATCACAGGAAGCGACTCTGTGCCTTTTAGTCGAGAGATGGGGGGCCTAGCAAAACAATGTACGAGTCTCTTGTTAATAAGGTCAATTTTAAGCTAAGTTAGCATCATGCCTTTTTATTGCTTTTTTCATATGGTTAGTATACGTAAGGGACTCAAATGAATCAGTGACAATGCGACTTTCTAAGCGTGCGGTGCAGTCCAGAATATTTTGTCTGGGTCGAGACGTGTCAAAGTTTCAAGTGTACGTGTTTTTTAAGTAAGACAGCAACCGACAAAAGTTGAGTATATGTAATTTGCAGACGAAAATGATTCAATCTGCTATGTCAAGGTGTACAGCAATTTGTTCCAAGTCCAGATATTTGTAGTCAAGTTTCTCCGGACAAATAGATTATTTACAAGAATCAACTATTACCGACAAACTAACAGCTTTGTGATCAGATGCAACAGGAACAGCTACGACAGAACGGTTATCATCTATGTAAGGTTTAGTAGTAGATTACAAAAGTGATCATGGAGGTTAGATGGTAATGCACCATCACCTTTCATTGAGATATTTGTGCGCCCCGTTTTTGTCCGATCTTGGTCGACTATAATATTTTGTCTAAATTGGAAACCATGAAAACTAATTTAAGAATGACCAGTCCAAGTCGTAAATCCACGACTTCCCTGAATGCAAGACGATGGCTTTGCCACTAAGCCACCTTGCTCGGTTACAAGATCAAGTATTCATCCAGCATCATGTATCGGCATCTTAACCGCTTGAAAGAGACAATTTTTTCACCTCAACGGCGCGTACGTGTCGCGTGTGGCTCTTAGAAAGTTTTACTAACTTTACAAAAATGTGTCCATCGAATCCATAAACATCCGCGAGTTTAGCAACTTTTTAAACTAGAGGAGCATTGCATCTTTGAATCGGGTGGTTGTATCTCAGCTCTATCGCGACCTCTGAAATCAGGTCATTCCTGACAGCTCTGGGAGGGCACGTTTAAAAGCGTGCTTTCAACAAAAGGAAGTGACAAGTGGCGTCAAGTTCTCCCCGTTGCCACAACTGGAAACGATGCTGGGCGTTTCCGGCTTGTCGTTGCGGGAGGTAGCTGGTGCATCCCATGATAGAACATGATAGACGAGTTGATAACTGCCAGATCATTAAACTTAGAGTGCACTCTTTCAGGTGATAGGCGACAAAGGAAGGTCTTAATGACCGTGCCAGCGAAGCAGATTTTAGTGTTTAGTAGGGACTTTTCATCATTTTCGTTCGCAAACAGACACAATGACGAATAGAAGTCGTGTTGGGTGCGTAATTGCCAAACCGATAGTGAGCCCCAAAACTTTGGGTTGACCGCAGAGGCAGCTCAATTGAGCGTATAAAAGAGATGAAAATTGTGAATATATGTATATATATATATATATATATATATATATATATATATATATATATCATTTGTAAAAGCATACGGTGTACCTATATTGCTCGGTACCAAATAATGTTGTTACCTCAATATCTTGTTTACGGATTCTGCAAAATCACTACGTTATGAGATAATATTCTGTACGGATATAAACGACAGGCGGAATACGACATGCCAAAAGGATATCATCGTACGACAGGTATTTCAATGCCATGATGAAGCCAATCGATTTGTGTGTTGACTCGAGTGCCACTGCATGCCCTCACTTGCACATCGTGTTTCCCTGCCCGCAGAAAAATGGTAGCATAGCCAAAGGTTGCCAAAGCCCGCTGGCAGCAAACGACACTGACACACTGCAGAAATTGACACTAGGGGGATCTGAGTTGGAAACTCAGTTCTCGACAGCTAAACGTGCCAACGCGGGGTCGTCGCCGCGTATCCCATACTACTACTACTACATAGATTATCGGCGGCTACGATGTCTCCCGCTCATGAGACAAGGCGCTCGTTGGTCGCGCTGCTTGCGAGCCATTGTTTCGGTCAACTGATTCCGTTTCGACCGACGGTGATGATGTTGATAAGTACTATCATCGTAGTGATGATCATGACCATGGATTTGTGGCAATGGCGGAATGCAGAGGCTGCAATGGCGATCTACTTTCCTTCCTATCTATTCCACACATTGTTGTCCCTAGGGGGATGGCCAGGGCACGACATGGATGGGGAAAGCAGGCCTAGTCAAAGCAGGGCAGAGCTGGGCTAAACCGCGTCAATGAGACGAACGACGACAATGACGACGATGCATGAGGCAAGTGTGGTTGGTTCCTACTGTCTGTGCTCGGGCCGCCTGTAGCATACGTTGTGCTTCTTTAGAAATATCCTCGAACTGCTACTGCTGATGCTGATGCCCGGCATCTGTACTGTTGTTCGTTGTATATAGGAAGAAGACGGCCTCGCAACGACGGCGACGACGACGACAACAACAACAATAATAACAATAACAACAACAACAATAATGAAGCTGAGACCCAAGGCCATGTTGTCCATCCGTGGTCGCCTTACCACGAGCTACCAAGAGCTGGCCCGCCCGGTAGTTGGCTGAATCAAAGCGTTAGGGATTTGGCCGCCATTCCCCACTCATTTTCTCGCTGTCGCAGTTTCGGGAGTTCCAGTGGTGATTCTTCTCACTTGCCGCATCGGTGAACTTCCTCTTCTCTGCCACACAACCCCCAATGCCCTACTTCCTCCACTCTCTTCACGATCGTCTCAGCAGCAGCAGCATCATCACGACGGTAGTCGGCATCGTCGACTCGAGTCTGTCGACCCGTTTCGCCGCTCAGTATGCCTCATTCGAAGTGTATTGAGGCTCAACTGCGTTAGCAGAGCGAAAAAGCGAATGAGCGCGCAGACTTCGACGCCTCGGCCGGGGGGTTTACGGCGGTTTGCGGGAACTAAGGGACTCCCTACCACCCTATCGCTGGATCAGAGCCGAAGCCGGTCGAGGCCCAAAGCTAGGCTATGCTGCACCGACCCGCCCGTTGGTCCCCTGCCTTGTGAGATTCCGCTACTTCTGCCGCTGCTTCTCCTCCTACTCTCGGCCCCGAGGCTGGCGAGGCTTTCCGCCGACCCGCTTCCAAAACCTCACTTGCGCGGCGGCATCCGCATAGAGAAAAAGCGTCTAAAAACTACCACAAGGAGAGTTTGGTCAGACGGCTCCGTGGCCATGGATTTCATCGTGGTTGTCGTCGCCATACCCAGGCATTGGTCGGCAGATTCAGGCAGACCAAAGGCGGCTTTGCACTTCACCGTCGTCATCTCTGAAAGATTTTACAGTAGTAGCCACCGTAGCGGGTAGAACTCAAGAGAGACCCGTGAAGGAAGATAGGGTGCGTCAGGGTAAAAGGGGAGTGAAGGGGATTTCAGGGGCATGGGCACAACAGCTTCATTGGGCTCATCGTGCGAACGCAGGCGACTCGGTGTGGCCTTCCCGGTGGCAGGGCTCGAGAGAGAGAACAAAAAGTGAGGGAGAGAGCGAGAGGGAGATATGATAGTGATAAAAGGAGGAGAAAATCGTCGCATTTCTAACGAGAAGCATCTAACTTATAGTTGCGGACGCCTCTGGCTAAGAGAGGAGAGTTTTCGGTGTTTCGCGTCTTCCGTGGATTCGCCGCCGTCGCCGCCACAGCCTGAAGTGAGCCAAGTACGGTACCATTATGGCTCAGCAAAAGCTAGAGCAAATTCATTTTTTTCTATCTTTGGAAAGAAAGAATAGCTGGACCGAGTTAAGCTCCCTCCGCTCGAACGAGGGCTTCTAAATGGCAGACTATGTCAAGAAAGTACTTCGTTGTGTACTATTGTTGCGCAATGATTATTATCTAGACATACAGCCCGAATGCCAGGCTGTGGCGTGCATGTCTACATATACGGCATGGCAAACCTTTTGCTCAAACTACTAGGTATCAGTAGGAGACAAACAATAAATATATGAGTCTACGATTTTGTTTTCTTTGTCGATAATGACTGTAAGACCATAAAAAGGCGACGCTAAGTGCAGTTAGGTAAGTGGTCGAGGCAACGGATATCACGTCTGTGGTTTACCAAAAATTGCTACCAAGCTGCGGCAGTATTCGTTACGCATATGCTTGAATGAGACACAAAGGCGGTTATCGGCATCCTGCAATAAGGCTACGCGACTACAAATCAATGTGATGGCAAATTCGTATGGCAGACAACAATACAGATGAGTACGACCATGCGGATAGGCCACTTTGAGAAACTGACCTGACAATGGCAGCCGTTAAAGCAGTAGCAGTAACAACCCTTTCAAACAAAGAGTTTAACGTTCTTTTGGGGATTGCGCGGAACAGGCCTTGCAGGTTCGCGCCCTCCATGATTATGCTACTAGCAAAAGTAGTGAGTTTTCCTTTAAAAATAGAGTGTAGATAATATTAAACGGGTACAACGATACAGGCAGACAGTGAGCAAAGCGTGATTTAGCGTAATGTAAATTATTTTACCCCTATTCATAGTTTTCTAGCCATAAATCTGGTGAAATATATATAGAATTAGCGTTTATGCAGGGCAGGCCTCTAATAAAAAATAATAACAACCTCCTTGAAAATGCTTACTTTTAAACTATTCATAAAATAGGACCAATCTGTGTTTCTTAGAATTTTTGAATGCTACATTAGAACTACTTCTTGAACTTGAGTTGCCAAAACACTTAAATTATTTGTCAACTATGTTTACTAGTAAGTTCTACTCTATATAGCGGACCATGGCGAAGGCGACACACGTGTTTCTGATAAGCATCGTCTGTTATTGTCTGCTCAGGACCTTTAAAATGTTTATGTAATTTTCACAGCATACTTTGAACCTTCAAGATACACCAGACAGGTTGGGCTCGAGCGAGTATGAAGGCATTGTCCTGACAAAGTGTGTCTTGGCGTGTTGCCGCGGAGCCACCGTTGCAAACTTCACCGGATGCTTCAGTCTGAATTACTTTTTTTTCTTTCCAGTAAGTTGATAAACCTGCTGAACATTATGAGGTTTTTATCTGGGTCACGTTGCAAATTTCGTCGGATGCTTCCGCAAAAAATGTAAAGTTGCGCACTAGATTTCTTGCACTTCGTCGATGTTGGCAGTGCAATTGACATCTCACTTTCTCTACGTTTTCCTTGAACCTGCAAGACGTTTTGCGGCACGCCTATGGCGTGCAGGGATGCAGTCTATCTCTTCGTGCCTTTTTCGAATACGCAGCACATTTCGTTTCCTGACCCCTACCGGTGCCAACTCCTTGACATTCTCCGTCTTGGACGCTTAGTAGGCTAATGGAGCACAAGCACGGCATTTCACCATGCCTCCATCGTGGACACAACTTAAACCCAGCGACCGCCAACGATTTCGAATAGACCGTAGAATCACAGCATTCCGCTCAGCACTTAGCGAATGCCGGCGTTAAATGCGCACTCTGCTGTTAGCGCCTAAGAAACCCTTCTATCGAGCTGGCACTTTGGCTGTTGCACTTCATTTATACAAGGTGTTTTATCACTTAGAAACGTGCATTTTTAACGGTGGTAGAACTTGCTCAAAAATATTTTTTTTCAATGGGATGGAGGCGTTAGTGACTGCCGGACACAGATCAGCCTCTATTGTCCCTCCCCTCTTCGAAGTAATGCCAAAGTAATACCGAGCCTAGGAAGTGGGGAGAAATCCGGGTTTAGTGGGTATGTGAGTCGCACACTAGTCACGCAGGCTGCTACGTTCCTTCTCTGTTATAATGTCATCCTATAAGAGTCCAACATCGTGGGGCAGGGTAAAACGACTTACAATAATCATGTAACGAATTAAACCACCGTCCATAACCAAACCACTGGTAACCAAAATGATTTTTCTAAGGTGTACATTCTTGTGGGAAATTTATAGACGTTGACCGTGAAAGTAACTTTCCAAGCAATTGAACGTCAATGCTAGAAAAGTACATATTCTCGTATTTGCGATCTGTTCCTAATGTGACTTGTTGTCTTCTTATAGCCAGCATGGCTGTCCCTACACGAAACGTTTTTTTCTATCGAACACGACGGTATGTCTTTCTCCCCCCAAAAAACTCGTTCACTTGCATTATCGTCTTTTCTCAACTGATCTCTGAGCATCCATATCAGTATAGCATATGGCCGGGATTTCAATCTCACTCCTATAAAGGTGGTTTTAAAGCGGTTTCAAAGAGGTTTTTCAATCTAGATCATGTCTCGTACGAACTTAGAATTGCTGCAAGGCAGATCTTTGGTACACCGAGGACCACACATCTTGAGATATCTAGGATCTCCCCAGCAGTCTTTGTGGCAGCATGGCCACTGACTTTCAGCGGTACGATCTTTCATCTATTCCTAATACACTCGCTCGAAGATAATTTAAATAACAACGGGGAGCTAACACCTCGCAAGGAACAATCATGAGTAGCGCACTAGCACCCTAGACTACGCCGCTCTCACTTCTAAACAAAGCATTGCCGCTCTCTCTCTCTTATTATGCAAAAATTAGACAACTTTTGAATCAGTGTACCACCCGTTAAAATGCAGGTTGCTAATTACGGAATAAATAAAAAATATCTGCATGATTGCACCGTGAAACAAAACCTATCTCTTTATGAAAGGCTTCTAGCGGCAAATGTTTGCATTGTTTGCGTGCCTGAAAATGTGCTTGTGCAGAAATGCGGCACCTCGATTGTTTTTGGTAATTCTTTACACATCTCCATTTATGTCGGTAGAATCGGTAGAAAACGTTGTTTCTAGAAGCTCGAAAGTTTAAAGCAGCTCAATGTCGAAGAACGCTTTTGGCAATTTGTTTGTAGCAACAAACGCTAAACATTCTGGGTGGATGAATATTCGGAACTTTTTTATTGAGGAAACGTTACGCAAGAAACAGAGAGTACGTGATAGTGATATATTGTCTCATTGACTAGGGCGAGACTGTAGATAAGAAATTTATCTCTGAATCTGCCTCAAGAGTCCGACAAGAATAAGTAGAGCGTCACTGACCCCGATGATCAACGATGACGACGATACGAGTGAAACACGTTTCCTGCCTCTATCCGCCTCCAGACTGTAGACGTCTACAAGCTGATTTCGTCGTCGTCGTCGTCGCAAATCAGCAGCGTTCAAGTAATTACGTGTTGTAGAACGCGCATGGCAGTGTGTTCTGTCCCTATCTCTATCTCATGCGTCCTGGTGCTCTCTTTTTTTTTTGCAATTACTCAGTTCGAGCACGCCATCTCGCGGACGGGGGCACCCAACCGTTCCGCTCTTCTTCTGCCGCTAGCACCCCCAGCGAGGCCCATTTCTCTGTGCGATGATAGTCGAAGGAGTTCCGAGCGCACCTCACCCGCTGTACGACGCACTGCTACAGCAGGCTCCCCTCGTTATCCTTGTCATGTCAGTATCCTCGTCGTACCTGTAGCCTCTGTAGTAGTACTGCAGCCTGTCGACTCCCCCCCCTTGCCCCGCATCCAAACCCCGCAACTAAACAACCCTGGTTGTTGTTGTTACCTTTACCTGCTGCCCTACCCATTTCCGTCAGTGTACTTCTATTGTCGTTTTTTGCCTTTTTTTCTGCGAAACACGCTGTTCAGCTGGCACGTTCATAAGGCAGCAACAACGATGGCGTCGCTTGCATACACTTGGGCGCTGTGACCCATCTAACCATCCCCACCCGAACCCGCATGAATACGCCATCTTCGAAGCCAGCCATATTCTGCGTGGGGCTTGGCGTTCTTCAGGGGGCGGTGGACGTACCGGGGGAGAAGGGAGGTGCAGGGTTGATTCTAATTCCGCTGTTGTTGTGGCGGCGGCAGCAGCAGCAGCAGATGCAGGAAAGGCAGCCCGGTGGCGATGTGGGATGTGGACGTGCGCATGCACCGCTGGGCGCAGCGTCCGCTATACCCGTCCGTCCCGCATGACATCATTGAATGCAATCGGCTTGTGACATCATAGATGGTTGGTTGTGGCGGGAGCGGCAACTCGCACAGCTCGGCGGTGACGGCGGCGACAACGACGATGACGGTATGGTGCGGTGCGGTGCAGTGCAGGTCACCGTGCAGGACCAAGCAGTGCAGCGCGCATTCATAGCAGGGCACGCCTGGTGTGCGAACGTGCTGAGCAGGCCCGGTCCAGGGGAAAACGGAAAAACTAGCGGGTCCTGCATCTGTCGGGCCATAGGCCAAGGCAGGCAAGCACCTGAAAGTATTCGTAGTGTATGTAGCTCGTGCAGCAGCTGCCAGCAGCCGCCGCTGCGGGAGAAGATCTCCAGCCACTAAGTGGGTTTTAGGAGGGAGACGCTGGACTCTCGTTCCGTCTCGTGCCACAAGAGAATGGCGGCAATAATCTGCAGAAGCGTTTTTGCTCTGCCGACTTTGTTTCTGCTCCAACATTCGGCGGCGTATCATTGTCTCCGTCGATGGCAGTGCACGAATGCAACGACGAATAGCGCTCTCTGTTTCCGAGTAGACGGATTGCGGTACATGAGGATGCAGGAGTGCAGGTGAAGCAGGCCTTCAAGAGTCGGGCCACGACACGGGGATCTATCTCACTCTAGCATGCATGTTCATTGTCATATGCCATTGTTTTGGTGTCATCTCCCTCGCCAACAAACATGTAATTAATTCCTTTCTGTTTCTTGTTATTCAATTTCTACTTCGGCCGCCACCGAGACAAGCTCGCAGCTAGGTTTTTGTTGTCAAACTCTATCATCGCTCGAGTTTTTCTTCTCTCTCTCTCTCTATTCCACTTGCATTTGCTTGCGTTTCCTATTGTAGCTAGTTTCACCCAGTCACTGTACCGTCTGCTGCTCATGTATTCTCTGCTGTCAAGCGCAGCCGGCGGGAGCCACTTTTCTTCAAGTACAGAAGTAAATCACTGGCGTCGTCATTATTGTGCGGATTTGTTCGTGCGGCTGCCGTCGCGTCTCGAGAACCAGACCAGCCCAATTCCGCCACTACTAACGCGTTGGTTTCTGCAAGCGCTCAGTGAACCCCGATCTCAGCTCCGCCTCTTGAGAGGGACGAAGCACCTCTTATAGCTAACCTGGGTAGGCGGACTTACTTGCACCCGGTTCTGCAGCATCATCGTAACGCATCAGGCAAATATCTTATATTTACGCGACATAGCGACCAATATTAATGAATAGAGCTACAATATGATTTGCAATCTGTTCTACATTTTTCAGATTTTGGTAGATTAAGTACCCAAAAAAATTTATATTACAGGATCGTTTTCAATTTGACAATTTGCCTTCCGCTAATCAACGTTAGATGTGTTTCAGATGACGCAAAATTATTTTCCTCCGATTACGCCTCTGTGTTCACTTTCTCTATTAAAGTACCTTGATCTGTCAAAAGCACATATTTTGCGAAGTAATTCCGGCTAGCTGCATCGGTTAAGTAATCTCACTGTCACTTCCAAATAAGACATTTTTGCCACCCATTCCAATAAAGTGCTTATTTAACGAAACTTACAAGTTTGACTTGGATTTGCCAACCCTGTGTGTATATGTGGAGAAAAACAAACCTGAAAGTGTGCGTCCGGTAAATCTTTCAATATGATCTAGCAACTAAGGTTTTACCTATTTTCTGCAAAATGTAGCATCATTGTGCTGCTGCCAAACATGTCGCACCTAGCCTCACACATACTCATCACTAACGTATGGCACTAAACGGATTGCTATAGGTTTTTAAATTTGAAAATTTGTTCTGCGTCACGGAGACTTGCAAATATTATGTTGCTTGATCCTAACACTCGATCAATGTCGCCTGCGTGCGAAAGCTTCCTGCCTACTCTGTTTCCACAACATGCACATAATATTGTATGCCTTCTGACGATTACGGTGAGCCCTACAGTCTTCTATCTTTTGACCTGTTATGTACCAAATATGCAACTAGATAATTTAAAGATGAGGTATATACATTATGTAATGCTGTGAGTAAGATTGCGAAGTTTAAGTAAAATAATGTGAAATAGTAGGTAATTCAGCCAACCACTTCAGGGCCTTCTTGACAACGAAGAAAGGTTTCGGTAAGCTCAACGTTCGTTCTAACCCTGAGTGACATATATATAATATATACATATTGTATATGCAAGGTAGAAGAGCGTGACAGACACATTTATAAGTTTATAAGGCTCTTGATTTAATTCGTTTTGTTATATAATATAACATTTTGTTACACAAGCGTATGAACCATACAACAGAACACGTTCATTTTAGAGCGCATGCAGTGGATAGTGTGCGTCGACGAATTAACGTTTGCCGTAATACATACACTTCAGTGAAGATTTGCCCGATGAGCGTCGGTCATCAACCCCTGCAATCGTTACTAACAGAGATGCACCGACGATGCCTAGACGGGCACCATATTCGCTCATATGTGTGTCCTTATATCATCTCTCAAAATACATATGTATATGATATTTTTCGTGTACAACCATATTGTCGTTTGCTATGATGCACATAAACCCATTTGATTTATGTTGAGCCAATGATTGAGCCCATTTGATTTATGTTGGGCCAATGCGCACGCTGAACGTCTGCCACATGCTTTTCAACTGAAAATTCATTCAGCGGTTCAACATGATGCTTCTACAGCGAATTGAATAGGATGCATTTAAGTCAATTTAAACACACTCGTATGGCCGTCTAAGGAATGCACTCACGTGTGCTTAATTTAGCTCGATATAAATTTGGCTTAAGCCAATATTTTCCTATGATATTGCTGAAGTTCTCCGATGTTTACCTCATTTATGTTTAGTCAATGACAAGTTAAATTGACCAAGTTGTACGGACGTTCAAATCTTTATTTACTAGTTCATTGTTAGTAAGCCTTCTCGTTAGATGCGGCTAACGAGATGATGATTTTGCAAGAGTTTCGAAAATAACGACGACAATAATGACATTAATAGCATCGCTGTTATTTTTATTATTACCGGTATTATACTAGCGTTTAATGACAGTCGTGAAGGAGGCAATTGAAGCAAAAAAGGATCTTTGTGGCTTTATGTTTTCAGCTTGATCCGCCATGCCTTCCTTCACTCATAAGCATGAGAGGCAAGCTACGGAACAAGATCGGTGGCGGGGATTTAAGACTTAGATGGCCACTGACTCTGGATAGCAGCCGAGCAAAAGGAATGACGACGACAGAGTGGCACAGGCTAATCCCAACATTGCCTTAAATGGCTTCTCATTCCCCACTTGATTCCGCTCGCTCGACCAACAAGCCCTCGGTGCCCGATATAGCTCGTTTCAGTTATTCCTCATAAAGACGACTTTCCACTATTTTTGGCGGCAATTCGTATGTTTGTTGTTATTTAAAATCTAGAACGTATATGTATTGAACTTCACTACAATTGAAGACACCATTCGAAAATCACTCATGTGTTTCTCACCGACTAGGGTTAGTTCAGGACTACATATATAAAAAAAATATATATATATATATAGTCTTACACTAACCCCAAGCCATCATTATGCCCTTACAGTCTACTGTGCATTCTCCATACACGGGTATGAATACCTACAACCCGGACTGAGTGGACTAACAGTTGCCCCCTTCTTCTTCTTCTTCTCCTTTTCTCTTTTGTTTCCGTTGTAACGTTGTATGCGATGATCCCTTAACGCCATTGACTTCGACTTTGGCTTACGGGTAAGGAGTCGCACCTTGACACTTGCCGCTTCAGGCCTCTTCTTCATAATGTCCGCTCTGCGACGGCCGTCAGCTAGAAAACGTTTGGTTAGAGACCAGAGAGGGCGAAAGAGAGAGAGGAAGACAGAGAGCGGGCGAAAGAGGGAGAAAAGATCTTGGCCTGAACGACCCCATGTCGTCGCAGTCGACCTAAGCCTAGACCTAACACAGCTCGTAGAGCGGCCAGTCAAGCCGCCGCAGCCTATGCCTTTAGTGGACGGCCACCGCACTAGCCTACGCGATCCCGTAGGACGGCGATGTAGTTGGCAAGGAACAAGGTAAACGAGGGATTTCAGTGTGTTTTTTAGAGGCTTAGCGGCACAGTCATTACACACAGAGCCTTCGCAGCCTGCAGCCCGTCTGCTAGGGGGGCTCGTCTCGGCCCACGCCGCCATGCCCGCAAAGGTTGTTAAGCCCAAAAACGTATTTCTGGAACAAGTACGATGATTCTTGTCTATCTATGTACGACAACTACCTGTAGAGAGAGAGCTCGCGAGAACTCGCTCCGGCGATGAGAGCCGCGTCGACCACGATTACGGCATGAGAAGGAGAGATAGAAAGAACTAGGGGGCAGACAAAAGAAAAAGAAACAGGCCTGAGACTTTCCAGGCTTTCCTTCGTCCTTTGAGTGGGAGCTGGGTGGTAGTGATAGTGCTTCTGCAGCCGCTGTCTAACCCGCAGTAACAGTCTTCACCTGTGTAATCTCTGACAGGAGTAGTTCGCCGCAAGAGTGGCCGTCTACATAGCCCGCCAGCATCGTACCGTAGTGTTTCTGCCACAACCGTGAGCCTGCCAGGGGGGCGTTGCCAGGCGGGCGGCCCGGCAAGGCTTTAGGCCAAAAACATCAAGCTTGGCGATGGTGAACGCGGCGGTAAACGTAGCGGTTGAGCCGCCTGCATGACATGTTTACAGTTAGCATAGTGTCTGTCTGCGGCGGCAAACGCTTACGTTGTGGCCGAAGAGCCGCTGGACGACCACCACCGGCCACTGATTTGTTTAGTGGTGGCACACTACACGGCGCTAGCTAACACGATAACAGGCAGACAAAACGGGGCTCTTAGAATGGGCTGAAGATACAAGGAGGGGGGGGGGGGAAGAAAAAGGCCGCTGGGAGATGAAGATAGGAAGAGGTGGGATGCTGGAGATGGAAGAGGGCATGAGGATGAACATGACGAACAGGTAGTGGAGACCAAATCGAAACAAGTAGCGTCAGTAGTAGTAGTAGTAGTAGCAGCAGCGGCAGTCCGAGTCCTACCGGCGGCAGCAGCAACAGCAGCATCAGCCATAGGGTAAGTGGATCACGGTGGCCTATGAAACGGCCAGCGCCAATAACACAGCAGTAACAGCATACACGAAGACGGTTTAGCAAAAATGAGGTTGTAGATGACGAGGAGGAGGAAGAGGGAGAGGAGACGGACATGGAGGCGAGAATAAAGCAGAAAAATGAGGCTCGACTAAAAGTGATGAGGTACGCAGGCGACGAGGGACCCGAAACGAAAACACCGACGGATAAACAAAGTCCCGAAGCGGCCGCTAGAACCGCTGTTGCCTACCGCCTCTATCGGCAACACCATTACCACGACTGTACTCATATTAGCAACAACGACTATGACTTCTGCTACTACTGTTACAACAATCGCCTACTGCTACTGTTGTTGTTGTTGTTGCTGCTGCTGTCGCTACTCAAACCGCCGTTACCAGCTAAAGCCAATAACGCCACTAATAATAAAAACAGAACGGATAAGGGCATAAGATAGCGTCGTCTCGCCGTGTCGGCCGTCCGCCGTGGCAAGTTGGGTAGAGTATGTTGGGCAGTGCCTCGTGTTGTAACCTGCGGCTGTTGTCGGCTATGAGTCGGTCGGTAGATGTTGTTGTTCTTCTTGTTGGCAGGCGGGCTAGAAAACACCGACAACAAACAAAGTACATTACCCGCCCTTAGCTTCTCTCTGTGGGGCGGCAAACGCTAAAGTCCCTAACGCAAACAGGTCAAGCCTGAGGACGATTACAAACGGGGCAACAAAGTAGAGCAAATCTTCAAGCACACATACACACGCGCACACGTACATACACACAAGTATATGTAAATATACACATTCACTAGAGAAACTGGTGGTATACAGGCCTGAAGACGCTCAACTGCACACACCGCCGAATAAGGTGCGCTATAGAACATGCCCGGTACAACGGACTGACTCGACGTTGGGATGCGCAACACCCGACCACACCCGTTGTTGTTGTTGTTGTTGCTGTAGTTGTTGTTGTTGCTGTAGTTGTTGTTGTTGCTGTAGTTGTTTTGTTGTTGTTTTGGTTGTTGTTTTTGTTGTTGTTGTTATTGCCGTTGATGTTGTTGCTGCTATTACAGCTGCAGATGCAAAACCTGTTGTTGTTTTCATCACACTACCTGCCCACATCTGTTTCCACTTCGATCGGCTACAGGACTGCAAGACCAGCGCGTAGCAACTTATAGCGACTACATCCTGTGGTACCGGTGTTGCGGGGATGGGGATTCGTGCCCACAACATACGCACTCGACTACTACGATAAGACATTCCGACGGTCGCAACAGGGAGCGTGCCCAATACAGTTTCCGGGTCCGTACGGGCCGCCGACACCACCAGTGGCCAACGTATGCTGTTGTTGTTGCTGCCGCCATTAATATAGTCCTCATCAGCATTACTACCACTATAACCATTGCCCTCAGTGTCAGCATTACCGGTAGTAGCATCAGCATCATCAGTCTCGCGGTCATCATTTTCACCACCCTCATCAACACAATCATCATCACCATCACCACCACCACCATCACCATCATCACCATGACGGTTTTCTGTGCTTGGCAGCGCCCCTCCCGCGCCCCCTCCTTTCTCTCCTCTACACGTGTACCGACCGGATCAGGGCCATCGATGGTGCCTACCGCGGCTGCTGATCGGGGCCCGGCTCGAGTAGAAAGGCGGTCGTCTCACACATCCATCCACCCATCTACCCACCACCGGTTGCGGAAGCTAAACAAGGCCCCTGGACGAAAACGAGACTATGAGAGAAACAGGCTCATGCTTGACTGAACCAACAGCAGCAGCTGCAACAGCAGCTGCAGCAGCTCCACCCCGTCGTCCATCTTGTTCGGACGGCCTTCAGTCAATGAGAAATGATGATAATGATCCATTCAGCTGTTCACCTCTGACAGGATTCGAGATATCTCTCTCTCTCTCTCTCTTTTTCCTCTCCACCCATCTCTCTCCCTTTCTGTATGCCTGTCTGTATCTGAACGTAGGTTCAATGTAGCTATTGTTGCTGCTACTGTCGTCTCCGTCGTTTGACTGCAATAAGCTCACTGGAGGGCAAAACGGTGCATGTTTGCGTCGAATTTTATTGAACATGTGACCAAAAAGACTACTGCTGCAACCGGCTACGGTTGGTAATATATTCGAACTCCATTAGGCACACCTTTTCTGACCGTGTCCCCTTGTCGGCGTAACATCCGTATCTATGCGTGTCGTCAGTCTATGGAGATAATATAGCATTACCTACCTCCAAACGCTTCTCAACGGCATTGACCAATGCTTTATGCACACTTTATATTTATATATGTTTTTGCAGTAAACTTTGGGTATCTGCTTCGTCATGATCTTCAGCAACGCATTATATATATATATATATATATATATATATATATATATATATATATATACCGACTTTGTATATATAAGAAAGCGTAATCTTTAATAGTTTAGATATTCTACTTTGTATAAGTGTGGTTCACCGGATTTCGGTGTCAGGGTCAAAAATGCCATTTTATGGTGCTCAGTTTGTGAGCATTTGTTCCTTATTGCTTTTGAATACCTTTAAGTAGATGAACTACCTGCCGGGTGACCGCATCTTTGATCTCAAAAAAGAGTTCAGCCTTAAACACGGCTTTTTAAAAATACTATGAGCAACAGCTGCTGTCTTCGAGCCCAAGACTGGACAGTTCCCTGACATGCCAAGCCCTTCTGTAGGCGCTCCTCCAGGATCGTATTTCCAGGTTCAATAGCAAGAAGAATTTCAATTTTGTTTTCCGAGATAAAAAACACCGCCGCATAAAATCGAACAGCCGTAATGGCAAGATAAAGCGGCTAGATTAGGATTTGAGAGAAGAAAGTACCGCTACCACCTCCCGACAAGGAAAAAGAGGACAACTGTATTTTAGTGAGTTAAAAAGTTACACACTGCCGGGACTTTAACGCGACGCTCAGTGTGCATCATTTTACTAATTAATCTCTACAAAAAAATATAAATGTATACCCTTATACGCGGAGTTTCATAGATATCACCTCAAAGCGTTAAAGAGCAAATGTTTATTATGGTTTATTAACACCCAGGTTGGGTAAATTATAAACAAGTACATCAAACAACTCTTCTCCATCATAGGAGAGGATATAACCAGCAAATTATAAGAGGTGTCAACTGAATGAAGTAGATACTATCGTCTACCGTGCATTCAACAAATGCATGTATATGTACGTATTTTCTAAGTAATTTTAAGATACAAAATGTTAGCAGCAGCCGGGTTGGCCGATTGCGTGAAGGTGTAATGTCCAGGGTGTATGGTAGCTGGTCAATGCGCCAAGCGTAAGACATTCATGTCTCTGAATATAGGAAAGCTCATATAAGTACGTTGTCTTAGTCTTGCCTGGATTATTCTATTGGGGCGCATTGGCAGAAAAACTGGTTGACAGAAAATGCCGGATTTGACAGTCAGAGTAGAGCTCAGATAACCGACGTAAACGATGCCGTTGATGTATCTCGCAACAACTCAACATAACTTTTCTGAAATGTATGTGCTGCTTGGTCTGACTGGGGGCTTTTTTCTATATAATTTCACGTGACGCGTTGTGCTACACCCAGATTGTTAACGTATTGCGTACAGATACCCGTTTATTGCATGCGTGTGACTTGTGCATGTGTAGACACTTAAGCTATCTTGATGCATGTATATATATATGCATACGTACGTTGAGATGTACATGAATGGAAATGAGAAGGAAAAGACATCGAGTCTGCTGTAGAGTATAGTCCTCGAGAGTAGTGTTGGAAATGTATGTATGCGTGTGTGTGACAGCAGCATCGTTCGACCAGCGGGGATCAGTCTGACAATCAAAGACGGCAACTTTGCCAAACAGGAGGGACCGGCGGCCCAAGAAGCTCAAGACGGAGGATGAGGAGACGGAGAAGAAGAAGAGAAACAAGACGAGGAAGTCTCAAGGGGAGATCAATCGTGACTGAGTTCGGAGCGACAAACCCACACACACACATACACACAGAGATATAGTTGAATGGCGGCTGACTGCGTGTACAGAGCAGCAGTCCACATACAGGCCACATACGACTGCCGGGCGAGAGGAGCTAACGGCGCGCGGCCCGAGCCATGCTTCGGACCAGCAAGGCAAGAACGATTCGAGCAACGACTTGAGTGAACCCGACTTCATGCGTTTGCTCTCTTAGCGTGCATCCGCCAAAGTCGAGGGCAGCGCACGCCCACAACGGATCGTCGCCCCGCGACCTGAATGGACCTGGAGCGAGAAACACGGAGAGACAGAGAGAGAGAGAGAGGGACCTGGATGCCGCCAGGACCGATAACCCAGTGAGGTAGGATCGTCGTCCACTGGTCGTGGTATCCATAAAATGAGCCGCAGCCGGAAGAGGGAGACAAGTGCGCTAGAGCACCCCTTCCCCTCCCTAGGAAACGGGCCAGCAGGGCACTTGACTCAATCGCTCGTTTCTTGCTTCTCCACACTCGTCCGCCGTTGGTTCGACCGCGTTTGCACTTTGTCCGCACTTACTGCGTACTGTTTCTGCTGCTGCTGCTCTGCGGTTGCTGCGACGCTACTCAACGACGCCCACGAGCTGCGTTTCTCATCATCGTGAGGTCATTCGCGTTCTTATTCTCCTCCTTCTGCCCATCGTCTTTTTCTTCTTCTTTTCCTTCTTCTTTTTTTCCGGCTTGCTCTTCTTTCTTTGTTTTTTGTCCTTAACCTCCAACATCCCTTCTCATCCGCTTCGCTTGCCGTTGTCGCCGCCTTTCAGTTTCATTGATCTTGCTTCTTTGCGCGGTCAAGATACTTTGCCGGTATCATTACTACCTCAGCTTCTACTAATACTGTTAGAATGACCACATCCACTACTGCTACGGCAACAACAACAACAACAACAACAACGACAACAACGAATTACTACTATTGCTGTTGGTACGACGAGGACCACTACTTGTGGCGAGGTCAAACGTCGGTGTGCGGCCCAGGTACTTGTATAGCCATCATCGACTTGCCGTATTCCTTCTCGTTGATCCCCCGGTCGCAGCCCGCGAATACGAGACGTTAAGAGCAACTGCTTCACCATCGCTGAGAGAAGAGCAACTGCCGGCAAAGCTGAACCTAGCCGAAGCATCTAGCAGGTATGAAGGAAAGACATCTAGTTAGATAGATTGATAGGTAGATAGATGGACAGGGACGATTAAAGGTAGGAATAGATAGATAGATAGATAAGAGAGAGAAAGATGATCCAATAAACATCGACGGCAACAACGACTTGCCTACGAGAGCCCCTTGCGACTGCGCCGGCGGGGGTTAACCTCACCTCCTGCTCGTTTGCCCCCCCTCTACCCATCCATTGATCCTCTCTGAACCTCTTAACGGGCAAGTGGGGCAGCGCCCAAGCAAAGCGTCTACGACGGGTGGACGGCAAACGGAAAACGAATTGGTACGTACGTTACTCTGTGCTTGGATAAGGGATAGGCGCGTTGGCATGGTGTTTGTTCTCGTGTATATACGCGTCTAGATGTACGTAGGTATATGTGTGTGTGCCTTTGTCTGTGTACGTCTCTCAGTGTGTCTGTGTATACTGACGATGAGCGGTCGGCTACAATCACCAAATGAAAGCTGACCGACCTCGCTAATTACAGTATGCTTACGCCTGCTCACCTCCTAGTTGCCCGGGCTACTGCAACCATTGTTAATGCAGTGCATAAGATGAGGTCGACAACGACAATGACCACAGAGACCCCTCGCCTCCGCTCTATCCCTCAAATCCCTCGACCTGCGCACAAAGGTATAAAAGCAAAAAACTACTACGCTTACTATTACCAGTTGAGTACTAGCATAGTTGGCAAATGAAACGAGCAAAATAATCCCTAGTAGTAGTAGTATTACTACTTTTACTAGTGTTCACCACTTTTGTCTTAAGTCCCTCTCATTCTAGCTATCTATGCACGAGCTGAGTTTAAAGCTCTTGAAGGTCACCGTGCTTTGTCCGGTCGGCCGGCCGGCGGGTCGCGGCCGGTCGTGTTTCATTACCTGGTCGCATTGTAACGATTGTCAGCGACGGCCGCTTATTACCACCACCACCACCACTACTACCACTTCTACTACTACTAGAACAATACAAAAGACCCAACGCTTCCGAGAAATGAAGAAGTGCGGGACAGCTCCGATGAAGTATTTCGGCATACAATGTTTTTTTTCGCCTCATCTTCTTCTCGGCGACTGAAACTGAGTGCAGTGCTGATTATACGGCTCTCCTGCTCTCCTAACAACGGCGGGCGAGGTTTAACGATACGCGCCTAATCGTAGTCGGTCGCTATCCGCGACGTTACCGCGACGATACCTTCCCGTCTGCGCACCTGCCACTTAACCCTATTTATCTCCTACGCCTAGGTAGCTGTCGTGTTTTTGTGTGCTTTCCGCCAGCTGGAGGACAGGCTGTTTGTGCCATTTGCCTTGTCGACGAACAACCTTTCCTCTCAACTATTCAGCTTGTTACGGCTATATAGCTCATGAACAAGGCTAAATGCACTTAGTAGGAGGCGCACGGTATCATCTTTGCAGGCAACGACGACGGCAGAGACTTTAACAACTACGACAATGACATTTCAGTATAGGCCTTTCCTCGTAACGAAATCTATATTTGTCCGTGTGAGCCACGCTAAGCTGAACCCGCTTGATACAGTCGACTGGCTGGCTACCTGGGCCGAAAATCAAAGCGGTACACTCCGCGCATTCGGCACAGTCCGCACTGCAGATTCGTGGTCAGATTTGCTGCTGCTGCACATAGAATAGAATCTTATAGAATAGATGGCTCCTTTATTTATGTAAAAGGGTAAGGAATGATTGGTCGCAGGTGGGGCCTGTGCAGTAGACTACTAGCTAGATTAGCAGCAGCTAGAGTGCCTAGTTTTAGTCCACACACCTTGTCACGGTCTGTGCGAAATTGCAATTGCATTGAATCAACATTATCTCCCTAGTGCCGGCGTGTTTTCCTACCCGGCTGGCCTCTTCTTCTGAGCCTGAGAAGCGGTATCGTTAATGCCACAGTAGTGCCCAATACCAAGTTTTGCCTAAATACTTATCTGGTTGCGTTTGACCGTTTTGGCGCTTCATGGAGTCGTTGCTAAGACCAACCCGCTCCTGAATGGAATATTGCATCGTGTTATGTGCCCCGGTGTGCACACTACGGCCCCCGTCGCTTCGGGGGCAATAAATCCTTTCCAATTAAATACGGTCGGATTCTCCCCGATGTATGTGACCCTCGAACGTCTTTCTTTCGGGGTGTTACAGTCGCACCGAAAACCTTTCTTAATTGTTGCTGCATTTTTTGCGAATCGATGGCTTGCTGCATAACCCTTCAGGTAAAAGCAAATGGTGAGGCATGTTTTTGCGGAAGTCGGTAGTGCATATGGTGATTTCCATTGCGATCTGGGAATCTCAAAGTCGGCTCTGGCTTAGGGAAATTCATAAACGAAATTTCATTAGGATCATTTAAACTGGGCGATGAACATTTTATTGTTGTTTACCCCTATGCGTAGTGTCCAGATCGAGCCTACGGTGCATGACATGAGAGTAGTAGGCCATTTCTAGTAAACCATCACGCTGATCCCAATTAACTAAACTCTTTCAAAGAATGTACGTAGCACGGGGATGCAATGTTTGCTGTTCCGCGTATAGTCCTTAAGCTAACAACTTGAATAGCCGACTTGCTGTTATTCTCAAAACTGTTGAGTCACGCAATGAAAATATTTGCGTAGCGTATTAAAGAATTTACTTACGTCAATAACGTTATTTTTCCTACTTAATCAAGAGATACCAACTTTATTGTGTATATAATGCTTAAATATATACACAACTAAGTTGATAATACTTGTAATAGCAACTTAGTTGTGCGAATATGCTTGCTGCAAGCCTTATTACATTCCTAGTTACTTTCTGCACGTTCTTTTTCTACCTAACACGTGAAAATAAATATGAAAAACTGTTTACTATTGCACTTGATTCTTTTATCTGGCAAATAAAGGTGTATTCTGTCTTACTCTGAGCTGGCGTGTAGTCTAGATCGAGTGGGCTTGCTCAAACAACTTCAAAGCGCTTGACAGGTGTTGGGAAGTTTTCAAACCTTACCTTCTTCTTCGCACCAGGATGCAGTAGTCGGGGACAACCAGCCAAATGCCATCAAGATTTAAAGCATTTCTAAGTAGACGGCAGTTTCAATAAGCTGGCGGGCGGTCTAGATCGAGTACGAAACTCTTACTCTAGTTGATTTCAGAATATCTGAACCCTATTTAGAAGGCTTGTCTGGCGCACCGCAGTCATATGAAGCTTCTGATTCCGCCTGCACTATAGATAGAATGATTTTATCGATAGGCAGCTTAACACGTGATCTGGAAGTCGACATGACTGCGAACTTTGGCTTAAGTTATTATTATTCAGCTTATAAAGACTAACGTACCAATTTTTCGTGGTTGATTATTAATATCTCTTGGGTTTAGAGGGGTTTGAGTATATTTGCGTAGTCTCCAAAGGCACGTATTGCCTCTAGGTCTTTGAAGCCCCGTCCAAGGAAAGCCGGTAAGGGGGACTACACCCTATAAGTCTAAAACGGTTGCGCTAGAGATGTTTCCCTGACACAATAATGAGAACACGAATAAGAGTATTTTGCACAGTGTCACTCGATTA
Source organism: Dermanyssus gallinae (assembly GCA_003439945.1). NCBI lineage: Eukaryota > Metazoa > Arthropoda > Arachnida > Mesostigmata > Dermanyssidae > Dermanyssus > Dermanyssus gallinae. The sequence continues at coordinate 256,142 of QVRM01004523.1, forward strand.
CTCGACCTCTTATTACGCAAAAAAAAATTGAAAAAAAACTATACTCAAAATACTACTGGGCGGGTGATGGAGCTTTTAAACACACCAACAATTAATATATTTAGTTAAACATTATTCAAAATAGAATTGTATTAAAAAATAATGATTTAAAAAACGTATTCATAACAAATTTAAATATATGAAATCGTGTCCCTTGAGTGGATGTTTTTTTTATATAAGTTAGGTCCATCTAGGAGCTTTGTATTTTCAGTTTCACATGACGTTTGCCGAAATGCACACTCGACATGCTATGTACATAGAGGAAAGTTCGAGGGCCAACCATGATGATGATGATATTAAAGATTCTAGATCCCCTACTCCACGTTGTAGAACAGACATTTGATTTGTATACTGCCAATGGATTCATTTGGGTGTACAAGGTTGTACAAAGCCTGGCACAAATAGAGACCACAAAGAGAGTAAATAAACAATTAAGTTAACTGTACCGCCGTATGTCTACCAAAGCTACCAACGAATGGTGGCCAGCGGCAGTCAAAGACGTTCGATCCCAAAGATTCTCTAGCGTTTAGACGCGCCGGGCTAGATCGTATCCAGGCCGTGACGCTGCCCGTCGAACATCCAGCGTCCTATAGCCCTTCTATGTGCAACTGCGGTTGCGCATGGGGGAGCCAGTTAAGTTGCCTTTGTCGTCAGACACCGTAAGTAGGACGCGATGACGTTTGATATCAACGAACGGTTGTACTTGCAAGTCTATGAGTTTGGTATTCGTGCAAGTTACGGTCGAGCGCGTCCTGCTTTATACGAGATGCAGACGACGACGCGGCGACGGATTGCTTGTCTCGTCTAATGGAGCGTGTCATTTCAAGTGTCCTGGTATAAACTGCGCGGGCAGTTTGCCTATCGGTCCCGTCCGGTGAGTGTTATCGGGGCCAAATGTACAATGTCGTACATTGAGTCTTTGTACCTGTCTCAAAGTGATTTGTGCCGTGTAAATGTAAAGAGTCGCAGTAGCTCGCCTGTTGCGGACAGACATCTGCGTCGCCGTTCGTTATGACTAATTATGATTACGAGGTCTCATCATCGACTGACTCATTATTTCGCTCAAATTTCGACGGGTGGGAGCAAATTGATGATATGTGTTAGTCTATGCGGTGTTCGCGTCCATAGTAAAGGATTCGGCGTCCTGAGCAAGCAACATACATCGATCGATGTTCGATCACTTAGGCCGCTGCGATTGTCGTCAGGCGCCTTGCAATGGTTGGACCGATTGGAACTCGGGCTATGGCCCCTATGGACCGATTTAGAACTCGGGCACGAGCAGGTGGCGGCTCGATTGAATCGCCGGCTAACTTGCGACGGTGCAGCGCGAGCTCAACCGGCGCTAACTGTCCGTTTTCTAGCCACCACGAATTCCTAGATATCTACATATATCGAGCACGTGTACTATTGCTTTGCTGTAAAAGGTCAATACACACACACACTCATACACACGCATGCTCTCTCACTCGCACACAGGGACACATGTGATTATTTGCATACAATTACTATTATTTGCCTGTACCACTGTGCGGAATGTACGAACGCCGACACAACAACGATAGCGGCGTTGCTATGCCCTTCGTACGTGCTGACTATCCGGGTCGGTGTAGCCGTTCGTTGTTCTAAAGCGAGCCGTATCCGTATCCTATGCTGGTGGCGAATGCAGACGTTGCGATAGAGCGACCCCGACTCTAAATGCAGTCCTGCTGCATGCTGGGTACTAGTGGTGGTGGTGGTGGATCGACGGCGTTGGTGCTGGCTGAGTTCATCGGTAGCGGTGGCATCGCTGGCAGCAACTGGGGGGGAAGGGGGGGGGGGGGGGGGGGCAGTTGTCTAGCCGGCTTTCTTCGAGACTTCGACCATTTTGTCGGCGGTCCGTGTTATTGGCATCAGCAGCAACACACACTGGGGTCGGAATGGCGATCATGCTTTGTGCGTACCTGCGCCTGAGCCCCTCGGGGTGGCAGGCCGCTTTTCACGCGTATTTCACATGCGCGATGCCTCTGGAGGCATCGCGGCTAGCGTCTCTCAGAAGCGAGAGCGTACGAAAAAGGCTCGACACGCCCTATGTTCGGTTCAGGTCGAATGATGTCATTCTGGGAAACGCCGCCGGCGAAACACATAATCTGCAGACAGAACAGCGCGGCAGGGCCACACGCATTGGCCTCCACTCACATGACGGCGAGACAGCGCAGGGCATGCGTGAGTTTGGCCAAGGCTCATTTCCCAGTACTTTCGCACTTTCGGTGCGGCGTGTGTTCGATGATAAAAAAAACTAATGACAATGGTATTCTTGTGATTTTTTTATTGCAGTGCATTCACAATTGTGAAGCTAAAACATGTGCCATTAGTTCACGCTTAGACTACTTCTTGATCCCGTGGCATCGGCTATGAAAGTGACCTAATAATAATAATAATAATAATAATCATCATTATCATAATCATAATTAACGAGCCATCATAAGCACTGCATCATAATTAACGAGTTAGCTAAAATTAACTGTGAATTCAAATTGCCAGTGCAAAAGTAGTCTTAATGAATGTATTTGCATATTTTTAAATTTGTATTTTAAATTTTCTAAAATTGATGTACATAGTACACAACAGTACTGGTTCGTCAACTATATGTAACTGTAACGATTTAGTGCGACAATAATGGACATAGCTGAGAGTTCCGATCAGCGAACACCGACCCGGCTGCATTTTAGCCGTCAGTGGCGCATCAAACCTGACACGTTACTTATTTTCTATGTAAAGTTTTGTTTATTGTTACTTATTGCTATCTATGCTTGTAGCGGAAGAGTAGCTACAAGCAAACAAAACAATGTTGCTTGTAGCTACTCTTACGCCAGTCTGCAGTCAAACTTCTCATTTGCATCTTGTAAATAATACATATCTTTCATAAGTAGCAATAATAGCAACATCTGATGGAACGCCCTCTCAACAGAAAGGCTCCATTCAGTCTGTGAACAGTGAGTAAAGTGTGTTTTTCTGCTAGACAAGAAGACAGCCGGTCTGCTGTCTTGAAAGCATGGAGGACAACAAGTAAAGCATAAGTTGAGAGTTTTTCTAGAGAAGGAATATGTCAAGTATCTTATTTTTTGTAGGGAGTGAATATATATGTATGCATACAGATTAGCGTACATCTATACACGCATATGCACCGAGCAAGATGGCTTAGTGGCAAAAGCCTTTGCCTTGCATTCGGGAGGACTGGGTTCGAAACCCAGACCGGCCACTCTTAAATTGGTTTGCATGGTTTCCAATTTAGACAAGTTAAATACCGGAGTGGATTAAAATTAGCCACGACATGAAAAAACCGTACACGGGGATAGCCTTACGGAAA